>VJWN01000002.1:10134-377057 GCA_007644065.1 Margaritispora aquatica
AACAGGAGAAGAACGGGAACCACTTGTACTGAGAAACTATCGCAAGTTCTCAGCAACCGATTCGTCCGAAGCAACTGTAACATTTGATCTACACCGCAGCAAGCTCAAAATCTCGGGCATATTCATTGATAAAGTGCAAGATATATATATTAGGATGCCCGAAGGTAGTCAGCAGTCGGACCGGCTGTTCATATTATGCTTGTGGCGTACAGACATCTACCGAAGATTTGGATACGAAGTCCCTGTACATGAGTCCTTCGTCAGAACTCTTTCCTTGGGCGCAGACATCGTTTTTTCTCATATAGACTTGGTCAGTGTAATGAATTACAACCTCGATCAATTTCTCATAAAACACTGGTCAAATATGCATCCAGATCCGGGCCTTGCCAAGTATGCTAGCTTAACTTCCAGCTCCAGTTTCTATTTCTCATGGATTATGAAAGAAGTATTCAGCCACCATGAACTCTCTGGACGTCAGCTCTCCTCCACAGCCGCATCATCTCTTCTATGTATGAGTGCCGGAACGATCGTACCCGGAGATAGGATTTTCGTCCTTTTGGGTTGCTCAGTGCCCGTTGTGCTACGAAGACTAAGAGAAGACAGCAATGAACACATATTCATAGGCGAGATTTATGTCCATGGTTACATGCATGGACAAGCGATGAGAGAAGTAGAAAGTGGGGCACGTCACGTTGAACTGGTTGTTCTTGTTTAGGCTTCTTTGAGTTTGATGCAAGAGTTTGATGGATTAGCACAGGCCGCAACGAAAGTACTTGTTAAAGTGCCGTTGCAATCTTGGCCTCAACGTCGACCTTCCTGTAGGAGCTTAGGAACGAAGTTATGGTACTCCTTCGTTCTGATCGAGTTGTCTATCTATTGTTGAGAAGCTCTTTCGACCTTCTCTAGGGGGTTAGGGTACTTTGTCAGCACCCTAAGCTAAGCTAGATTAGGTACAAGGTATAACCCATACTCCCAGCGCCCGAAATAGCCTATAGATAACTAAATGCCCTAATCTAGGCACCTATAGTCACTAATTAGGGGTCTTTCATTCAACAAAACCCTAACTCTTTTAAAAGCTTAATAGCTATAACTATATAATATACTATTATTCGGACTACATACCTTATAGTTTAGTACTGCCGAGGACCCACAACAGTTTTGATATACTGTTCAAACTCGCTCTGGTTACGGGTTTGGATATAGATAGAACCAGGCCCGGTAAAGCGACAGACAAGTCCTTCACCCGTCTTTAAACTGGCCATGCTTCCACCCCCGGCTTTCTCAATGCTATAATCGCAGCTCCACGCTACGAGATGGCCATTGTCGATAATATGTTGCTCACCTGGTTGAAGCTGTTGTATATAGTTAGCAAACTGGTTAGGATTTGTTGGAAGATTTTCAAAAAGTTAAGGCTGAATACTCTCGTCCAGACAATCTAGCTTTAGAACGCTGGTTTGAAACTATGCGCTAATCAACTTTGATCGTTGGCATTTATCGAAAAAAAAAAAACCGAAAAAAAAACCTTACATCTAGCCTGTCTACCGCTCCAAAACTCGTCAGCCAGAGCAAGCCCTGACCGTTTACGTGAGAAATAAACAGCGATTCTCCAGAGAACAGCGTTTTGCTAAAACCTTGAGACTTGGTTTCCCTGGTTACTCCTTGCGTACACGCTAAAAACCCCTCCCTTCCCATCTTCCACCGCGTCATCCCATCCAGATGCAAGGTGATAATGTCACCGAACATAGTGGGGGCAAGGGCAACTCTGCCATATCCTGCAAAGGTGGATTCGGCCAAATTACCACCTGTCAGGAGCTTCTTCATGCTGAACTTGATTTCACCAGTCAGCTGAATGGTGGCAGCGTGATGGATCATAACCCCTGGCTTGGCTCTTATGGAGTGACCAGACTGGAGGTCGACCGTCAATACGGCATTCGTATCGCGATGAGTGATGAAGTAACTGCCGCCCTGGAACACTCCTGCATCAGACTGTGGTACTTGGGTTTGTAATTGCTGGTGCTGGGCTTGAGGTTGCAGTTGCTGGTGCTGGGGTTGGGTTTGCAGTTGCTGGTGTTGGGCTTGAGGGAGTGCTTGCTGGGGAGGAGGTGGTGGATACTGGCCATAGCCTTGTTGAGCTGCAACGGTTAGTCTCCCTATCGTCAGAACTGGGGATGCGCATACGAAGCTGTGGTGACTGTTGCTGATAAGGTTGCTGCGGCTGGACATAAACTTGCTGTCCCTGCGGCGGCGACTGAGGGTGAGCAGAGGTGGGAGGAGGGGGATATTGGTACTGAACTGGCTGGCCGTACTGTTGCGACATGGTGGTGGACTGGGTGATGCGATGGTCCTAAAAAAATCGAAGTTGTAAAGGGATACCGATAAATAATCCTGCGGACGATCCCATTTTAATACTAATTTTCAGCCGCAGCTCACATGCAACATACTACCAATTGATGTGTGACGATACAATTGTTTTGGTGGTGGCTGTGTCAGCATTGCGCCTTGTGACTCGATTGTTGATTCTCAACCCTATTGGGTACAGTAACCTTATCCCTGGCTTGGGCCTCAGCTTTCATTTTCCGTTGTGATGAAATTGATACCGGAAGTTGAGTTACTAATTCGACGAGGATAGGGAATCTATCGACATTAAACCCCGAAAGCTAACTTTAGGCTATTCTCAAATATCTCGAATATGCTCATATCTATATAATTTTTTTAAGTGTTATTATAATTCGATGTCTGATAATCGACATATTCCTGAAGGTTCAGTGATTTCACAGAACAGAAGGATTTTATCACAGATTAAATATACCCTCTGCCATGATAAAAAAAAGATCTTAACCAGAATGAACAACGAAGCTAAGGATTCGCCGATCAAGTAGGTTACTCGTGCTAGAATAGGCGAAGGTAATAAGCTTAAAGAATACCGAGGTAGTGTTACGACTTATGTCCCAGGATCCAAGTGGGTCCCAGCGTTGCCTGGATTCCTGGGAACAAACAGTCATTTAGTATAATAGTTTTATTTTATGACCGAATTAAGTAATATTAGTACTACTTTTGTTATTCTGAGGTGAGTAGGCTACACCTAGTTTCCCCAACTCTTACGATACTTAAAAATCAAGTGTTTAAACCAAATCAATTAAGACTTTGAATCAATACCTTTTAATAACTATCTCTACGAACAACCATCTGTAGTCGATCCAATCTCTCCAACCTTGATATCACTCCAAGTAATCACAGGGTCTGGCTGTACCTTGACAATCACCGCTGGATTACCTTCCGTCACGTTGCAAGGTCCTGATGAACCGGTATCAAGCCAATTCATAAAACCACCTTGATCCCACCAGATCGAAAAGATCAATACCATTCCTCTGTCCAACGCCTTTCCAATGCCAGCCATTGCTCCCAGATCCATGAATCTAGAAGCTCCTCCTGTGCAGTATGCTGTATCAATGACGTTCTTTCCGTTCATAGCCGAACCGGTGATGTTCACGACTGCGTTCTGGATGACCTTGCCATTCTGAACGTACAGACGACGAATTTCCTTAAGCGTGCCATTAGGAAAGGTTGGGAATTGAGTCACAACTGTGAACTTCTTCTTAGTGTTGACTGTCAAGCCTGGTCCGTAGAATCCAGTATTGCCGTTAGCATATGGGTTGTAGCCACAACCCCATTGATCACAGACTCCATCCCAAGTGCATTCTGCGCCACTGCATTGGTACAACCCGGTGTTGTTGCAAGTGTGTGGGGTAAAACCGGTAGCTAAGGCATTCGCTTCCCAGATATCCATTTCATTGCAGCATGATCCCTTGCCTTTGATGTTTCCCTAATTGTGTCAGTCGAGTTTAAATTTGGGCTGCATAGAGACTTACAACACCGTTGATGAAAGGGGTTGTGAAGCATTGAGCATCACAATATCCAGATCCGTATGATGCTCCTCCAGGATTGAGACTGCTTCTACCACCAGTCTCGCTCATCTCAGCAAGATACAGAGCACCATTCATTCCACAAGGCATTGCAGAGGTATCAACATCAAAAGCCAACTCGTTTCCAGTTAACTTCATTAGATCATAGTTCTTTCCATCCTCATCAAGAAGATATGCACGGGGCGAGACATCCTTGCCAGCTTTGTTGAGTTGGTGGAGAGTGATGCTGTCGCCTTTAGTGTACAATCCGTAGTCAGCATAGTTGCTGATGCCTTCCACGACACAATTCTTGTAGCATGTCTTCTCATCGGGGCATACAGTGACATTTGGTGCACTTCCCCAGTTTCCACACCCAAGACTGGTGTCAACCTTCTGGTGGACCGGGTGAGCGAGCTCATCAAGCACAATCTCACTCTGCACCGTCTTGCAGCCGTGTTTCTTGGTGCACTTGTATGTTGTTAACTTGGGGTGAACCTCAGGCGACTTTCCAAGAGTTTGCGCTGAAGCAAGCTGAAGAAACAGAAGCCCCAGAATAGGAAGGTTATTGGACAACATCTTGCAGGTGCTTGGGAGAGACGAAGTGTGGTGTGTAAGACTCCTCGATGCAATTCCCCTGGACGAGAGCCATCCTTATGTATACAATCCTGCTGAATATTTTCATTTGGGTATTCTCAAATTGAAATTGGGAATACTTTCTCGGTCCGGCACCCGCGGTTTTTTTCAGTTCAATTGGTGAATTGGGACAGGTAGAATAGCCGCGAGGGGCAAAATGCGGGGATCGTAAGCGAAGCGAAGCAAGAAGTTCGGAAAAAGGGTATCGCCTGACCAAAAGAGAACGGAGCGATATTACCGAGCAAAGTAGAGTATGGATAAATTTTCGGATCCAAGGAGAAATACCTGGATGAGGTTGTCTTCTGATCGACCGGCAAGGGCTCCACTACCAGCAGATATAAAATCTTGGGGATCTGATTGGCTAAGCCTTCATTGGCAAAAGGATAAAGTACCAGAGATGAACGAAACCACCGTGATTCAGTTGCTGGTACCGCCAAGTACAGGCAGCTCAAGACCGGCAATACCACAATTAATCTCATGGCTATGTGATGGACCTTGCATATTTTTGCCGCTCCAAGTCTCGTCAGCGCTCTTCCCCGAAGTTCGTTTCACTGCGAAAGCGTCATCTCGTGGCTCCACTGAAGTAAGCTTGTGACTATTGCGTCGGAAAGATCCAGAACGGGGCATGTTTGGAATGTAGTTATTGACTACTGAATTGCTACCCAGTATCCATGTCTTAATTACACGAAACTGTCTTAGCATAGGCAGGCAAGTACAAATCAAACCAGTGTTGGCTTTATCACAGACCAATTAGTGGCTGGTACTGGGGCATCTACACAACTGGTAGTTAAAGCAATGGGCTGTGGCAGCTGTTGGCGATTCTTCTTACAAGTGAAATCAGTTCCTTTGGCACAACTAGCGAGAGTTGTCATTCGAATAATGGTTGCAAAACACACACTACTCTTGTCAGATATCTCAATAGACCGACAGTAAAGAGTTACTGACAAACCACCTAGTGCAAAGCATGCAATAATCCCCCATCTGTCTCGTTCCGACAAGGTCAATTTGAGGAGGAGAGGCATTGGCAAAACCAATATATAGAAGTCGGTAGCGATGTTAATTGTCGCATATGATATCCAAAAAGGTGCGCTTTGTATACAATGGCCGCTATGGATGGAGCGGTTCTAAAAATATGCAACAGGTGTGCATTGAAATATCGTTGCGCCAATATACCCAACTCCAGAAGCAGCGACGAACACCAGGCCAATGTAACACAACCATCGAAATCGTTGCTGTGAAAATATTCGAAGGTAAAAGAGCAGTAGGGCGCACTTGTTGAACGTAATGACGAATTTATACATGATCTGGGCACCATAAAACCACTGATGAAGAACGGTCAATAGTGACATATCATGCTGGAACTATCACATACCTCCAGGGATAAATAAATTTGAGACTTTGTCAGGTCACTGATATGGTTTCCATAACCTGCGACAGTGGCTTCAATTTCTGTTATAGATAGTCCAATGGAAAAGATCTGTATTCTTATCAGCTTTAGTCTTCTTACCAGGTGGAATGTGCAGACCAGGGCAGCAATGACACAAAAATCATCGTTTCCAAGTCCATGATGTTCGGAAGTAGATAACAATATTCTCGTAGTAACACGAGCGAGAACCAATAGACCAGCAATGACCACCATCACCACAGAAATAACGTATAACTCTACTCCTTTGGTTGAATCCCCACCAGGCTCGAGGCTGGAAGCGACCATTGGCGGCGAGCGACGGATACCTGAAGCCATTTCGATGTTTGCTGTATACTTGAAGCTGTTGATGATTTGGAACTGACTACGAAAAGAAGAGCAATTCACACAAGAATCCCAAGACACAAGCCCGGTCACAAACCCCATTGTGGAAATGTTGGATGTGATCCTATTCGCGAACCACTCTCTCGGTATCGGACCGCCCCGATGTGGTCTTTTTGTGTATTGGTTTGTATAATACCATGCTCGGCACATGCCTTGGATTGGCTGGAAATTAAATGAGCTCGTCTTCCGTTGTGCATGAAATATGATGAACTTGCAATTCATCGCAGAAAATATGGAGGTCTATTGGTCTGCTGGAAGCGACCCTGCAGCTCCATGATGATCTGGCTTGAAATTTCATCCTCAAAAATTAGTTTTCTACTCAGATGAGCGACTTGATTATCAGAAAAAAGTGTAATATCATTTGATGGGAGGTACATTAATTTTCACAGCTTTCGTGAGGCGGTATTCTTTGAGCTTTTCCGACCTCAGGTCCGCTCCTCGTTATTGTCCAGCATATGAGAAAACTGCACGATCCTGCATGAAGCAGTGAGCTAAAAGTAGATAAAGCGAACCCTGTCCGTCCATAAACAGTATGGCTTAATGACGGCCATAGGTACTTGGGTTAGAGCGGTCCCCAGCTGGTTGAGAAGTCACTCCTGATATCTTTGTCTCCGTCAGGATGAAATTCTTCACCTTCGTGAGCGTCGTCTTGAGTGCATATATTCCGCAAATATTGGCACTTGAATTGCAACATGTCCGCACCACGAGTGGAAATTTCCTTGGTCATGCCTCCTCGAATAGGTTAAATGTGATTGAGTATCTTGGAATTCCATATGCTGCATCAACAAGTGGAAGTCAGCGATGGATGCCACCTCAAAGGTTCCAGTCGAACGCAAGATTAAATGCCTCGGCATGGGTGCGTACCCATGTTTCGGGGTGAAGGGAAAACTAACAATCCTCAGGGACCGTATGTGCTATTGCCGTTAAAAATGTGGATCTCTTTAATAGATTTTAAAGTAGTTGCCCAGCAAACATTGGAGGCACAGTCGCCTTTCCAAACAAGACGGCCCAATTTGACAGAATTGTCCTCGCATTTATCACCCAGGGTGGTAATGTCCAGTCTGAAGATTGTTTGAGCGCGAATATCTGGGTGAAATCCACCAAATCGAAAGCTCCGAAGGCTGTCCTGGTTTTCTTTCCCGGTGGAAGTAATGGTCATCCGGCCTCCAAAAGAGGATGATGCTGATGCTCTCAAGGATTCAACACTGGAGGATCGAAAAGTCTATTCTACAACGGACAGTATCTTGCTGATGCCGAGGATATCATTGTGGTCACCATTAAGTCAAATTCCCCTCGATCTCTTTGTAGAAGTCTACTGATGCGATCTAGCTATCGTGTGAACATATTTGGATTTCCAGGAGCGCCAGGGATTCAACAGAATGTCGGTCTTCTTGATCAACGTATGGCTCTCGAATGGCTCCGCGATAACATCAACGCATTTGGTGGAGACTGTGAGAAGATTACAGTTTTTGGTCAGTCGGCCGGATCGGTATCTGTTGCTTACCTAGCCTATGCCTACCCCCAAGACCCAATCGTCGCTGGTTTCATCATGCAATCTGGCACACCGCACAGCTGGGAGCCTTTGTCTCCAGTTTTGGGCTCGCAACACTGGTTTAATGCCGCCGCAACTCTCGGGTGTACTAACGTCACAGATGTACTGATTTGCATGCAGTCCAAAAATACGTCGTCTGTTCTGGCAGCTTTTGCTAAAGTCCCTTTCGATGCTACAGCTGCTCTTTTCCAGCCTCAGTTTCAGCCTGCAGTTGATAACATTACTGTGTTTCTCAACTATAGCTCTCTGGCAGCTGGGAGGAAGTTTGCCAAGATTGTGAGCTCTCATTCTTTTGTTTTGACATCTCATTAGCTGATGTATGAATCTCCCAGCCCTCATTGATTGGAAGCAACGACTTCGAATCTGGCTTTTATCAGATCGCAGCTTTTGGTACTGGAAAATTTGCAGCATTCAATGAAACTCAACAAGAGCTTTTCAACCTCGAAGCATTCACCTGTGCCGCTGCTATCGAGGCCAAAAATCGAGTGGCGCAGGGGGCGAGCGTCTGGCGCTATCGATATTTCGGCGATTTTGCAAATCTTAGACTGTTTCCTGGAAGTAGTGCTTATCACGGAGCTGAGCTCAACATGGTTTTTGGCACAGCTGAGGACGTTTCCGGCCTCCCTAATGACGCTGGCGAGATGATTGTGATGAAATATATCATGAAAGCTTGGGCGACCTTCGCTAAAGACCCGAAATCAGGCCTGACAAAGGTGATGGGTTGGCCAGTCTATAGTCCCAAAGGTATTTCGATCCTTGAGTGAGCTTCGATAGAGGCTGACATGCTGTAGGAAAGACTTTGGTAAGACTGGGATTCGGGAGTGAGACAACTGCTAGCTTTGTCGATCCGAGCAGCTCCGATACAAGATGCGACAGCCTTGGGGGTACTGTTGATCTTGGAAAGGGAGCAATGTGAAGAACAGTCAAGGTAAATTCGAAGGGGGAATTTGATCTCAGACGAACCACAACCTGCATAACGCCTATCAAAGTGTGCCACTTGGTATCATTTATAGGCTGTTACAGCGCCTCTGAGAAAACATTAAGGCAACGAACCCACTGATCCTTACTCCTTAACAAGAATAAATTGTGCTCAAAAGGTGCCAACTCATACCAACTCATATAACATATTGAAAAATACACTGAGATAGCATCTGGTCGGGTACGTTGGCCAACGAATGATATCCAAACTGCGGTATTGATGATATGCCACTTGGCTTCTGAACACTCAAATGACGAGGTTATCAGTCTAGTAGCAAAAATCTTACCACTAATCTAATGCTGAACATATCCTCTGCGATGAGCAGAACAGTACATGGTGTAGATGGGATAGAGGCTGTAAAAGTATATCTGTCTGTCCCCAAAAGTGCCGCAAAGGGACTCCATGCTTCGACCGAACAATGCTAAAAGCCACTCCCATACGCCTTACTCCAACGCTGTCCCTGTCAAAGCCTATCTATGGGTGATACATCCATTCCCCATGATTAAACACAATCTCAAACTCAACATTCTCAAATGTCCCGATCGCCGCGTACAAGTCGTTCAAGCCCTCCAATCCGGTGACAGGTAGATCCTCCTGTGCATCGCCCTCTTCGTGCAGGTTCCAACTACCAGCTACTTGTCCATCTCTGGTAAGGAAAATCTCAACGCTGAGGGGAAAATCAACTGTGGTCTGTGTATAGCTTGGTGGTGCGTTGATGTCCCTAGCAGAGAAGCGCATTCCCATACCGATTGTTTCTCCAGCTTTGAAAGGTTGTGTGAAGTCCTTACCTCCCCATCGATCGTTGATGAACTTGCTTCCGTCATCTCCGTGCACTGCCAAACAACCTCGGTGCCATCCTGGAAGTCTGAATGTGGGATATGGAGGAGCTGCGAATCCAAGCGCCAAACTGACCTCCCTTCTATTGCTCTTCGAAATGCGAACTTCGTAGTATGCGACCTTGTCCTTGCTTGTACGGAGCGGAGAGTGCGCCATTACAGAATAGAGTGGCACAGTAGATGTAATGCAAGAGTCTGGACAACTTGCTTTTGTCTTTGCTGCCCATACTCCCGGTCTTGGTCGATCCAGCACTCCCTGGTAGCTTCGTGGCTTGATGACACCAATATCTCCTCTCTCGATAGCCTCCAGAGCGGCTTCAGGGAAGACAATAGGTTCTGTCAATGGATTCTGCATACACCATCCTTCTGCCTGGTTTGCCTCCTGTTCTGTTGCATTGTTTGTAGAGCTTCTTTGATGTCCCTGAAAGAATGAGGGTGGTGGGGGTAACAGCGAGGTATCGGGTACAGCCGTTTGCCAATCGTGGTATGGTTCTTGCGCAGGTGGAGGACCTGGAGGAGGACCATAGCCGTCGTGATATTGTGAAGGGGGAGGCCCAGATGGCGGCGCATAATCGTCTTGTCGATGTGCTGGCGGGGGTCCTGATGGAGGGGCATATTGGTCGCGAAATGGAGGTGGACCCGATGGTGTATTGTAGACGTCAGCAGATTGACGAAAAGGTGGCGGACCTGATGGTGCTTCGTATTGATTTGGCATCTTGCTTGATGATGAAGGTCTTTGGTTGTTCTCAACAGGTCGAGAGTTGTAGTTATTAAGTCGCTCTGAGGGATCCTCGCCTTTGAGCTTGCTACCGAAGCACATTGTGAGGTAAGGGTAAGGTAAGGCAGGTTAAATGTTTGAAGATAAATGGATTGTAGGAAAAGAGATGTTGATGGAAACAAGCCAACCTTTGTAGATGTGATTGAGGGAATTACCTGTATGCCTGTGCCTGTGCCTGTGCTGTATGGCTATGGCTATGGGTAAAATGGAATGGTAACTGATGTCAGAGGGCTGAGTCTTTTTGTCACGATTTACCAACTTGACTTCCAGGGTACTTACCACCTTCGAGATAAGTCTGTCAGCGAGCTCCCTTCTCTGTGCTTTGTGCTGCGCAGCGGGAACTAGTTAACCCGATCCGGGATCTCAGCCGAGAAACCGGACTAGTCTCGGATAAGCTAAAAGGGATGATTGCCGAGGTGATTGTAACTACAGCTAGCTACCTTGAGTTGCTTGTGCTAAGACAAACCGTTACTTTAGCACTGCTTCTTTGCGCACTACACAAATTGCTACTCTGATTGCGAAACGACAGGCATGCCCCAACGCAACACGACGATACTTTATTACCTCTCACCTCCTGACCCAACAACATAGCATCCTAGAGTTAGGACACTACAATTGTACCACTGTACGTCGGAACAACATTGGTCCATACGGTATTTTCTGTACACCAGAATAATAGTCTCTAATCACCACAAGTATATCAGAGCTCACGCTATGGAGGATCCGAAACGGACACCTCCTCGGTTCTTTGGATATCCCAAAGCCGTCGAAGCACCTTCTATCCCCTTCACTAAATCCAATGATGCCAATCCAGTCCTTGGTGGAACTTTGCTCGTGATAGGTGCATGGCTGTATGTGTCCGAGGAGATCGAGCAATCGAGGTGAATATCAGCTCACTAGAATTAGTGTCGCGAAGCTTCAATTTGTCCAGGCATTTCTCTGGGCTAATGCTGGATTCGATGGCTTGCGGCAGCTCAAGTATCTTGAAGATTATTCCGAACGATGGGATGTAGGTGTTCAGCCCGTTCAATAAGTTCCCACTCTAACCCTTCCAGCCCACCGTCATCCCCCTTCCTGATTCTGGATCTAGAGCTTCAACACCAAAACTGGACTCCGAGTCCTTTCCTATACAGCCTCAAAACCTTCCAGGTCTTTACCACTCTAGCTCGGAATATCATGCACTGTTCCTCTCAGGACAGCTCACGCCCCTCGCTGTTGCAGAGTCATTGATACCTCTCATTCTGAGAGATGCGAACCCTAAATCTCACCACTCCACTGCCTTTATTGACAGTCATGTCGATGTAATTCTTGCAGCTGCTAAAGCATCCACTGCACGTTATAAGTCTGGAACACCTCTCGGTGTCCTAGATGGTGTGCCAACAGCGATCAAAGACGAAAGTGACGTTGTGGGTTATCGAACCACTGAAGGGCGAAAGAAAAACGATGCAGCTTTCAAAATTGCTGAGAAATCGGCCTGGCCAGTTCAAAAGCTGGAAGAAGCAGGAATGATCAACCTTGGCAAGCTCAACATGCACGAACTTGGCGCTGACACCTCGAACAACAATCCAAACTGGGGAACTCCTCTCAATCCACACAACTCACAGTACTATACAGGTGGCTCATCCGGTGGTTCAGCATATGTTGTTTCTTCCGGCCTTGCTGTTGTCGCCATGGGATCAGACGCAGGTGGTAGCATCAGAATTCCTGCTTCTTTCTGTGGTGTTTATGGCCTCAAACCGTCCCACGGACGTCTCGAAGACACAGCAAGCACAGTCACGGTGACCGGTCCTTTAGCATCCACAATGGCTGATCTTGAAGTCGCCTATCAAACTATCGCCATTCCTGATGCTTCTGATCCCACATGTTGCCTCTTTGCTTCTCCATCACCAGTACCAGCATCACGCCCAAAGGTAATCGGCATCTACAAGGAGTGGTTTGAACGTGCATCTCCTTCCGTCCTGGAGGTCTGCAATAAAGCCGTTGCGTATTACAAAGACATCCTCGGCTACCAAATTGTCGACATCACTCTTCCTTATTGCCCTGAGGGACAGCTTGCCCACGCAATGACGACTCTCTGTGAAATGGCAGTACGAGCACGTACCAATCCATCCAAATCATCTAACTGGCTCAGCACCATCACCCCTGCTAATAAGATACTTCTCGCTGTTGGTGAGCAGACTCCTGGTCGCGATTATCACCTCGCCCAACAATTACGCCAAATGCTCATGCAGCACCTCGCATTCCTCTATCAGAAATATCCAGGTCTCCTCATCGTCACTCCTACCACTCCAATGGCAGGTTGGCCTATTGCTTCACCGGCAGATCTCAAGCATGGAGTCACGGATGGAAACACTTCGATCAGAAATATGGAGTATGTCTGGCTTGCGAATTTCTGCGGGAATCCTGCAATTTCGTGCCCAGCTGGATATGTTGACCCTGCCAAAGGCACAGGCAAGATCCCGATTGGAATCATGGCCATGGGAGAATGGGGAAGTGAGGCTTCGCTCATTGAGTGGGGCAAGGAATGTGAAGTCTATATCAATGAAGTTTATCCTGGGGGAAGGGTGAAGCCGAGTAATTGGGAGGACTTGGTGGAAAATGCAAAGAAGCGTGTCTCTGCATAGACCAAATACCATCTGGCCTGGAGATGTTAAGTCGTAATATTAAAACTATTTATCCTTAGTCCCATATCGTTACAATTCCTGATAACTAGTAGGTTCGCAAACCCCAGCTTGAATAAAGACAAACACACGTACGCCGATTGAAACCATAAGATATCACTTTCTCGCTCCATACACGTGTTTGATCTCTCCCTCATACTTCTCAAACAGTTTCCGCCTCATCAACTTATTCGTTGCGGTGACCAGCCCATTAACAGGTGTCCACTCCTCGTCTGCAAGCACAACACCAGCCAAAATCTCGATACTCGCAAATCCAGCTTTTCTTCCAATGGCCTGGAGCTGGCTTAACACCTCCTTCTGGAGAGTTGGGTTGTGAACCAGGTCTTCGAGGCCATGCCCTTCAACGCCAATTGACTTAGCCATCTTGAGCAGCGCCGGCTCAGCAGGAACGATCATGGCGATAGGGTGTGTTTCCGTGATGGAGGCGTAAACGCAGATATTTGCCACAACGGGAGAGGAGCGATAGATTGATTCTAGCTTCATAGCTTGTCAGTTTATAAGCGAGCGCGGGGAGTGGTCAAAGCATACCTTCTCAAGGGCAATGTACTCGCCGTTCATCGTCTTCACCAGGTTCTTCTTTCGGTCAATGATCCTCAACAGTCCCTTCTCATCCCACTCCCCAATATCACCGGTCTTGAACCAGCCTCCCTCGCCTTCCCAGTCTTTCACTTTTCCTTCAACTGAGACTGCCTCATCCCAATAACCATCCATGACGCAGGCTCCCCGAATCCACACCTCTCCTTGCTCTCTTCCGCCCGCACTTCCTGAAGTTAAATACCCCGCCTCGGCCCAGTCGACCAATTTGACCTCCACGCAGCCCTCTGGTGCACCAGCAGCATCAACTGTCCATGCATTGGGGTGGCAAATTACGCCCATCCCGCACGTCTCAGTCATGCCGTATGCGTTCAACACAGGGGCGATGGCCATGGATAAGAACATTTGAGTGTCTCGTGCGATAGGAGCGGCAGCTGTAACGCATACACGCAAGCGAGATCCGGTTGCTTCGCGTACTTTGCTAAATACTAAGGCGTCAAGGACCGAAGACCCTGGGAGGTTATGCTGCATGAGAAATCTACGCGAACGAGTCAATTCCCATCATAATACAATACCACAAGACGGAGACACTTACGATTTAGCAGCTAGCGCACCCCAAAATACCTTCTTTGTCAATGCACTCCCACTCTCAACCTTAGCAACGACGCCCTTCCTTACGGTCTCCCATACAGCCGGCACACCTACCAAGATCGTCGGCTGAAACTCCCTGATATCACCCTTAGAATTCTTCATACTGCCATCACTGAGCGTCCTAGGACTCCCATACCCAAGTTTAACCCCAAAGAAAAACGCAATTTGTTCAATCACAAACTCGAAAATGTGGGCCAGAGGCAGGTAAGCGAGAACAGCGTCGTCTTGAGTGATGGATGGGCCGAGCTGAGTCTGTATTCCTGCCACGGCTGCAACAATATTGGCATGAGTGAGCTTGACACCTTTTGGTGTCCCAGTGCTACCGCTGGTGTACATCACACATGCTACATCATTGGCTTGAGGCTCAACCACATCATGGGGATTTGTTTCCCCGAGAATTCGTAACTCGTCCCAACTTAAAACTTTGAAGTTAGGATGGTCTCGTGCTAGAATTTCAAGATCCTGTTTCGTGAGCTCATACTCGCCATTTGTATTGTACACGATTGTCTCGACGCTACTTGAAGCCTCGGGCGAGAGAGTAGAGAGGAAGATCTTGAGAAGCTGTGGCTCAAGGAAGATGAGCTTTGCTTTTGTAGCATGGAGAGAGTGAGAGAGGCCTTCGGCTCCGAGAGTATCGTATGCGGTGACGACAGTCATAGATTGAGACATCGCTCCATGTGCCAAAGCAAGCCAATGTGCGCTATTTGAATCGCAAATCAGTCTCCTAGTTCTCGTATACGATAACACGGGAGGCTTTACCTTGTACTTGCAAACAAATGCACCTTGTCTCCCATCTTCATCCCTAAACTCCGCAATGCACTACCCATCTCCTTTACAATAATCTCATGCTCACCAAAGGTGAGGAAATTGTATGGGCCCATCTCATACATTGTCCACTTCTTCTTTACATCAACTGTCGTCCCATCGACGGTCTTCTTCACCACTTTTGTCTCCACATGTTTCTCAATTAGTTTTCTACTACCCACCGCTGGACTGTCTTTATAGATTGTAGCTGCTCTTTTGACAATATCGTAAACTGTGAATACGGGCGATTTTTCGGTAGAATGTGGGCTGGAGGGCTGGGCAACAAGTGAGGATGCTGAGAGAACGTTGCGTCTGGGTTTAGTTTCGCCGGGTACGGATGAGGAGTTGCAGACTTCGACTGTGAAGGGTGGAAGCATTGTCATGCGAGGTTCTGGGTTTTTGATAGACATCTTGGAAATACTGGCACCCTCGGTCGGGGTGAAAACGAGTCGGTAGCTCTGTTGGCAGTTGATTGTAACAAATAATCAGAACAACAAGTTTAAAGGGCTACGCTGTAGACTAAAAGTCTTTTATTAGGTAGGAAATAAGGGTAAATGACTGAAGTCAAGGTAACGATGAGAAAGTGTGAACAAAGGTCCTACACCGTACGATGGGAATGCCGTCACTTTTGATCCACCACCCCAGCAATAATTGCCGAGCAAACGTCTCGTCTGACATGCATTATCAAGCTGAATCTAATCATCCATCCCCAACAAAGGTCATTTTAGAGATGTTTTACATTTGATTCGTACGAAGACTCGAAGAACCATGACCACCGAGGTGTGGTGCAGGCTTTTCCGTGTTGAAACTTATACGACAAGCGAGGCTTACTTTCTCACCCGGGATCTCCGAATGTCCACCCAACTTATATCGGTGCTGATACTGGGGCCTTGAACGGAAGCCAAGAACACTGCTGGAGAAGGTTGATGATAAGATGGCATGAATCGCGATGTTAAAGCCCCTCAAAAACTTCGACCCTGCGTATGCATGATAGTCCGCTCAATACAGCCTCGGCGATGAGGGCCATAAGAGGAAACTTTTCCGCCCTACCAAAATCCGGGGAAGGGGCTTGAGATCTAGTTCTGGCAAATGGAATCTCAAAACAATAGAAATGGCAAATATTGCAGTATACAATCGTGCATGGGGCTGGTTGTGCGGATAAAAGTCCGTAAGAGCCGAGAGTCCACTACGAGGAGTCTCAACAAGTGGAACGCAAGCGAGTTGGATACCAGGCCTCCATTTAAATGAAAACATCAAGAAACATGGCAAGGCAGACAGATTACTGACAAAGAAGTTGTGTCATCATTTCTCATGTGCTGCCATCTAATTTACCACTTTTCTACTTCCCCAGCTTTCGGCTTTTCTACTCTAACCACTTTGTCGCAATTCAGTAGACATAGAGGATCGAAGGCCAATTTGAGCTGCAGCAGTTAGTAAAGTATTGGTTTCGTGCAATTGTATACACATACCTTGCGCATAGCATCCACCGTTGTCTCGCCCAACTCGTGATTCAGGTAATCTCTTTTGACTAGACCCACACCATGCTCACCCGTGACTGTACCCTCCATCTCTATGGCTCTCTTCACCATGCGGTGTACCAGCTCCTCTGCCTTCTTTCTCTGTGTATCATTGTACAATAAGATAGCTTTGATGGTCAATAATTATCCTTAATGCAGAAGCAGATGTGGGGACTTACTATGGAAATTTCCGTCACCAACATGACCCACGATGGCACATAGCATACCAGAACTGCTCATATCATGTTTTGTCTCTTCAATGATATCTGGTAGTCTCGAGATCGGTACTGCGACGTCACCAGTCCATACATGATCGGTTTCATTTTCTCGCATGGCCATCACACTCCATAGGGCCTGTTTCCTTGCCGACCATAAATCGGCCTGCTCCTCTGCATTCTTCGCAAACTCAAAAGTCTTGCTGCCGGTACTCTTCGCCATCTTCTGGACAATGCCGATCTGCTCCTTGACAGCTACGGGTGTCCCTGCAAACTTGAAGAACAGTGTCGGTGCCTCTGTCCAGTTCTTGGCAGTCATTCCGGAGGCATTGATACACCTCATCTGCACGTCATCAAGAATCTCAATGGCTGCTATGGGCACACCCTCACTCACGACCTTAGCAACACAGTCCGCTGCCTGTCGAATGCTACCAAAGCTGGAAACAGCTACGGAAGTTGTGTTTGGCTTTGATGTAAGCTTCAATGTCGCCTCCGTGACCAGACCAAGGGTACCTTCGCTGCCAATGAACATCTTAGTCAAATCATAACCAGCAGAACTTTTCCGAGGCCTCTGTCTTGTCTTAATAATTGTCCCATCTGCCATGACCACAGTCAAACTCAGCACCCATTCTCTCATCGTACCGTAACGGTACGCGTTTG
The DNA here is from genome assembly GCA_007644065.1 of Margaritispora aquatica. Taxonomy (NCBI): domain Eukaryota; kingdom Fungi; phylum Ascomycota; class Leotiomycetes; order Helotiales; family Discinellaceae; genus Margaritispora; species Margaritispora aquatica. The sequence continues at coordinate 27,684 of VJWN01000002.1, forward strand.
TCCCACTACAGCCAGTTCCCACCATGCCTCCAATCATAGCTCCTGGTCCTGGGTCAGGAGGGAAGAAAAGGTTGACTTCTGCGAGTTCCTCGTTCAGGGCCTCCCACCCGACAGCAGGCTGAACCACCACATCCATATCTTCTTTGTGCAAATGCAGAATCTTGTCCATTCGTCCAAAATCAATGCAGATGCCACCTCGAGTAGGCGCAAAATGTCCCTCCAAGCTAGTTCCACCACTGTATCCCGTAACCGGTATGCGCCTGCTGTGGCAGATCTTCATAATGGCACTAACCTCCTCTGTCGACGATGGGTAAACAATGAGAAATGATCTCTGATTTTTGGGTACAATATGGGTGCTCCATTCGCTACCAGCATGTGCGTTGATATCCGCTTCTACCGTGGACACAAACTCCTTGCCCACCACCTCAACAAAGTCTGCCCAAGCTGCTTCCATATTCGAGCCAGATACATCGTGTTTCGGGGGCGTTGTGGCTCCAAGAGGCAGCGTAGAGAAATTAGACAGCCTAGGTTGAGATCTGCTTCCAAAGTAATATCCACCAAGAGATGCGGCAATGATGACTACTGCGTGTGAGTTTCTGTTCGTATGCGTGTTTCTCGGATCACATACCAAATGTGACATACATATTCCGTGGTCCACTGCCTTCATCTCTGCTTCTCGAAAACCGTTCCTGTTCGATTCGCTCCTTGGCCAGTCGAGTGGCAGTACTTTCATACAGTTGGCCCTTAAAACTCTTTCCACTCAAACCTCCAATGTTAGGCTCCAGGGGACCTTTCTTGTCCGATTCACATCGTATCTGTCTGCTGGCACCAGAGCGCAAAGTGGTCGTTCGGAGACATGGAGCTCCTTTAAGCTGTGCTAAAAGAGCTCTTGACGGAGCGCGTCGTTGAAAAAACATTGCGCTGAGACCTAAGAAAAATCCAAATAGTATTACAAGAGAGGCAAATCAGAAAAAGAATTGAATCGAGTCAATCGCGGATTTAAGATGTTGACTTGGAACTTTGTCCTTGGATGTCGATGCTTCACGGGCCGAGAGCTTTCCCCACACTTCACGGCACGCCATTTTAGAATGCAGCTGGTCATACATGAGGCTCCACAGAAAACCATCTTATATTTATGTGTAGTATGTACAGTTTAGAATCAATAGCATTTTGATTTTGATAGAAATATCATGTTTGTCAATTCTAAAGTATCGTCGAGCAAGGCACGAAACAGCAAATGAACTCCATATAAACACCTACACCCCTAAGCCCAACCCAGCAACTCCTACCAGCACATGAAAGCTATTGATGTAGTTGAACCTCACCTACCTGAACGCCTGAGGCAGTCTACAATAATGCTGCATCTCGCCCCATCAAATTAGCACCTAAGCACCTTTTCCCCATGCAGCAACAAGCTGAACCACAAAAGTGGCCTTGCTGCCATCGATAGCGGCAAAGTATGCCGCTAACTCTTCGTCTGTATCGATTGGTAGTTTTATCTCGTGTCCATTTTGCTGCTTAATCACTCCCTCAAGCCGCGTTGCGAAAACCCCTGGAAATTTCGCTGTCGCACTCTGTCGTAACTCATCTACTGACACAGAGTCCAGAGTGCTTACCCAAAGCGTAGGTCCGGGTGAGATTTCTGATCCGCTGTGAAGACGGAAATAGACAGCGAAGGAGGATGGGGAAGGTGCAAAAGGCATATGCATAGATTGAGATGTATATTGCTGTTCATAAGACTGAGCATCCGAGAACTGGTTGTGCATGCTCCTCCCCATAATGGATGGATCATTAGCGGCAACCAGAAGAGAAGGGTCAATTTGCAGATCATTATGATCTAGCATCATTTGGTTGTGTGGTTGGATTTGAGTTGGTGCTTGTCTAGCTTGAGCTTGAGACTGCGGACGGCTAGAAGATTGTGCTCGGGATTGGGGTGGTGGACGGTGAGGCTCAAGGCCAGCATGTAGATTACTTTCTGCTTGAGCGAGGGCAGCAGCTTGAATCAAAGCTTCGTCAGGACCATGTTGATAGGCATTCCCTTGTGGTGACGTATCAAAAGAGTTCATGTCGTGTTCAACTGCCGTGAACTTGGAGTCGAATTTCTTCTTTCTAGTAGGATCACGCTTTGTCTGGTCATCACGAAGTCTCTTCATCACATCTCGACATAGAACCTCCATAGCCTTGACCTTCTCCTTGTGTTGAGGATCTTGGTCTCCAGGGGCAAGGATGCTTTGAAGAAGTTCAGAGCCATTAATCCACTGTGACTTCAATTCCTTCCAGTGATCTTCCCCTGCCTCAAGCTTGCTGGTAAAGTGATCTGCCTTCAACACCTGATAGAAGGCATTGCGTAGCTGGCGAGATTCTTCAGGATTTACACCAAGAGCATTTTTAGCTTCGGCAATCGTCATGCGACGTTCCAGAGTTCGCATCCGTTTCGTCACATCACTGCAAATGACATCAAGTGACAATTTCTTGCTCTCGAGATCTGTTTCATTGCCCCAAAATACATTTTGTAGATGAGGACTTTCTTGAATCAATCGATCCTTGGCAGCTTCCCATTTCTCTGGTCCGGCAATTGTCTTCTTGATGATGTTTCCATCCTCGCAGATTCGTTGGAATCGTGCCCGAATATCTCGATATAGACGGCTGTCAAGGCATAGAAAAGCCTTGCTTTCATCAATGGTAGTTTCAGATGGAAATCGAGGCGGTCCTGGGGGATCAGCCGGCAGACCAGCCCAGCCACGAGTTCGACGACGTCGTTTTCGAGTTTGCCATCGTTCTGCAGATTCAGCCTGAAGCTTACTGAGTCGTTCTTGTCTCTTTCGCATAACTTCAGGGCTTAATGGTGGTGAATCAGCTCTGTTGGAACGAACAGGAGGTTGCTCGATAAGCGCGTCCATAGCCTCCTCCTCTTCAATATCTGCATCTTGTGATTGTCCATTGGGATATAATGCTTCCTGGAGCTGATAGAGAAGGACGTCTTGATCTGATTCACGCTTCTTTGTCTTCATCCCATTTGGAACTCGGAGGAGCCATCGGTTCTTTGCTCTAACTCGCATGAGTTCTCTCTCCTTGATATCGAAACCTTCATCGTTAAGGGCCTTTAGCATATCCCGTTGAGAAGTATTGCAGTCCCAGAGCTCTTTGACGCGTTGGACAAGGGCGGCATTCTTGTGTGCAGGATTCTGCTTGGAGGGAAAGTCCCATCGTTTGAACTGGGTCTGAAATGCACGTTTGCTGTTGGTGTTAGTACGGACGTCGAGGGAGAACAATGCGGTATGGGGTGTGCGAGGGGTAGGTATGAATGGATGGAAGTATGGAAGTATGGATGTATGGATGTATGGATGTATGGATGTCCTCTCCAGTTCTGCGAGTCTAGTACTAGTATTGTACGGCAAGGGATCTCGGACTGCATTTCACGTACCTGGGAGCGAAGTTATATTCAGTTTTCATGAAATCCATGATGTCTTCCAAGGATTTCTTCTCTTCGATATACATTCGATAGCATGTTTCTTCCTTATTTTCCCAATCATAAACCATCTTGAACTATTATGCGCTCTCCGGCGACTTTCCGATGCTGGTTATCGATGGGGTGCTTTGATATTGTACGGCTGCTGTACGGGGAGGCGACTTGGTGTTGATGGTTCGTCAAGGTGCCCAGAGCTGCGTTGGTGATGTTGCAGGCTCCTGTATTCAATCTTGACTGGCACTTCTGGTATGCGGGTGAGGCGGGCTGCCCATCAAATCTGGTTTGATCTGAGTGAGGGTTGCACTTGGCCTGATTTGGAATGTGGCTTACTAATCTTACTTAGCGTCATTCATCCGCCACAATCACAGGGTAGGTATTATCCGCCACCTAATGAGCAAGCCACAAGATGGAAGTAAAAAGTGAAAGTGCAAAGACATTTTCACACTTTCAATTTGATAAGGTAAAGGGAAGGTATGGTTATCTGACCACGTGAAGACCTAAGGTGACAAAAAGATTACTACTTGCAATTATTACCTAGGTCCCTTACCTAGGTATGCGAATATATATCTCTTTGCACGCATTCTCTTGAGACCTGCCCAATACTCAATCCGATAGGCTAAAGTCAACGTTACTTTATAAACTTTGGCCAACATAAAGTGCTATATGCTTGGCAGCCACTTCCAAGTTCTGTCCATCCTGCCATCTCACCTAGAACTGACCTCACTCAGACATACTCGCTTTCTTTTGATTCCCTTTATTAAGTGAGAGCGGAAATATTGCATCGTATGATTTTTTGGCCTCTTCCCACTCAATCCTTCATACATACATACTTTAATTACCCTTCAAACTCACATAAATCCATCCTTCTCCATGACTATCGGCAGTCGTGTCCGTTCCTTGCTCAATCACTCCAATCCCACGACGACAGCTACCACATCTACCACATCTACCATGGTTACTATGGACATCCAGTTGGAGAACAAAACAGATTCAGCCGACACATATGCTTTTATCACTGGTCAAGCCCTCGATAACGGCAATAAAGTCTGTTTCATTCAAGCTGATGGGAAGACTCCATACTTTCCGGAAAACCCCCCAAAGATTGGAAGCCCAATCCTCGCCAACTGTGCAATCAAAATTCCAGCTCATTCCACCACCACTGTTACAATACCTCACCTAGCGGGAGGTAGAATTTGGTTCTCAATAGGAGCGCCTTTGGTCTTTCTCCTGAACCCAGGTCCTGCCATTGTGGAGCCATCAGTCAGCAATCCAACAGACCCAAGTATCAATATCTCATGGGGCTTTTGCGAGTTCACTTTCTCTAATGGTTCGATATACGCCAACATCAGCTATGTAGACTTTGTCAGTTTGCCAATCGCCATGACGCTGACACCCATGGATGGGAATGATCAGATTGTTCAAGGACTGAAACCTACTGGTCTCGCCGAGATTTGTGATGGTTTGAACGCTCTAGGAGGTGACTGGGCGAAGCTCATTTTTATGGCCAATGGAAAGGCATTGCGAGTCCTAAGCCCAAACAACGCCATCGTCATGAACGGAGGAAATTTATTCAAGGGTTATTTTGATAGTTACGTTAATGAGGTATACGAAAAGTATACCAAAACGCCAATCCAAGTCGATACTCACGCACAATGGGGTAAAGTTGAAGCCAAATGCAAGCACGATGCCCTCAACTTTCCCGGTATTGGATCATTTCCCAAACCATCGACAGCAGATATCTTCTCCTGCAGCACTGGTCCATTCGCAAATAATGCTGGTGCACTGGGTCCTCTAACAGCTCGGATCAGCGCGGGTTTTAATCGATCTACTCTTTTGACGAATGTTGTACATCCTCAAGATGCAAAAGTGTGTGATTATTACACTCACCCTATCACAAATCACTACGCACGACTTGTTCATTTGGCCAATATTGATGGCCGAGGTTATGCATTCCCGTACGATGATGTTCCAGGAGCCGGTGTCGATCAGTCTGGCTTTGTGAATGGAGGACCGGAGGCATTTCATGTCTCTTTGGGATGAATTGTGTGATATGGGAGCCGGCGGTTGTCGCGAAACCTGTAATGGTTGTAAAAGAAGATTTGAACAACCATTCACATTTGGATTATGCAATACTGTAATATTTTTGGGCCTCCTGAATAAGTTTTTCGATTTTTGGTTGACCTCATTTCTTCGTTTGTCTCCTTCGCTACGCTTGCAACACGAAGCGTCGAGCTTCTTTGTTGGTTCTTTTTGTAATTCTGAGGGTTTTGTTCCACTAATTGTAATTCCTGCTATTCTATAGCTTGTGGCATTGCAGCCTTCATTCTTAGCCCTTCTCCTGCACTGACGCGCTTATTTTTTCTTCGCCTTTCCTCTCGGCATTGCATTTTCTCATTCCTCGGTAGTAGCAGCTGAAATTTTACACCTTGCCTTCGCTCTCGGATTGCAGCTATTTCAAAGCGTGGAAGGTTTTGATTACACATGAGGTTTCATTATTAAATATGTTAAAAGTCACATTGCAGACTATGATCAGGCAAGTTCCGCATTTGACCTCTGCTCATCTAGATTGAGGGACAAGGCGAGTTTAGCAGAGAATCAGGATGTCTGTCGGACGGTTATTTGGTGTCAGAGAGTTAGGTTTCCAGATGGATACGTGGAATGATTTAAGCCATGATTGTGTGCCATTTTGTGAATATTTGGGTTATAGGGGTGTGTCTCTCTTTTCTCGATCGTTATCATTGAGAATTTCGTACCTGGAGACAACGGGATATTGACTGAGGTTTTGCTTGAATCTCCTGCATATATCCAGCTTTCTGCCTACAATTTGATATCGGTATTGGCTCAATCAGTGTTTTGTATAATATAGACAAGCTAAGATGTGGACCCATTTCGCAATTAGAAGGTAGAATTAGTATAGAAGACGATCAAATCGGTTGACTGTGTATTTATAATTTCAAACCTACTCGAAGATGTCTTCAACATAGGATACCAAAAAGTAACATTGTAATCCTGGTCAATCCTCGCCTAGGGTGCAGCCTAAGTAGTCACCGGTGCTTCTTCATTCATTACTACTTGTCTAATCCCTCAAGCGTTAAAGTATTCTAGAACGTTCGCGTCGGCGGTACGACGATGCCGTAGTTCAGTAAGGCTGGTTGACTAGCATGTGGCTAGAAATTAAGCGAGGACGGAGAGGAATGAATCAGCACCGGCAAGGTGATCATCGTTATTCTCTACATTATCTTTACCTTCAAACTCAAAGCTAGACTTGTTCACGAGTTGGGTAGTCATACTAAGTCAAGCGTGCAATCGAAACTGCGCAGATGTAAATCATCGATCTCAGCGCCCATCGGATCAATACCACGCAATGAACGTGGGATCTGAACTCAGTACAGCGTTCGGATTCTTATGCACTGTATTGTTCAGTATAGATTAATCTTGCAACGTTCAATCCAATCCCATAGGGATAAAATTCCAGATCACACGATGCGGATATATGTCGTAGATCAAGGAAAACAGGACTCCTCCTCCTTTTAACTTCAATCGTTTTCCAGGAATCAACAACCATTCTCGCCCTATACAGCTCAATAATGTATCAGCTATCGCAAATCTATTAAATTCTATTGTTTTGATGCGCAATTTTGATCCCATCTGGGATAACACCTATCTCCTTACTCGCCTTGACTAAAAACTCATAAATCATCCTCGATTTCCGATCATCACTCTCCTCTTCCATCATTATCTCCATCCATTCCTCCTTCGTGGTACAATACAATGTCCTCCCCCTGCCCTCGAATTTTCTAGCAAACATCCTTCCAACCCAACCATTGCACCTCAAGAACAATACGCAAAACTCCGAAATCCAATCCTGGCATTGCTCCTGATCCCAACTCCAACACGGGATATTGGAGAAGTCTATCGGCCTCCCATCAAATCCTTCATGACGCATCGACATTCCCTTGGTCCCTTGCTGAATCTGTTGAATTGGAACATCATAGAGTGGTGATTCTGATGATGTTAGAGAACCGCATGAATAGACAGGAGGGGTTGTCATGAGCGTACTATTAGGCTTGCCATCCTTGATTTTCTTGATACGATTTGACTTAGGTTGTTTATTTTCGGATTGAGAGGATTGACTGCTCTGGAAGCTTTCGTTGCTGTCGTTGTATCCGCTTCGAACTGAGGTTTTGTTTTTATGCCAAAACATGGTTGGATGTTAGGGCGAAGTTTGCATCTGAGAACTCTACGAAGCATTATGCAAGGACAGCAGGTTTTTTGAAAATTATTTTTTACTAAATTCAATTCACATATAACGGCATGTGTGTTCCGATGGGCCCTCTAGTCTGACACTTAAGGAGGTACCCGGCGGGTCTCGCTTAAATGAGGGGGTATATGCTTCAACATCACTGTTCCATTTCTGAGGTCACTAAGTATAGGAAGCGAACCTTGGTCATTGTCGTAGCATCACTTCAGCCCGGAATTATCCAATCTGAAAGAATAGGTTGACCACCTGCAAGTTCAAGGGATGAAGTTAGTTGTTTTTCGATCGGTAGAAGTTAAAAGAGTAATTAATCACAAGATCCTAATAGCTCGAACACGAGATGAGTAAGTTTTTCACTGAACCAGTAGTACACGAGCTACCTTGAAGTCTGAGAAGGTGTGCAGAAGCTTTCTGTGAAGGCCTTGCACTATTCAAACCTCCTATACATCCTAGGCACATGGGACTTTTTAAGAGGTGATCAAACATACAGTTCAGGAACTTGTATGCTATCAAGGGTGATGAAATTAAACAGGGACATCCTGAATCATATACACGCACTTCTCACCCCTAATTGGCCACATCATCTAATATTTTCCTCTGTTTGGATTACTATGTGCTGCGCATCAACCCTCCTTTGATAGAGCCCATAGAAATCGAGGATTGAAGCCTAGAGGCTTCCAGCTCATCCTCATCTCCCCAGCTAAGATTTCGATGGAGATGCACTTCTTCGCTGTCATAATGTTTGGAATTCGAAAATTCTCCTTTGTAGTGCGTGCATTACATAGAAACCTTCGAAAGGAACCGAATGTGCCGTGCACTTATCTACTTTATTAGCACGGTACTAGGTTAATTTCATCGCAGCTGTTACAACTAAGAATAATTCAGAGCCATGTCCTGAATACAACCGCAATTCATCACGAATAAGCCGATGTGTTCTGTGCCATGCATAAGCGAACACAGCAATCCAAGCGAATGATCTAGAATGCCTTCACTTAAATGACAATCCCGCAGAGTGCCACGACACATGCATCCCTGCTGTTTTGAGCCGCTTGACTTCTTCATCACGATTTGTTTTGTTGCTTCTGTGTCACTAAAGCCGTCAAGCTAGCTCTAGCTAAATTCTCTACTTAAGCTTGTGACGAAAAAGCATTTGCAAAAGCTACAATGGAGGCTGCCGGAGCGAAGAAGTCGCTGGACACGCCGCCCACCTACCAGATGCAACAACGCCCAATCACGGGCACCACCAGATTGCTGAAGATCCGGTATCAAGAATGCTTCGACCACCGCGATCAAGACGATCAGCGCCATGGCTACGACTGTGTAAACTTGCCAGGTCTTCCAATCGCGACGCGAGACTTGCCGGGCCATTCGCAATTTCTCAGCGAGGCTACGGCAACGTATCTCACCACTTTGCTTGACTCGGAAAGGTTCGAAGGGTGGTAAGTCATACTTCTAGCGGTTTTGGGGGTGTCTCAGCTCATGATGGGTGTAGGGCGTTCTATTCGTGGGGTAATCGTGAGAAGCGGGGTCAAGCGCAGGACTGTCAGGATGATTGCGAATTGTTTGGGATTGAGATTGTGATTGTGAAGTTGGCATAACTGCCGAATGCTATTTAGGATTGAGCATGAGAGTAGGTTGCTCTTCCAGAAGAACAATTTGCAAGCCCAATTAATACTTCAGCGATAGCCCAGTAGATATAACCAGCACTAATATGGTCAGGACGACCGTGCATATCCTATTGTTTCGTCTATTCGCCTACAATTAATAGATGCATGTGCTGGTGGTGGGAGTCTATGTTTGTGTGGCCTGCAATGCTGGATTGAGATACGGGTATGTCTTCGAGCAAGCTAGATGCGATCGGCCTTTTCCAGAGTCTGCCGCTCGCTTTCCCCATAGTTCAACCACCGTTCAATTAGACTGATATCTTTGATCCAATGATGATTTTCTGCCGTATCAGTGGACAAAGACTGCATTGATGGTTTCGCATAATAACAGATCGTAATTGAGTTTACAATTGCAGAATATTGTACTTTTTGCCAAGCCCTGTGAAAACAAACCCTGGAGTGCCCGTGTCAAGATTAGGTAACATCACACTGTACTTTCGCTTGTTTCAACTTTCATCAAAGTTATGAGAGTGCATGTTGCTAAACACTTGTAAAACATCGATAACGCCCAGATGGGTGAGGATCGGGACTTTATTGAAAAAAAAAAAAAAAACAAGTGACTGACATCCAATCGTTGCGTAGCAAAAAATCAAACTCTAATTGCTCGATTATTGCGTGTTTATTAAACCATCATCTGTCCAACTCTCTTCGTTTTCCGAAAAAGAGGTTCTATGGACCTCTCTATGCTATGTCGCGCTTATACGGCATGTTGTTACTTTTAGACAAGTGCTTGTATCTCCGGATCTTGAGCACGATATACCAACTAATATTTGTCTGGAACTTTCTAAAAAACTACCGCTGTAGAGTAAAACCCCTGTCTAAATTGTTATTTGGGCCAGTTTTCGGTTTCCGCGTACTCGGAGATTTATCAATAAGAAGTAACATGTACTTTCTTCATATGATTTCAATTGTTCTCTCTAACCTGCTGGATCGGCTACTACTCCACATGAACAGTTTGTTCATGGGATACCTTTGACCATCTGAGTTGTAATGCCTCTTCTCTAAGCGAATCGTCACCATCATCACCCACACCTTGTGAGAGTTCATCCCAAGTATCTCATGTGGCGTGTGGCCCAAGAAGCTTTCTCGAAAGTCAGTGCTTATATCACTGCTGTAGCTTGCGATAAAAGCTATGGTGGTAGTAAGTCTAGCCATGTCATTGCGGGAAATTTGAGTTCAAGCTTGCAGTGCGCGCCCGTGGCCATACCTAGTACCTTTCCTTTGGAATTATAGTTGCCCAATGACTGACTCTCAAACACGCTGTGTCTCGCTTAAGTTCATACAGGCAAGGTCATGTGCTGCATACTGATGGATCTGGATGTGATGTCAAACAAAAGGTCGTGCTCGTTGTCCACACATTCATCAAAATAGACACCAAATCTAGAATCAGCCCAGAGGTAAGAGAAGTTTAATATATTGTATATGACTGAGAAGATACACACCTACCGAATACTGTTGTCTTATCATTGTTTGAAAATCCGCCCTCAAAAGTCTACCCCTCAAACTATGGCTTCTTTTGAAGATCGATCTGTTGTTTTCATCGTCACCAATGCGTTTCTAGTATCTCTTTCAGTCTTCAGTGTATGCTTGAGACTCTACACTCGCTTTTGTCTACTCAATTGGCTTGGAATCGATGATGTCTTGCTTTTTCTTGCTACTTGGTGGGCAATTTGTCAGTCTACAGCAGCTATAGTTGGTACATACCTCTTCCCCTTCCCATCATTGACGACGTCCTAACAAAACAACAAGCCACAAAATATGGACTTGGAAAACACATAAGCCATCTCGACGTATTTTGGATGAAACCCTTTTCAATTTCTTGTATTATTACCGTGGTCTTTAACATAATCGGAGCAATGTTCGTCAAGCTATCTTTGGTGTACTTTTTCACTAAGGTATGTGATTCTATTTCTAAAAGTAAAGAAATTGCACGGGAACTTATTTGAGAATCGCTGACAACCTTTATAATTAAGTCCCCACCGCACTTTCCGTACAATCGCCTACGCTCTCACGGCGTTCTGCTTCGGGTCCGGTACAGCGACAGCCATTGGATATCTCTTCCAATGCACTCCACTCTCATCATTCTGGAATCGAAACCAACCTTACCACTGTGTTAATATCATTACAATTAATTACAGCATCATAGGTCTTCACATTTTCACAGAAATTTTCGTGTACGCACTCCCCATCCATACGCTATGGCATCTTCGCATACCTTTACGCCAGAGAATTGGCCTTGTGTGTATGTTTGCAATGGGAGCAGGGTATGGAATATCTAAAGGAAGCCCCTCATGTGTCGTGATTGGCTGATATTTACAGGCTGATCGTGTTGACTTGCTATCGCTTGTTCACTTTCAAATATGCGATACATTCTGCTGATGTGACTTGTAAGTTATATACGGATTGTTGGGTGCGGGGTATTCAAATCGAGCTGATAACGCCAAAGGGGACCTCGTACCAACATTTATAATGTTCGTATCCGAGACTAACCTAGCGATATTTATTGCATGTGGGCCTTCATTTAGAGCCTTTTCTCGTCATCATTTCCCACGCATATTTGCCAATTACAAAGCCACTTCATCCCAGAAGGATCAAGTTCTGGAAATCAACCATCGATTTGAGCCTCTAGTGGCAGGAAGCAGTTTGGAATCTGTGTCCATTGCAGGAACCAGCACTGTAATCACACCACCGAAACTTAAGATTTTGGTAAGAAAGGAGTACACAAGAACGATCCAAGATTTGGAAAACCCAGTACACATCAATTATTCAAAACCCATGCAACAGAAGACACGACCGGCAAACTCAATAGAGCCCCTTGGCACGAACTTGGCTGTCATAGAATCACAGGCTATAAGTTGAGCCCTCCAACGAATGCCAGACTCGCCCAACAACACTCTATTCAACCATCTTCGTGATCACAACATCGATCCAACACCCTTTGCAATCATGGGTACAGCTCTCCTCCACAGTATTGGACCAGGCGCTATTGCCAATGGAATGCAGCTCCCTTCATGCACAATTAGATCACGTCTTCACCAAAGTGCGAACACCCATGACGCATCGAGAAAAGACTCACCATCCTTGAAAGGTAGGCCTACCCAATAAGTCCGTCAGGAAGGTTGTCGTTAACGGGCCTAGAGACTCAGGCTTAGCGATGAAGTCCTTATTCGAGATAGGTAGCCCAGGCGGGTTGGTGCACTTGTAGTCATGACTGAGTCGCCTGGGGCATAGCTGGCAATAGATTTTTAACAAGCGGGTGGTTCCTGATAAAAGTGTGTCTCTTGATGTCTGGGCCAGGTGAGAGTGGTTTGTTGGCTTTAGTGTCGTTGGTTTGGTATGGACGGAGGAAGTTTGACATTGTTGTTCGGAGGTAAGAAAGACAAGAGGGATATGGATGTTGGTGCTCCTACTGGAAAGTTTCTAAGATTGAGGCTCAGGTGTTGAAGGGGATATCTATCAGGTGATGCAGTCTGCTAGGTTGACAGCTTATAGGGCTGATTGTGGCTTGTCTCACGGAGGCAGCTTGCCGAGACAATAATACACAATAACGTTGATTAGGGCACATTAAATGGACGACTGTTGCAAAGACGAGCTGGTCTGGACAATAACCTGAGTTCACTTATACCATGCATGTAGATACATACAATTAATCCAAAGTGAAGACAAGCCTAGGAGACATGAGAACTCTTATACATTGAACGAGAAATCAAAATAACCAACCAAACCAGCCCACTGCGCCTTCGGTCCAAAGAATCATCTCCCAAGACACAGGTTCCCCTCTATTTCGAACAACACCCATTGAAACTTGGCTCCGTGACCTCCCCGACTTTAGATCTCTGCACTAGTGTGCTCGCTAAGTTCCGATTGCTGGGGACATCGATCGAGGGGTTCTCAGTAAAGAAATCAACAGGTTTGTAATGAAGTTGAAACACCTCCGATGGCCTGTGAATTTCGTCAGTAAACATTAATCTTCTCGTCATATCACTTTGTTCAGTTCCAAACTCCGCAAAGATCTCTTGTGGGGAGGGAAATTGCATCGCTCGCCAGCGAGAGGAATAGGGCAAGGTAACTCACATAACAGGCCAATCCTCCACACGCGGATTGTGAGTAATTCCAAAGCTCGTCCAGACAACCACATCAGTATCCTTGACATCCTCGTCCCTCTTCACCGCATCACCAACACCGCATATTTCGTCCTTGCTCTGTAGAGTGTATCTCCCACCTGCATACAGCTCTCCTTCCTTAAATTTGCTAACCCACACGTGGTGCTGAGCAAACAGCGCCCTGCGAGCTTGGATCGAATCGGGCTGAGCGAGAAGCATCTGTGAGGGAATTGGTGCAAATTTGTAGGACACTGGCTTGCCTGAGATGGGGTTAATAGATGATGTGTTCATCATCTTGATAATGCGATTGTGCTGCGGCGCGGCATCGACCCAACAAGATTTCTCAACTGGACTCTGCACAATCTCATAGAAATTGCCTTTAGGGTTCCTCTCCTTGCTCGTAGCAACGGGATGTGATTCTTCGACTACGACAGTATTGTTCGGCCCATCGATAGCGGGATCAGCTCGTACACAAAAGATGTGCTGATGGTTTTGTGCTAAGACACCCGGAGAAACGACGTTTCCATACGGGCTCTTCTTTCCCGTGTCAATGGAGACCACAGAGACTATGCCAGTAGCGCGGATCTCGACAGTAATACCAGCTGATTGGTCGAATTTGTAAGCGAAGATGTACTCGTAGTTGGCAAGGGTGATGATAAACTGGACAACTAGTTCACGATTTCGAGTAACGACAGCGCGGTTGGTGCGCCAATTCGTGTGCTTCCAAGCGATACCGTTGTCTTGCTCGTGCAGGCAGACGACATTGGGCGATACCTTGGCTGAGCCGTCCCTCGCTGTTGTGATGGTGTCGAAGTACTTGATGTGGCCCAGACAATCACATCCCAGTTCAAGGTTATTGGCACAGATACCAGCACCACCATCGCCAAAGTCGAAGGCTTGTTTGCGTTGGAATGGTGGGCGAGCATCAGCGTATGGGACAGTCTGGAATGCATTAGCGAAATGTGATGAAGGAGATGTCGATGCGTTACCATTTCTGAAACACTTAAGCGATACATGATACTGCGTCCAGCATAGCGAATATCATGGAGGACAGCACCTTCTCGATAATTAAAGCCGACTCTGAAGCTCCATCTCTGCCACTCAACTAGACTCTCATCGGTGACTTGGAAGCTGGGTCCATCAGGCTGGCTAACATTGAGTTGCTTCAAATCCTGTCGCAAGCCGTTCGATAAGAGCTCAGGCACGTATTCGGCACTCTTGTACCGATCCATGATGCTCTCGCCTTCAGGTCTGGTGCTGTAAGATAAGCCATCCTCAGTGCCACCAGTAGCGAGTTGGTCAATTCTAACGATTTTTTTGGTTTGCGCATTCATGATTGGGATGAGAGGAAGTGGGTAGGCGTAGAAATTTTTGTCCGGGTTGGTTACTCGCTTGTCTGCAGCGAATATCAAAGCTTGGAAATAACGGCAAAACTCCTCCTCATGATCCGGACCTAAAATGTGTGTTAGTTCATGTAAGTTCATTAACCTCCCTGGAAGATTCAAATACCTCCATAAGGCCATGGCTCAACGATGACCTCTGCCCAGTCTGGAAGATTGAGCTTCTTAATCTCGGCCTTGAATTCCTCAGACTCGGCAACAGCTGTAGTGAGATCATCGAATTCCGCCCTAATTCAAGTCAGCTCTGGCGATTTTACCACACCCTATTTGGTAACTCACAATGTTAAAGCCGCATGAGCAGGTCTTTCCACCTTCTCTTGACTTACAACTTCCTTCTTTAATACATTAACCAAAGTCTCAAAGTATTGTGCAGTCCGATCACCGCCAATGACATCGTAGGTTACCCGTGCGAGACGAGCTGGTCGAGGTGTATCCGTCTTCAATTGACCTGAGTGCTCCAGTTCCAGGAATGGCTGAAGCTCGACTTTTAATGGCTCTTCGAGTGACAATGAGCGGAACTCAAGAATAGAGTTCTTGTGTTGCGACAGTACAACATCGCGGGCGATGTGCACTTCTGGGATGGTAAGTGGTAGGAGAGGATGAAGGAAAGACATAATGATATGAACAGAAGATCGAAGCAGGCAAGCGTTGAGATGATTTGAGTAAGATGATCAAGGAGAAAGAGTGATGTGGCACATCAGATTTATATACTGATCTCTGACTCCTCATTGCCAGCTTTTTGGATACCCGAGCCGACGCACATCCGTCCCGATTATCATATGCAGCCGATTGGTCAAATTCACATGTATAACCAATCGAGATGAAGAGATGGACGGGATAGACCCGTCTATTAGATTGAGGTTAGGAGATGATTGGGTAGATCCGACACTATTCGGGAGAGAAAAGATTCGATACCCGAGATTAGAAGCGATACCCACAGCCGGAATTGTGGATTTGAGCCGTCAGCTTTTCGCAACCACCATGAAAGACAGGAAAATTCTTAGTGGTTGCCTCTCATGCAGACATATTTTGCCATTGTGCATTACCGTGCATACTCCGACCTTTTATCGTTTAAGAGATGAAATTGACTCGCTTTCCAGTTAGTCATGACTAATTACGGACATTAAACTGACTGTCCACTTCAGTATTAACTTTCAACAATATATCGCACAAGAACGTACATTATTTTCTCTATCATGTCCTTCAATAGGCTCGACTTAAAGCCTTTATTCCCCGTGTTAGCATGATTTCCTATGCGCCAAGAGCTTAATCCGAAGCTGAAAACTCCATGAGAGCTTCAACGTAGGTTTTCAAACATGATGGAATGAACCTGTGTAACTAGAGAACCTTGAAATAAAGAAAATCAAAGACTTATAAGAAAAAGCTGTAGAGTTGGGAGGAATGTTTGTGTATGCATTCTTCTCTCGTGTAGTCTCAGATCGCCTTTGAATCTAAGTGGCGCCTTCTGCTCATCATGAGAGCTGACAACTTCTAGGACAGCAAGAGCCGACATATGGAATTTTGGTCAGCCGCTGGCCATAGCCCATGTCATTTGCATGTATATTCGTCAAACTACCACCTTTTTCATAGACTCATACTCTTCAAAGCATGTAATATCCAGTGTTGGAAGAGACCGTCAATAGTACCCTGGTCAAGTATCAATCGTAGCAACCCAAACACCGAGGTTATGTTGGGAAGTACGGCATGGACCAGAGATAGCGAGCGGTAATGACAGCAGATTGCTCAAGGACGTATTGGATTCGTTACATCTCTGAACTTCGCCGTTCATTGATCTTCCCTCACAACTGCAATACTTCGTTTTTGGTATTGGAGCTGAAGCTTCGGAGATCGTGTAAACCAATCATTGGGGGCCAATCCACCCACACCGATGATTAACCAGAAATTTGCTATACTGGATATCTCTGAGAGGTGGACGGAAATCAATAAAATGCTTTGGTACTAGGAGCTAGTCATCACAGCCATCCGTGGAGGGCTAAGCCCACCATCAAGCAGCCCCCGAAGCTGCACATCAAGCTCGTAGAATTCATCTCTTGGATCTCCGAACTCATGGAGGAATGTCCAATCCTGGGGAGACTGCATCGAAGCTGAACTATCCATGACAGCACGTGGTGCTGGGGATCCATATTGATGCTCGCCCTTTGGAGGTCCGAATTGCGAGCCAGGGCCTGGACTTGGGGCTGTAGATGATGATCCTAAGTGATCCTGACCTCTTAGATTTGCAGGTAAATCGAACACTGCTTTTCAATTAGCATTCGAGTCAGTTGCAGGACGCTATACTTACTATCCGCAAGCATCTGATGGCGAGCACCTGCACTCTTCCACGACTTCCCCAGTGCTGACAGCCATCGGATACAAAGCTGAAGTTGTCTTTGGACCTCAGCTTCATCGTCTTTAGAAATCTTGGAATGATATAGCAGTGTACTCGCAGTAATGAATACACTAAACACCATATCGCAGGGTAAACCTAAAAGCCGTTCGAAGTAATGTTCTAAAGTAACGCATATTTTTCTTGCCGCTTCCAAACAAATACTATGTGGGCTTGGTGATGAACTGGCAGCAGGGTTTGACGACCATCGTGCTATGAATGGACGGTGAAGCATGATTGTGCCATGCCAGTTGATCTGTGTTGTTAGATTAAGCAAATAAGCGAGGACAGTGCACTAACCACATAGTTTGTGACCGAGGCTGGAACAGAAGAGAGTTCTGGACCAAGATCCAGTTTCAAAGGCGATGCCTCCATATCCGCTTCCCATGCCTGCAATGCAGCCCATAATTCCATCCTCTTAGCCTCTCCTGCTGCTTGATTGTCACGGATAGATTTCCGAGCCAATATACCATAGACTTCACGGGATATTCTCTCCATAAGGAGTGAAAGTTTAATGGTTGTGTGCAACCCAGATATTGTTCGCAGCTTGACTGAGTTATTCTTTTTTGGAAAGGTCTGAATACCCATTTGTGACGACATTAGCTCAAATTCATCAGCCTCTGCCATGGAAGGATATGGACAATCCGATTCCTCAGACCTAAGAAGTACAGGTCGTCCCATCTCGAAGGACATCATCTTTTCCATAATGTACAAATTCCACCACAGCCGAGAATGAACCTCGCTCTGAAGTGCATCGTCGGTATTTGGTGGTCGGTGCAATCTCAACTCAACGGCAATGGAAGAAGCAATGCCACAAAGAACAGCTGCACGAGAGTATTCAGCCAGACCATGCTGCTGGAGGGCCAGAATTGTCAAGACTTGGCAATTGTTTATTGATGGCTCGAGCGCATTGACCATTCGGCCCGTCGCGCCGGAACTCCCTTGGAGGAGATTGAGGGCTCCTTCGAAGAATTGCATCGGCTCTGGATATTTCATGACGATGCTATTCGCAGCATGCTGGATTGGTCTGTCCACGCACGAGGCGATCGCGTATATGGCAGCAACCAAAGATGGAGTCATCATATCTGTTGGAGAGCCGAAGTCAAGCGATGCATACAGAGGCTTGTATAGAAGAGGCCATAGCGGATGAATGCAATTGAAGTAGGTATGGAGAAGACGCGTCGATATCTCTGGGGATACTGCTATCTCGCGGAATGGAGTAGTTGCTTGTGGTCGGGATTGTATTTGTATAGACTGACGGTGTGCGACAGCTGGGTTATTCATATGAATGGTAGGAATATCCTCTCGAGAACCATAAGGTGCTTCAGGCCGGAGTCTGGGACTCTCGACCATACTAGGCCTGGACCTACTAGACGAATGGCATGTTAGCATGCGCTTTATGCAAGAGATGATGAAGGTGTGCAATTTTGACTCGACGCGATGTACTGCTTGAGCACTAGGTGGACATCGGGAAGAGCAATGCGCCGGGACGTCTACTGACCTGCGTTTCGAAGATCCATAGACACATTCGATTCCTCTGTCACGACACGGAGCGCAGGTAGGAACTTGTCCATCACACTGTTTATTACACCAAGTTAGTTGTTGTTATTGCGGGGTTGGACGGACAGGACGGATAAAGTACCTTAACCTTCTTCAAACCGCAAGACACACAAGCTTGAGAAACGCGCTTTCGAGCTGGTGCTGGGCTTGTCATTTTGTCGGAGTGTTATGGATCGATATTTATGTCTGCGACGCAACCATTGAATATAGGGAATCAAGAATGAAGCTGGTGAGAACTGAAGTCGGGAGGGACAATTG
Organism: Margaritispora aquatica; assembly: GCA_007644065.1. NCBI lineage: Eukaryota > Fungi > Ascomycota > Leotiomycetes > Helotiales > Discinellaceae > Margaritispora > Margaritispora aquatica. Next base: position 46,782 of record VJWN01000002.1, read on the forward strand.
CAAGGCGGCCAGGGCGGGTAAAATATCGGCTAAGCAAAGAACTTGCGGAACAAAAGCTACAGCCACCCGAAGCCACCTGAAGTGCAGGCGGGAACAATTTACTGGTTGGGGCCGAAATCAAGTCTTTTTTACCAGAGACATCTTCGTATCGACTTCACAGTGTAAATCCTATCGTGTTATGGACCCTCGTCGATTGTACCAGCTTCTGTCCTATCCTAATCCAATAATATGACGACCAGAATGTATATTTTATCATATACAATTGAACGCTCAAATGAAAAATACGAAGCGTGACATCACCTCAAATACTGTGTAGATCTATACACCTAGCTACACCATTCGGGCCACAGGCAGACTTGCCATCTCAGCTCTTGGTGTACTCAAGAGCATTTTATCTTTACTTTTTTCGTCTCGCTTGGCTCTCACTAACTTATGCACTAGTTCAAGCAAATACATTTGAGGGTGAAACAAGTATATGAGACAGCATGGGTCTAATTATGGGTTTATATTGAAGACTATCTCAACAACTCCATTCACCAAGCCATATCTTCGCAAAAATTCCCATACAACACTAAGAACGCATACACATATGTATGTTTGAGCTTCAGAATCAAGCAGCAGCACCATTAATATTGCGCTCAAATGTTCCATCCTTGAGAGGCACAGTACCTGTCTTAAAGTCAGTATCCTGCAACGCCCTCCTGGATTTTTCAGGCAAGCTCTCCCACGCAATGAGTGGCTGTTCCTGGCCCACCTCATTCGTCAACTTCATTGAATGGGTATTCGGCCAGCTACCATGGTACTTTATCAAAGGTCGTGTCAACCTGGCCCAAAACTTCTTGGTGCATGCCCATTTCCCGTGAGAGGATGGGCAGACACTAATAAGATTCGAAGGATCCGTGGATTTTGCCGAGTCGAGCCAGAGAATGACACCCTCCCATTCATGGCGATGACCACTGGCTGGAGATGGGATGTCCTTGGGCATATACCATGCGTACATGAGTGCGTAGTGCCCATTTTTGTGCTGCATGCCGCGGACATAAACTTGTCCTATGGAGTCTGAGCACCCACTGCTTGGGGTACCCCACCAGTGAGTAAGGCCAGCACTTTCCATGGTCAGTAGATCTTCGATAAGGAGTTGGGAGACCGACTTTGTATTACCATCCGCATCAACGGCAGGATATGGAACACAGCCGTTTACCACATCGAGGTATGGTTGATATGTCTTGTACAGTATTCCATCTCTGTTATCTGGAACGGCCTCCGGGAGTCCAACAATTTTGTTCGTAGCAATGAGATCGGGGAGATTGATTGGAGTGCCCGCAACGATGACTGACGCTGTCAGTAGTAGCGTGCGACATTGGAGAAACATCTTGTTACTGCGACTTTAGGATTTCCAAATGTGTCAATGCAGATGGATTGAAAACAAGAAACAAGCCGTTGATTGCCTGAATATAAGAAGAGTCACATCATTGGGGAGAGAGGATATCAGTCCCCCTTTTGTATTTTCGAGTTGTGTGTAGTGGGTAGTCTATTGTCTAGCTCCCGAACTGCTAGGACACCAAAGTATTAGCACTTGACCTAGTAAGCGAAAGCTGAATACCTAGGTAGGTAGCTGCCACTAGTTTTCCTGATGCCCATAACTTGGGATATGTTCAGTTCTTCTACCTGAAAATTGTTGCAGCAAGAAAGCCGTTGTATGATCAAGAACGAAAGAAGTGTATTTTTCCGGCAACCTCGCATCACCTGTCATTATTTTCCGAAGTGTGTGGGTGTTCTTGGTTCGCTGATGTTTGATAAACATTTTCTGATATAGCCAAGACTTTTTGTCATCATTGTCTTCTGCCGCACTGTATTAGTGAGAATTGATAGCTTCAACAATGACAGTACGGTAGATTTCCTTCCCACATGCATCTCACTGGTATCTGGTCCACGAGCCATTAATGCAATGTCCAACTCGAAAATGGCTTTTAAATACAGAAATAAAACAATACAAGACTCAGTGCACGGCAGCCCAGTTAGGGTTGATAAGAATTTGATTTTCAGCTTAAAATACTCAGACGAGTCACTTCATTTCCTCCGAACCATCACAACGAAGCAGGGCTGCGCTTTGTAGTTACATAACCTCCTACTCTCCTACTCTGCCTTCACACACAAAATAAAATCAATGAATTAATATCTTTGCCACCTTGGAAGATTGAGGGATATTCCGGAGAGTCTCATCTACCTAGGTTATCTGTACCAACTTGAAGGGCCATTACAATCACGTGAGATTTTGTCACGTGGATCACTATAAACAGAGGCCAGCACATTTTTGCGTCTCGGCACAGTTCATACCTAGCATTACAAGGCAACTGTATGCCTTACTTATATCCTTGCAAATTAAAGTGGCCTGTTTCTCTCTATATAATCACCCTTTTCCCACACAATGCTGACCCAATCTAGAACTGGGCCGGAGGCTCTGCCACTCGCTTGTCCATAACCTTGTCACTAGGTATGATATGATTGGCACATTCGCACTTCTCGCAATTGTCAAAGTACTGTGCTGCCAATGATCCTAGTAGATTAAGCAAACAATGCTATTCTTGTTCCTTTTCAGAAAATGATAGCTGTGAACAGGCGCAGCACCGGTTTTTTAGAAGCTCTATGAGGCTGAAGCTCCATCGCATCTCCAATCCCAATCCGAGCTTACGGTAAGCTACTAGACAGCGAATAATGGGATGAACTTAGGAAACCAGCATGTAGCTTGTTTTGCTACCAGGGCGTCTGGAAACAACTCTATCCTAATCCATTGGGAGCATGGCCAGTGTATGTCAATGGCGAGTATATAACTCATTCTCATCCCCATCTCATATCGCTCTTCACTCTCTATCACATTACCATCCTCCATCATCTACTCATATTTCCTTGTTCCCTTTGTTGGTCATTCCATTTGTCATCTGCATTTCTGTTTCTTGCACTTTGTCATCCAAACAATCCCAACACTTCAACAAAAAATCGCCAATATGATCTCTTCCATCTCCACAATTGCTTGCTTTGCTCTTTTGGCTCAACAGGTGAGACTCATGCGGAATTTTCGTGCAAAAATGATTTGTTCTGACAAAATTTAGGGCTTTGCAGCAGCCATCTCCGTTAGATCGGCTGCCGACGTCAGCACCAGAGCAATCTCGCCTCTGTTCTATGAAGGACCCATCACGCCTGGTGGCGAGAACGTTACATTGACTGGCACCAGCGCCCAGGTATTTCAGAGTCTCTTACACGATATACCCGAAAAAGATATTTACTAGTATTAGGACATTCACGCTCAGATCAAGCACTTGAACCGAGACTTCCAACCAGAAGCTTTCAGTGCCTTGTCTGCCAGAGATTCTAACGAGAAGCGAAACAAGGTATGCGCTATTTTTGAGTAATGTAGATCTCAATCTAATAATTTACAGGATGGCTCTCCAAACTGCAACGTCGGCATCAGCGTCGTGACTAGCAAAACGCAGGAGAATATCAATTACCTTGCCGGATTGTCTGGGAGATGCGGTGTCAATGCAAACTCCTGCGCCCGAATCGCATGCACCTGGAATGTTGCAATCTACTTGTGCAACGACGTAAGTCACCATCCTCGTCCAATGCCAGAAAGTATGATTGAAATACAAGACTAATGTGCTGAATTAGAACAACGCGTACATCGCTCCTAGCTGCGCATACCTGGCTACTTATGCCAGCGACATCGTCAACGCATGTCCTCGTGGCGGCAACCTCGCCAACGGCCAATTGTTCGACACTGATAGATACAACATCATTGTCACTGGCACTGATATGTTTGACCAGCAATGCTAGAGCTCTCAACGGCGGATTCTTTGATCTTGGCAGTGGCGTGCGTTAACGTCGCTTGCCTCCCATCTTATAGTTCTCAGCCGTTGAGTTGCAATCGAGGGAGTGTGTGTTACGGCTGTGTTGGGAGGAATTGCGGAAGGCGAGCGCTTTTGGGGATCGTCCGGGAGAGGTTGTTGTTGCTTTTGATTTTTTGCACAGCAGATTTGGACATTCTTTTGGAAAATAGCATAGAGACAGTATGTGGCTTCTCGTAAACCAATTCAATTGCAAATTTGTATTGAATGCTCCACTCCACGACCTTGTAGACATTGATTAATGTTATTCTCCAAGCGAAGTTTTTGCACGTTGGTCTGTCCTATAGGGATGTGCTAATTTCTTCTTGGGGTAGCTTTCCAGTGCTGCTCGCTTAATTGCCTCCCAGGTCCAAGACAATTCATACTTTCTGGCATCTTGCGAAAGAATATCGAGTTACAGGAATTCCAATTGTCTCAGATTAAGTCAAGAATATTACTTTTGAAATTGGACCTTCCACCTTTTATAGTGCCTAGCAAACAGTCACGTGATATTCACAGCCTCAACCTGGAAGTCATCACATGAGCTAGAGCCACTCTGAAAGTAGGTAGTTCCCTCAACAGAGAAAAGATCATTTCCGCTTCTCTCCACAGATTTTATGTCACGACAGCAAAAATATCGCGAATTATCGCTTATCAAAGTTGATGCGCCGAACACTGCAGCCTGATATTTTCCCAACTTTGCGAATTATTTTAATTTCAATTTTGATGCTGAATCAATGGAAGGTGATGCCGTCAGTGCGGCATCCCACCTGACATTGCCGGCATCCGGTGGGATGTGCGCTGTGGGCTGTGGATGTCCGGATTATACAAGCACCTTGAAGCATAAGGTTACCTAAGATACCTTACGGATGGAAAGCTGCTATACTTTGAGTATAACTACTTATTGATATGCTCATTTCCATATTTCTTCTTCACAATCTGACATCTTACTACAGCAGTTCATCACCAAAACCCATCTCTACATTTCCTTATAAATATGAATCCCTCACCTGAGCTCGCCAAAGTGGTCGCATACCTCACAAAACATGCATCTCCGGCTGAACTTGCATATCTATATCGCAGATATCCCAACTACGAGTCTCTAGAGACATGGGATGAGCTGTGTATCATGAAGATGCTTCTTTGTCGACGAAGTCCGACACCATCACTTCCATCAGATATACTCGCCGCTATCGATGATATTCTCGTGTACGAACAATCACAGAAACTCCTCACTTCATCCTCCAGTCTTCCTCCTCTCAATACAACCTCCATCGAGAAGCACAGGACCAGAATATCTCTCTGGAGGGGTGACATCACCACCCTCTCCCAAACGACAGCGATTGTGAATGCGGCCAACTCTCAACTACTTGGGTGCTTCGCTCCACACCACAAATGCATCGATAATGCCATTCACGCAGCTGCCGGTCCTCGACTTCGTCATGAATGTTTCGCACTCATGTCCGAGCAAGGCTCCGAAGAGTCTGTTGGTCAAGCGAAAGTAACGAAGGGATACTGCTTGCCAGCTGAGTACGTGATTCATACTGTTGGGCCTCAGATTGCCAAAAGCGAGGTGCCAACGGGCAACGATCATGTACTGCTGGGTAACTGTTATCTTTCTTGCTTGGAGGCTTGTGAGAAGCTGCCGGCTTTGGAAGATGGGCGAAAAGTGCTAGTATTTTGCTGTATATCCACAGGACTTTTTGGATTCCCTTCAAACTTGGCAGCTGAGACTGCGATAGCCTCTGTTGAGGGGTGGTTGTCGAGACATCTAGAAACCACAATCACGGATGTTATCTTCAACGTCTTCACTGAAGTAGACCTTGAGATATATTCCTCTGTTCTCACACTACATCAAACACTCGAGATCTCAAAGCAGGTAAACAGTCAGCCAAGTTCAGCCATCGCTGTTGCTTCCAAATGGCTACGTGGCGCCAATCGCCTCCTTATCACTGCCGGAGCAGGACTCTCGGCTTCCGCAGGTCTAGACTACAACTCAACCTCCCTTTTCGAAAAGGAATTCCCAGCTTTCACCGTCCCGCCTTATAACTTCACATGTCTCTACGATCTCATACGCCCACTCACATGGCCATCAGAAGAGGCACGATGGGGGTATTACTTCAATCATTTCCTCATGGTGCGGAAGTGGCCAACTTCCCCTGTTTATCGAAACCTTCTCTCCATAGCTGAGAGCTTTGAAGAGGGTCAGGTACATGTGAGAACTAGCAATGTTGATGGCTTCTTTGTCAAGAACGGATTCAGTGAAGATATTGTGTCGACCCCACAGGGACAATATGCATACATTCAATGCGCCACTCCGTGTAAAGCTGCGGCATCCTTTGAAAGCAAGCCGTTCACCGACGTGGCGGCTCCTTTTCTGGATCCAGAGACACAGATGCTCACTGACTCATCAAAGATCCCGCTCTGTAAGTTTTGTGGAGGGAAGCTGGTTTTGTGCGCCAGAATGGGGCGACAATTTCTGGAAAATCGATTCGCGGGACAAGAGAGGGTGTATCGCTCTTTTCGACACGAGACTTTGCATCACCAGTCTCCAGTCACTAATGCGATAGAAGATGACAAAGAACTTACGGTGATAATTGAGTTGGGGGTAGGTCTCTCAACCACAGGTGTACTGCGATGGCCAGACGAGGATCTTGTTGCTCGTGGAGGTGGAAGAGTGAAATTGATACGCATTGGGCTTGAGGCTGGTGGATGTGTTGATTGGGAGGACGAGAATATGGTTGGTATTCAGGGTGATATTGGTGAGGTGTTGAAAGCACTTGTTCTTGCAAGGTGATACCGGATATTGTAGATTAACAGATAGGAAGAAATTCCATTGCTTGTGTTGATACATTGGCCATTGTGTTTCGCTATTAAATCCTTCCGCGTTTACCTTTAACGAAATTTTGCCAGAGAATTGCCCAGAATTGTCGCGCACAAAGTTCAAGCTACTCCTACTCCTCGACGGAAATAACTGAGGCTGCAATAGGAGAATACCAGTTGAATTTATATCTTCGCATCTAAAAAGCCTATAGATTGAGAGGATACGGGTGATGAAAGCTGCCAGAACGAGCCCTAATTGGTTACGCTTGGGTAGGACAGATTAAGCATATATTGCGAGACCGTTTTGGTTCCCAAACTTGTAAAACTAGAGTCATGATACCCACAGACTCAGGATTAATTTTTCCTTTCGCTGGTTCCGTTTTAGTCTCCGGGCGTGAGCAACTGCTGCTTTAACCTGAGCTAAGGGTCAGCAAACCTGAGCCGAGGGCGCCCTACGATAACCATGTGATGGCCCAACGTGGACGCAAGAACTCCATAAGGTTATTAACCTTATATGATGTACAAGAAAGAGAAAATTGTTTTATGATACCAGAAAATTATAACACTTTAGATTCTAGTTATAGATAAACAGGTCAAACTTTCAGGCAAGTTAGGTACATAATCAAAAAAGAGACAAAAGGAAAAGTTTGAGTTCACATCAAAACTGACCAGACTCAGTACTTTCTTACCTCTCCACGGATTGTGAATATGTTCTTGTAAAAGCAGAGGCGCTTGCTCAGTTGGAAACTGCTTCTTTGCCCCAAAATAGGGGTTTGGGAGCAGTCCAACGTCTTGGTCATGTACGAGATCCTCTCGGCAGCTACCGACTCTTACATTTTGTCTGGTGTGGGTAGTAATGAGAGCGGTCTCCATGATTTTGCTGTTGTATAATCTCCTATGCTCGGCTTCTTGAGCGGTATAATCTTGGCATTCCTCCACTGGGTAGGAAGATTGCCTTCATCGAGCAAGGTCTGGAAGAGCGGCAGTACCCTGTTCTTTATCACTGACCACACTTGCTTTCACACTATCGCCGGTAAGCCATCGTCCCCCGAGTGCCCTCCATAGTTTTGCTGCGAACACTTTTCGCTCAATCTCTTCCATCGTTAGGCGAGACATCGGCACTGCTACTCGCTAGGGTCGTTCGCCTTCCTCCTCTATCACTACCGGCAGTGGGAGAAAAGAATGCGATTAATAGCTCCACGGCTTGCTCAGTTTGGTTCTCTGTGACTCATCCGTTTCTCCTCACTAACAGTGTTATCTTGTCGAAGGGTGATTTTTTGCCCAGCTTGACACACCTTGCGGCTTGCCAGATATTTGCTTCATCGGCGAGAAAGTTCTGCCAACATGCCTTCTTCTGCTTTCGAATAGCATCGTGCAATTCTTTGGCATCGTTCTCCGCCTGTTGTTCTAATTCGCCATCTGTGCGACCCATGCGCCATTACATTCCGGCCCGATTACTCCATTGCGTGTACGACCTCTAGAGCTGCGTGAGATCTGTTGTCTATCATCTTCTCGCATACGGTGCTAGGCTAGCTTTGGGGTTAAGGTATGAACTGCCTCAAGCACCACATCCATTAGTCGGTCCATTGGCTGCGGTACCTACCGCCCTCTAGCACACTTCGTAAGTTAGTAGAGATTTTGTTACTGATCTCAGACCAAATGAATTCTTAAAGAATCTCTGCTCGGTGGCGCCTTCGGAGGTTATTATGCCAAATTTCGTCTTGATTGTGCTGCACTTGCTCTCGTGTAAGTTATAAGTGACCGATCTGTGGAGTCACTGGATCCCACTCCACACCATCCTTTGACTGCAAAAAAAGCAAAAACAAAAGCTTCATACCTTAAAATAGTCAAACCTCCCAAGAAGATATTCTCAAATCCTCCAATAAAAAAAATTTAAAGTACAAATTATATACAACGTGAAAATCAGTGTACAGATTTTAACAGAATTAAATATTCTTCGGGGTCTTCATCTCTCTCTCTCTATCCACTTCAAAGCCAACTCTATTCCTGTATCCCGACAAAAGGTAGCCAATTTCCCTTCACCACAATAAAATACAGTTTGTAAGAACTCACTGCGTGACCGCTCCTCAAGTCTTCGCGCTACACTCTCCTTGGCGAATTTCACAAGCTGGGCGCTGAAGGACCGCCGTGTATCGAGTGCAGACAGAGCTTGGCTATAGAGGGAATAGAAAGGCGACGGCGATGGATAAAGACGAGGGAGTGTGAGGTTTTCGGTTAGAGAAATGGCGTCAAGAAGGGCGCAGTTTGCACCTTTGCCAAGGGTGGTGGACATGCTACCATGATATCAGTACTTCGCTCTCCACAACAGTATTCTTCGAAGGGATGCCTAGAGCCTCTAAGCAAGGAAAAGATCCACCAAATAAGAAAATAAAATGCAATGCAAGAAACACGACATACTTGAATACTGCATCACCAATCAAAGTGACTTGGTCATCGTTCCACGGACGAATGGTCTCACATTTCTTGACCGCATGTACAAATGCCGTCTCAACTAGACATTTTCCCGCTAGCGCGAGAAAGGTGTGATGCATTTTCTTCTCGGCCCTTGATCTCGCTATCACCTCGTCTTTGAGTTCCTGCTTACTCAGATTCTGAGGTGCACACCGACGGTTCACAAAGCGGGAGACGGCGGACCCATATCCGAACATGATAAAGGACTCTGTGGGCTCAATATTGTCTTTAGTGTAATTGGTTGCGAAGGTTTTGTTGGGGTTTTGCCAGCTGTGGAGAATGATATTTTGGTTATGTGAACAGAAGGCCATGGTGCCGCTGGTTGAGCCCATGAGTGATAATGTCTCGAGCGTCAGGGGGATTTTGAAGTAGATCACAACGACACCGGTGTCAATTATCATAGATCCTGGGACGAACTGCGTGCGAACCTGGGTAAATATGGTGTTAGGAGATCCCAAAGAAGCGAAACATATAATATGGATATAGGAAACAACACTGGTAGTAAAACTGGCTTGGAGAGACTATAGTGGCTTGAGAAAGATAGACAGTGATTCTCAGTAGCCACTAAAGTTCATGTAAGAAATATGGATCGAATGTCAGTGGGAGGGAAATTGAAAAAAATCCATCCATACATACTCTTGAACCAAACCCATCAGCTCCAATCAACAAGTCACACCAGTCCTCGACTCCATCCTCGAAATGAACCACAACCCTCCCATCTACGCACTTCGTGAACTTCTGGAACTTAGTCCCGAAATTTACCACGTTGTCTAAATCCTTCAACAAAGCCTGTCTGAGAAGCGATCTCGACACACTGAATTGCTCCTTTACCTCATCAGGGCGCCACTTACACAGTTCGCGCCCATTGCCCTGCACGAACTTCATCTCTTGGCCCTGGGGCGGCTGGGCTCCGATGCTATTGTGAAGCGCCTGCGCGACCGGGACTGGTAGGGTCGCTTTCAAGTTCCGCACCACGAAGGACGAAAGCATCACTCGAAAGCCGGTGAGGTTATCCGGGGAGTCGCGCGCGCGCTTCTCGTAGACTGTTACCGAAATGTTGGGGACGCTACAGAGGAGCTGCGCTAGGGCTAGCCCGCCAATGCCAGCACCAATTATGATAATACGGAGGATAGGAGCGGAGGCGGCTGTGTCGGAACTGCGGGCAGTTGGAGGACGCCCGAGCTTCTGAGAAAGTAAGGATGGAAGTGTTGCATCGCTATCGTTCATATCTATGTCGATATCGATCAAATGGTCGATACTTTAATAAAGGCAATGTATTGTTTCAAGATGACCTGACCTGTGTTGGAGATGGCCTGACTTGTGCTGGATGTAGACGAGCAAAAGTGCAGGAGTGTTGCTTATCAGAGGCTGGAAAATTAAAGAGAAAATGGATAGACGATGCACGAGAATCTTACCTTTGTAGAGAAGGGAAGAGAAGAAGTGTTGAACTTGATCTATCAACATTGAAGCAAAAAAAAAAAAAACATTGATGGCAGGGTGGTGGAAAGATGGCGGAAGAAAGGTGGGTATTTTGTGGAGAGACGTTTTGGATTATGCTATAGATATATTCTTCAAATACGTTGTTCCTATCCTCCCCTTGAATAAACCTTATTCGGTGGAGACACTCCTTTTATGGTTACAGCCACAACCGAAGATTTTAAGCCAGTAGGGAAAGCCGTATTATGAGCGAATGTCGGAAGTGCAGGTGATTCTAGCAGCTTCTATAACTTTTACTTGGTCGAAACCCCTTGGAAGTGGCTGTCACCAAAAGGAGTATGCCTCTACTGAATAAGGCTTATTCCATGGGGGGGATAGCAGTGGACGTTTTCTTTGTTAGTCGTTTTGATCACTATTTGGCGTACCCTCTTTTGCAATTTAATGCTTCGCAGGACTATTTTCGGTAAATTGGCAACAGAGAACCTACACAATACGGTGTGGCGCCTAAGAGATCGTACGATGGCGGCAGACGCTTAGACTTCTCTGAAACGAAATTTTTACATCCAGCTCCTTTAATCCCGATATAGTATTCCTTTTCTCCATTTTTCTTCCTTTGTTACCGGAACATATTGAACAGCCATGGCTTATTTCCAACGGTACATTCCTTTCACTCAGCAGCGGTCAGTTGAAGCATGTAAATCGATATAGACAGGGGCAAAATGAAGGATGTAGGGTGTTGGCACATTTGTTCAAGGATTTCTGCCAGAGTAAGAGTTTTTAGGACATCAGTTATTTAAAATTATTGGGCTCTACGTTTATTTAGTTTTGGTTGTCTATATTCTATGGGGTTGACCAAGGATTAGTTAAATCCGGTAGGCCATTTAGACTCCTTAACAAGTATACTTATATTGGTTATAATTTATGTTTTAATGTGTATAATTAGATTCCTGATACGTTCTTATTGTATATATAATCTAATGTTTTTTGAAAACCGTATAGCTTTCAAATATTTGTTTATTGACCTTTTCGGGTATTGCCGAAATCCTCCAACGTCTGACAATAACCAAACCACTAATCACTTTATTTCTGACAGAAGTAACCCTAGCAGGCACCGAGGCTGGCTTTTCGTGGTAGGAGGTGTTTTCGTTCTTCGGGATGTTACCTAGATTTGAACGAATGGCGATTGTTCCATCATTCAAACTGGCGTAAAGGCAATCTGAAGGTGATCTTCCCACAAAAGTTGAGAAGCTGTGCCTCCAGACAATAGCCGTTGGAGGCTCTTAGCTCAAATTCTCTAACGCGCCTGTGGAGCTTTTCAGACGATTTATGGTTCGATAAAGGTGTTGAAAAACGACAGGTTGTCTTCAGCCCCTTGAGAGGCGTTCTCTCATCGCGATGTCGACTGTTCTTCTCAGGAACAAATGTATATACGTAGCAGACCATAAGGAAGAGGTATTGAACATGGCATCAAGTTCTCCTCCTTTCCTTACCCACCATGACTTTCTCCGATGATCCACAGAGCACTGCAGCTAGTGTTCTTGTCTGCAATATTGTATTTGTTGCCCTTGCAACGGCGTGCATAGCAATACGAACGATCGCCCGTTTTCGAGTTATCCCAAACTCGTATTTAGAGGATAGTAAGCTATCTCTAGTCTCCATACTTTTTTGACCGTCTACAATACTGATAGGTAATTTTGTATAGTTTTTGTAGGACTTGGCTATGTAAGTCGGTTTTAATAGGGGACAGTCGTTCAATGGTCTTGGCTCACCCTTGCAGTTCTTCGCCGTGGTACTTTCTATTATCAATTGTATTGGTATGTGTTCCTTTTTGCTAACACGGCGCTTGCTATGCTAAACTGCTGACTAATTTAAGCAACTCGATACGGCCTTGGTCGCGATGTTAACGGCATTTCACCCTCGGATTTGGAAACTTTCTTGAAGGTAACATACAACAAATCTTTGAGCGATAACTATATAGCTGATTGTTTTTAGCTCAACTTTGTGGCTTGTTTGGTCTATATTTTCTCTTTCGTATGTACGCAATTGGCCTTCGTGATATTCTATCTCAAGGTATTTCCATCGAAACCGCTTCGCTGGATCAACTTTGCGCTTGCAACAGCCCTTGTACTCGAACTTGTCGAGGAGATTATGGTTGTCTGTTTTCAATGCACGCCACTCCCCAAAGCCTGGAAATTTGGGACTCCTGGGAAATGTCTAAATTTGGGCGTATTTTTCTACGCTTCGTTTGGTACCAGGCTCGTAACGGATCTTGTTCTTTTCTGTTTGCCAATACCTTCGTTGTGGCGCCTTAAGGTACCCAAGAGAAAAAGAGCTGGCATTATAATCATACTCTCTCTCGGTTTACTGTATGTTATCTTCTGATGCTTTATGGCCATAAAGCTAACAATCATCTAGTGTTTGTGTTATTAGTATTATCCGAGTGACTTTCGTGAAGAACGATGGTGGCAATGTCACATGGAAGAATTCCCGCCTAATTACTATTATATTTCACTAACTTTTCATTAGACACCTCAAGTCATAGACTAAACTGGTCGATAGTTGAAGTCTGCTCTTTAGTTATCTGCGCCTGTATCCTTACATTCCCAGCTTTTCTCCGTCTTTTCCATCAATCCCAAAAGAGAAAGACAGTACTAGCTTGGACGTATCGGCAAAACTCCCACCAACTAGACTCCCGGAATAAAGGGACTCTGATAGATTCTGTGCCCCACGAGACTCAGGCAGATATCCGCTCAACAGAGAGCAAAGACAAAAGAGATGGGATCACTGTTACGATAGATGTGGAAGTGGTGCAGGAGACCGCTGAGCAGTAGTCTTTTATAGACAGTGTGTTTGAAGGGGCATGGGGAATGGAGCGCTAGTTAGAATAGGAATATTCTACAACGGGTTATACCTAGTTAGCAGAAAGTTTCTGAACAAGAGGTCTGAGAGGCATATTCTCCCTGGCGCCTTCTTATTAACGAAGGCTCAGCTGTCGAATTTATATATAAGAGCATGTACCATTACTTTATATACAACCTATGGGGTTTCTATAATTTTTTTTAGCTAGGGTTACGCGAAGTAATGACACATGCTTTTAATATTATATCAGAACTACAGTTCATCATGCCTCATTTGCTTTGATACTTCGGAACGGATAGTGAAGGCGGCTGATTTTGGCGGGTAGGACTGACACAAGCTGGTTCGTGCAACCCTGTTTTCTGATGTCATGAAGAGTTTGACTATCTCTGCAGTACCGAGGCAGCGGCTTTACAGACAGGTTAAAGCCTAAGACCAGTCTCACATCCGAGAAATATTACAAGCTAAATTTCCTTTCGTGCGGAGGTGGCTCGGAGCGGATAGAACATTAATATACCGATGTGCCTGATATTATTTATATTTCTTGGATACTGGCTTACCAAGTGTTTGGCATGCGATTATGCAGTCTTCTAGTCCCTCTTAGGTGGCAAAGCATTAAATAATAGTCACCACTATTCTATACGCCACCACCGTGAAAAGGATCTAACCGTGGTACCAATTCAAGGCCTGGCAGAAGATTCTTTGTCATATCCGATACTTCAACCATCTCTGACGGATACGGTTACTCTCTAGAGGTTCTCGTTATGCGTACAGTATTCACATTCTTGACGAGAATGGCATGGAGAGCGGAAGAAAAGGTTTTGTGAGTGGCCAGAAAACCGTTCGGCGTTAGATGAATTTAGCCAGAGACTGGGGTGGTTCACTCAGATTCTCCCCGCGTTATAGCGTCTAGCGCGGAGCAAAGGAATAATTTTCACAAGACGCCATCATTTCAGATATACCGCTCACTCTCAGTCTCAAGTGCAGTGCTTAGCTGCAGTGGTTTTGAAATGGAAGATTCGGAAGTCTTCCAAAATCCACAGCAATTCGGGGTAACACCCCTGCAGATATCCGGACTGAAGGCAGATCTTAGGAGGGTGCTCCATTCATTGCCGTCGCTGTTATTCTTCGCGAGCAGCAAACATTTTTCCAGCAATTGAAGGTTTTTGTATGATGAGGAATTGTTATACCGGTTCTATGGTTGGCGGAGAAGACGAATAACAGTATATGATATTGCCAAAGGGACTGGTATATAGATACACTGATAAAGCGCAGTGATATGTCGTGAAATTTTCTAACCCATTCAACAACTCGACAAATTCGATATCTTGGCTTACAATTACACAGTTTGGCTACTATTGCTTTAGCCATGATATTCTCAGTGTTATTCACTGCTATCTTGCCTGCCCTCGCACTCGCAACTCCCTTCCGTGAGCCACGGAGGGTCCCCGCGTTCTTTCTCGCTGGAGATTCCACCACCAAAGGGGACGGCGGCTGGGGTAGCGGGTTTCTCCCAACCCTCAAGCCACCAGCTATTGGTGTTAACTTCGCAGTTCAAGGCACGACAACAAAGTCTTTCGTGGACCAGGGGTATTGGGCGAATGTTACATCGTACACCAAGCAATATGCTGCTCTGAACAATGTCTATGTCACTATTAGTGTAAATGCCAACATCTCACATCTTTTGATACAGATTAAAGAAAATTGCTAACACAATCTAGTTTGGCCACAATGACCAGAAGACAGGCAGTGGTGTCAATACTACTGAGTATAAAGCGAATTTGATCAAACTCGGGAAAGAAATTAAAAGCCTAGGAGCCACTCCAGTAAGAAGCCGTTATAATCACCTGGCATGATTTTTGCACTAACCTCTACTCAATTAGCTTTATGTGACGTCCCTCACACGGCGAGTTTTCCCGAGTAATGCACCGCATAATGCTACCGACTCCCTAAAAACTGAAAGGCTACTTGCAATCGAAGCGGCGAAAGAGACCAATTCAACAGTCATAGATCTTTACGATGCAAGTTTGCGCTACATCAATCAGATAGGCGCGACTGAAGCTGCAAAGTTCAACTGGGGTGAGAATGGTACAACAGGCACTGATCGAACTCATCTTAATCCGTGGGGATCTGTGGTTTTCGGCAGAATGGTAGCAGATCTTATGGAAAGAGCTGTTCCCTGCTTGGATTCTTGGATAACCGAGAACAAAACTCTAAGTGACAATATTTGGGCCGGACTACCTCCTGGAACATAGAATGATCAATTGAATGGGTTTCGAAGGCCCCTTTTTGATGTCAGGTGGAAATTGTGACTATTTAGACACTCCTTCCTTTTGTCCTTGCAGAACAACTCGAACACAATACATTTTTCTACAAGGGCAGCTCCTCCATGGTGTCCAAGAAGTTGGTGTAACACTGACCAAGTGCAACTACAATGTGATTTCTGTAGTCATTTCATTAATTTACTTGGGTTTCCGTTACTGGTGTAAAACCAACCACTCTCTCTATGACCCGTGTGCTCGGAATACACCATAATTGGTGCTGTCAAAGCGAAAAGTATCGAATTTGTACAAATGCACGAAATCAAAGATGACGGATAACTTAAATAGAGAACCAAAAATTTACTTGCGATGTTACACGACTTGGCAACTCCAGAAACGTCACAAAGGAGTTAGTTTAGTTCTTCACATATCAAGGTGAGTTCTGGTCTCAGGGGAAAAATAGGCACTGGAGTAAATGACCCTCCACACTTTGACGATTTTCATGGACTAGATTGTGGCAAAAAGCAAGATCTTTATTGTACTATGACTTCGCTGATGATGTTCATTGTGCCTTTAATTGTACTCTCCGGTGCTCCTCTCCAGCAAACTTGTTTGCTGACTATTGGACTGCATTACGGAGAATAATTCCTGCTGAGAAGTCTCTTACCGCGATGCATGATGCAGTCCAAATTTGACAAAGCTACTACGCAGGCTTTTGCAATGGAAGCTCGAAATCATCTTTGAATATCTCAAGCGCGTCAACATCAATTGCCATGTCTTCAGGAGCATTGCTAATTAGCCTCTTCTCGTAGCAGAAAATCTAGCTGACATACCTTCATCGTGGATACCAATGCTGATTTTGTTCACAGTGCCACTTTCTAGTTTGAGCTGAACCGAGGTCGTGCTGTGCTGCCCGGCATGCGAATTAAGGTCAGAAATATTGTAAATCTTCTCATCATTAACCACAATATAGGTTTCTCTGACTGTAATACAGATATGATTAGCATTGGGGAAATACAAGCAGACCAGCTTGCAGTGTCCATTGATAGCATGGTTCATCTTACCTTCGGGGCCTTTGGTGGTATAGTGAAGTCTCAGCCATTGTAGAGATCCAGTGCCTTTTACGCCTTCGAATGTAACTTCAGACTTGGCTAAATCTTCTTAGTAGCTGTACATAGTGCCAAAAAAAAAAAGCTTTAGTCAATAAAACATCAAACAAAGAAAAGAGAACTGAAATGGAGCTTGGGCTTTACTATACCGGATTTCTTGGAGAGCTTGGAGCGATCAGGGGCATATCTCTTTTCTGTGGTGGGATACGAGACTACCCCCGTCTTGACATCGACTTTCCACAAGTCATGCCATTCCAGAGTAACATTCTTGGATCTGAAAATTTCAGTACTAGTCAAGTAATCCATTGGTGCTGCGCTACTTACGTAGTATTTACATTCATCGGGAGCCAAAGATAGGTTGAGGCAGAATCTCCAGCAATAGTCCAACGATCACCTAAGTACAGGTGTGTGGTTGTCTCGGAACCATTGATTGTTAGTTCAAAACTGTTTTGAGAGTTGTAGGTTTTCTCTTCTGGAGGTGCGATATCGGTTCCGCCAGACCATGGACCGTTGAGAGATGTCGCCCAGTAGACCTTGTTTGGGTCCGGCCTGTACCCAGTCTTGGCAGAAACGATCAAGAAGTAGATGTCGTCCTGCTTGAACATTCCAGGTGCCTCGAGCGGACCAGCAGCTTCATTCAGGCTTCAATTAGCACTTACACCGTTAACGAGAAAGTGACAACCATACTGAGCCGTGAAGCTTGAGCTCCGATAGATCCATTGGCATAGATCTCATTAATTTGAACAGTGTTGTGGTCGGCACTAGTGAGAAGATAGTGTTTACCTACGAAATGGAAATGAATTAGTATAGTACTAGTACCAAGCATCGACTTTTTCAGCTTACCAGCATCCTCGTCATGAAAGATACCAGTGTCGGAATAGGTGTAATTATTTGGAGGTAAATTGACTTTTGCTACACGTTCATACTGCCCTTTGATATGCTTAGATTTCAGAGACAAAACCTGGCGGTTCTGTTGACCATAGAGCTTGTCGAGGTTAAAAGAGTCAGCTGACACACTTGCATTATTAGTCTACAAAGTTTGTCACTAACCCAGTAATCACAGCCGAGTTTGATAAGTTTGGTCCTCCACATTCCAGTTGTGGAGTTGGCTACCTGGCCCAAGAATTTCCAGTTCAAAAGGTCCTCAGACGAATACAACTTGGGAGTTACAGCTATAAACCATATTAGCTCAACCGACTTAAAATAAAATAATCTACACTTGACAAACACGTACTAGTGTTGTCTGGAGCACTGTGGCCAACCCAGTAGAATTTATGGCCTTCCTTGTATATGCCACCACCATGTGCATCGATAACGTGCCCTTCAGTGTCATACCAGATAGCGCCAGGCGCAATCCAGGATACACCAACCACGGTTGACGCCGCGAGCGGCGCTAATAAGAAACTGAGACGCATTTTGTAGAATTTAATGGTGGATCTTAGCTCAAGTTGGGAGGAGGGTCGCTGGATGCGCTTGACTTTGACATTCCGATTTGGGGGTATGTTGTGGCTTTTGTATACGTTTCTCAGGCGCCTGGAACCATACCAAGCTCAAGCCAAAACGGGTGATAAATCCCATTTCTTGGCCTTTTTTTTTTGGTTCAAGTAGCCGATCGCCCGAATCGAGATTGGTTCTTTCTTCAGTTAAGGGCAAAACGGTTATCCGAAGAATACTAGCCGGTTGTCCCAATCAAGCTACAGTCAAAGTATCACAGGGTTATCTGGAGAATACTGCAGTTACGGAGAAGTATGTGGAGAAAGGATACGGAGTATATCGTCGGCCCACGTTGCTGAGTGTGGGGCCCCGCAGACACCTGCATACCCGTTAGCGGTTCCGTTGCATTGTTTATTTGCATTTGAACCCACACGAGATGCCATATCTTGGCATTTTATAGTTCCATCCACAACGGAGCAAACCATCTCGGGTTAAGGATAAATGAAGCTTGCAGAAAGTTTGGCAACCGGACCAGTGCGACTTAACCCGATCACAATAAACCCAGTGACATATTTTAATACATCGTATTTTACACCTTAGCAAATGTCTCTCTCGAAAAGATCGTTGCGGGGCGTTGTGATTGTTACGTTCTGGGATAGTAACTGGGAAGCTGGCTAAAAAGAATCCCGAGCTTGGGCAAGCAGGCGCAAATCTTGCCGGTGGGATCTGAAACGATTTTTACAGAAGGTACAAGCTTTCCCCAGAAATTCACACTAGTCAATTCCTCAAGTGGTGATCGAGAACATTGGCACGCACCGTATCCAACGTATAAGGCCCTCATCAGTTAGTTGCATGGAGTACACCGAAGTTGTTATTGGACCATTCGGCAACACCACTTTTCTCAGTGCAATAACGGAACATGACTTGACTTGAGTGGCCTCTTCTTGATACAGCATGGGATGCTCCGCACCAGCCCTGTTAATTATTCGCTTCTTGGACCAAGTTCCTGGGGTTGGGTAGTGGTCTCGGACACGGCGACGATCTTTTGTTCTGACGGTCGTGTGATAAATACCGTCTTCCCGCTTGGACTGTTGTGGCCTCATGATGAAGCCCAATTACGACCCTTGATGTTTTCATTTGACGAAATTTTTTGTAAGGCGACTGCTCCTGGTCCAGATCGGCTCATTGCTGGGGGTGTTCTCGCAGTTCGCAGGCATGTTATGCTTGTTGCCTCTCCCAACAAGCACAGCGGTCCCAAGCTCTAATAACCCACAATCTAATAGTGAGAATACAGATGGGAAGACCTTCTCAAGATGTTATGGCACCGAATCAGCCGAAGCAGGCTCAAGCCACCTCACTATGCCAATCTCGCTTGGTACAACCATGAGGATTGAATACTGTACCAAAATGATGACCACTATTGCCTGTTTACAGTGTGTCGACAGGAGTTTTTTGAATCTGGACGATGTCATTTCCGAAGTCTTGCTAGAGTGGCGGGAACGGTTTGTCTTACTTGGTTTCGACGCCGCTGGTCGACCGCAATTGGAGCAGACCATGGAAAAGCTGACTTTGAGGATGCTTCTCTAGCGCCAAAGCGGCTTTGGATATCCATATAAGAATCCTAAGCTGCAATAGTATATCGAATACGAGCGGACCCAAGGTCGTTGTCATTCGGAATTGACTGTATGTCTTGATTATTATCTCTTCACTCTATAATTTATTTGCTTGTGTGAGGATCATCGTAACTGATTCTCAATTTCTGCCAATAAGAGAACGGCTTTTATTGTTTGCCATTGCTTTTCGAGCCGGGAGCTTCATGCATATAGTACTGGGCTGGATTGGGCCGGGAAAATGGTTGAGCGAGTGACGAAGCAGAGTCTAAATGCGTACATGGAAGAGCACATTTGGGAGCCACTGGGAATGACTTCGACAACGTTCACCTGCAATAGAGACCAGATATCAGAGTTCGAAAAGCCGATATGACAATGCGTGACAAAAGTAATACACTTAGAGCCACAGATGAAAGATAGTCTGAATGGTTTCCAGACCTAGAAAATGCTCAGGACGACCAGGGTGGTGCTGGTGTGTTCTCCAGCACGGCAGACTACATTAAGCTTCTAGGTGCCTTGCTCCAGAACGATGGCAGCCTTTTGAAACGAAACAGCGTCGATCTATTGTACAAGTCTTGCCTCACCCCAATGGCAACCAAAAAGCTGCAAGACAGCAGAATCGCGCAGAATAAAATTTACGAAGGTCTCGATATGGCTATTCCTCCTCCCTCTTAGGTGAATTCCACGGTTGGTGGCATGGTGGCAGAACAGGATGTTCCTGGTGGTGTCAGTCAACGACAAACCTTGGGCCAAATTGCTTCCATCGACAGCTTCTACAATGAGCGAAAAGATACACTCTTGCCTTCGTCCCTGCTCAAACGGGGTCTGTCAGTAGACGTAATCACGAAATTTCCCGAAAAAGCAGGAGAACAAATGAAATTCGACATGATTCTCAGCGACAGTTGTGAAGACAAGTCTAATATGTTAGGTATTGAGCCTGGCCTGTGAGCGAGTATCATTTCTGGATTGGTAACTCCAGAAGGGGCCGGACAATATCTTGATGAGGCGCTAGAGGGAGACACTGGACAGTATGCTGCGCTGTATCACAGTCTTGTAAACTATGGAGAGAAGTTGAATTTCATGAGTAGCAAGCTTCATGAATGTTTGAGAACTACTAGGATCAGTTCGGAATAAATGATACATGTGCTGACTAGAGTCAAGTGAGGTACCTAGAGCGTGCTAAAAGTCAAATCTCAAGCTACGAGAACGATTGATACAAGCAATATGAGGGCTCAAGTCCACCGACACATGGAAGTGCTCAAAGCGTCTCTCCTCGAGAGTCCGTCAACTACTGGTAGATGCAAAAATAACGTCTTGTCAATTCTCAGGCTTGACGTTACCGTATACAGCGACATCTTACATGACGGAAGGATCTCCGTGGCAAATCTGCAAGAAGGTTTCAAGTTCGTCGATCTGATGCCATTGGAGACCAGACATGCTAACATTGGCATGGGATATCCGATTACATATTCTCTTCTTCCAGTCTCGATGCTTTAGCTATGTCTTCTAGAACAGATCAACAACATGGCTCCGATTGGCTCAGTCAATCCTGACTGTGTGAATAAAATTGACTCAGCTATTCGACTCATTCAGCACATCAACGCAAAGCCTATCTGAGCACCAGCGATTTGTGCCAGCTGATCATGGGAAAGAGGTCGAAATTTGTGCTCAAGGCATCGAAATTGTCGCGAGCACGCTGAAAAATAAACTCGAGAAGACCTTAGTCGACGTGCGGTGTGGTGTAGTTAGCCCAGATGCGCTGTAGCAGTTGTTGGACGAATACAGCCCAGGGGATCGATCACCAGCAAGTATTACCTCGATCAAAGGCGAGTATACAGAGAAGGTAATTTTCATCGAACATATTGTCTCGAGACGGCACATACATTTGATATAATGGAAGAAATTTGAGAGCAGAAATCAACAGGAACGGATCATCCGATAGCTACGTGTTGCGATTCAGTCAGGCAGCGATGGAACATTTGTCCTGGAAGGCAAAGTTTGATTTGTTCCAGCAAGTACAGAATGAAGGCCGACAGAGTGACAGCTTTATGGCCTTTGATTGCGATGCATCCTCGACAGCATTAGAAAAGGCACAGGTCCTACAATTTCACAATGGCAAACAAGTCACCAGTAACCTTGTCGAACCACGAAACTTTCTTGACGACAAATGTCTCGCTAGATGTCGGAAATCCAAACCTGACACATCGGACAGAGCGAAGAAGAAGCCGTTGAGATGTCGATTTGCAAAGATAACTTGTCCTGGGCCTCAATATGACCCAGCGCTCCTGTGCGATTGGCTTTGTTCCCAGTGTCTAGCGCCTGTCGAGTGTGGATTCACAGACGAGTTTCTGTACTATAATTGCGGTCGAGTTTCGTACCGACGTTATGACTTCAAGTACAAACACGAAAATCATGGACCAGGTTATGAGAGCTTTGACGTATCAAGGTTGCTAGCGCACCTAAAGAAGCTAAAGCAATTCAATTACCTCAATATTCTCATCCGTGGCGAGACTGGAGTTGGGAAGTCAACCTTCATCAACGCCGTTGTGAATTACCTCACATTCGAAACTCTTGACCAAGCAACCAAAGAGGAGAACTAACATAGGTGATTCCATGCTATTTTGACGTTGTGGATATGGACAAGTCCAAGCCAGGAAGTAAGATCAAACGAACGAGGATCACTGTTGAATCGAGAGCTGATGAGGCCGATGGTAGTAGACGAGCTTCAGCGACGCAGTAAACAACAGTCTACCCCATCACCATTGAGACATCCACCGTGCGTCTCATTGATACGCCTGGAATTGGGGACACCCGTGGTCTGGAGTACGATAGCAAAAACATGACTAACGAGGAGGATTTGCGTCGCAGTTGGGTACATTGCAAGAACCAGGCTTATCGGCGACTGAAATATATACAGGAACGAAAACCACGTATGATCAAGAGCACCACGAGTTTACATGATACTCGCGAGCTCATATCTATGCTAGCTATACCAATGGTGGATAATTCTCAGCTCATCGGGACTAATATTGATCTGTGTGAGGACAATGTGATAGAACTCAAGGACATTCGTCTTAAGGGAGACGGACTCAGGAGAAAACTTCGTGTGGAGAAAGAGCTTGACCACCATCATACAGTGTCAAGATGGTACATGTTTTGCAGTGAGGAAAAACGAGGGCGGTGGTGAGAAGTATATCATCTACAGGAAACCTTGTCATGACCACTGTTACCTAGATCATCTAGAACCTAATGTTTTCTTGCAGCCTGGTTTAGTGCAGTGCACTGCCTTTGGAGGCGCACACACATGCAAGATATGCGGCCACTCATGGGAGAAGCACATGCACGTGATCATGAAGACGACTGAGACGAAAACCATTGTGAATGATGGTGGTATCGAGAAGCAACTATCAACACATGCAGATCTAGTCGCAGCAAAGGAGAAAGATATCCGAGAATTGAAACAGAAAGTAGATGAGTACAAAGACGAGCACGAGGAGATCCACAAAGCTGCCGCTCAATTCAGCAATTTCCTGAGGCGAGAAGCAATTGCTTTGTACAATGACAAGACAAAAGTATGTATTGAATTCCTAGTCAGCGAAGAAGAAGCCAAAGTTGACGCAGGAAAGAGCGACAAGAAGCTGAAGGACTTGCAGGAGGACTTGAAGAGCTATCTCGAAGAAGTGGCGATTCTCAAGAAGAACGTCGGCATCAATGCGAATTATCCTGCGCTGACGACAAACGATATTGACAAGCTTGTGCAGCATCTGTATAGCCTCAGACACTTTGGGCCGAATCTCAAGGCTTTGAAGCAGAAGAATGTCAAGATTTATGAGGCACAGAATAGAAAGATCAACCACAGAGTTTGGGGTAATACGTCGTGGGTATGGAACAACATTTCGAGTGCGCGTGGTGCGCCGCCATATCAAGAACCGATGCATTTGACGAAACGTCCCCAAACTCTTCCCCACCGATAGTACGACGACTTTCAATCAGCGCCAGCATCAAGGTGATGTATATAGTAGCCAAATGGCACCTCGTCATGAACCTGTCCAGCAATATTATATTGGCTCGTCGGGCTCGAGGTTGCAGCAGATGGACTTGAGTGATAGACAAGTGGGTCCTGCAATATTAGCTCGAGAGGCAGAACATTCTGGTGTTGATGCTCCAAATAAGAGACTGACTTATCTCCTTCCGAATGTTAGGAGGTGGGGAAGAAGTTAAGCGAGATGAGATGAATTGAGAGGCAAAGTGGGTCGCCAGTGAAGTGAGTCTCTTCATTTTGTAACGACACGCGGAATTGAGAGAGGTAAACGATTGAAAAGGGTAGTTTTCTCTCCCGATACATAGAAGTGACATAAGTCCACTGGGACTAAATTTCAAAATTTGGCATCCTTTAATGCAGTACAATACAGTAGCATTAACAACTCAATCTTACATCTTGCTAGGCATTCTCATCCCACCATCTAGCCTTAAGACCACCCCATTCAACATAACGTTTTCAATGCTCTGTGTAACCAATTGCGCAAACTCGTGCGGTTTCCCGGGTCTTACTGGAAACTCCATCACTCTCGTCAAGCTGGCTCGGACCTTGTCGCTCATCATAGCCGTCATCCTCGAGTCAAACAGACTTGGCGCCACTGTCACAACTCTGATGCCATGTCTCGCTAGGTCGCGCGTCATGGGTAGAGTGAGCGATGCCACTGCGCCTTTGGATGCAGCGTATGCGACTTGGCCTGGTTGACCATCGAAGGCGGCGGAGGAAGCGACCATGATTACAATTCCGCGCTCGCCATCTTCGCCAATGGGGTTGGCTTTCGCCATAGTGGGCAAGACTTGGCGGATTAGGTCGATGGTGCCGCGGACGTTGACGTTCATTACGAAGTCGAAGTCGTCTAGGGAGAAGGGGTTGAGGTTTCTGTCGAGGATCTAGGAATGTTAGTACAATATATCATAAACTTAAACTCCGGGGGAAAAGGAGTGAGCTATTGAACAACACATGAGATCGGATATCCCCAATATTCAGAATCCGGCTGGGTAGATCAAGATGACGAAAGTCACATGTCAAAGCATGAGACTCCTCAGACTTGACATTTCAGGCCTGAAGTGGTGTTATGAATGGCTGAAATATGCCGGTTTTGTGGAATAATAATCATGTCCATGAAGTAAGAGGCAACAAACCTTTGCGGGAGTGGAAACACCAGCAGCAGCAATAACGCCCCCAACTGATTTGCCAGTCTCTTTGGCCCAAGCTACACTTCCTTGAACAGCATTGGATATGCTTTCAGTCTCCAGAACATTGCATTCGAAGAACTTGGTCTTTCCACCGCCTATCTTTTTTACCAGCTCTGTAGCAAGCTCCTCGTTCATATCGAGGACAGCGACATATCCGCCTTTGGAGCAGAGGTCCTCGACACAAGCGCGACCAAGCCCAGACGCTCTGAATCATATTAGCTATGGTCGTTAAAAGATGTGATTAATAACTTGCCCGCCAGAAATGATGATCGTCCTACCTTCAATCTTCATTTTGTAGTTGTTACAGGTAATTGTGAGCACAAGTTAATGTTTCACTTGAGCTTTATAAGTCCAGCTCAGCCAGCTCCATCAGCTCACCATCGCAAGCCGAGGTCCAGGAGTCTCACTAACTCAACGGCCACTTACCCCAATCCAGACAAGCTTCGGAGCACAGCCTTCAATCACCGAGCGATAAGACATTCCACGGATATGAACCTGAACCACAACAAGGACCCACCAGAAAGTGGGAAGCTTGAAACAACGACATTCAGACCCAGAGAGAAACTTGGTTCCTGCACATGCACAGTGAAAAGAACCACATCCTAATACCCCGCCAAATAATCAAGGCAAACGGAGACAAGGAAAGATGGTGCGCCCAAGGAAATCGTCGGCGGCGAGCGAGGAGTCTACCGGTACAGGAACAGCTCGCGATCAGGTTAGAGAGCTATGGCACACGACCAGGGAGAGAAAGGGACTGATGCGATAGTAGGAATTAGGAAGCATGTACGATTACCTGGCCAAGATCATACTGTTGGGACCAAGTGGGAGTGGGAAGTAAGCTGGGCTTTGCTCTTTATCGGAGGTGGAAACTGTCACTGACAGTATTTAGATCTTGTTTGCTTCACCGGTTCGTGAAGAGTGAGTGGAGGGTGCTTTCGTCACAGACTATAGGAGTTGAGTTCGCCAGTAAGATTATCCGAGTTGGCACAGGTGCGAGGCGGAAAAGGATAAAACTACAAGTACGTTGAGTGCAGCGATGTGAAAGGGGGGCAAGGCTAACAATCAAAGCTGTGGGATACAGCAGGAACTGAACGCTTTCGATCCGTCTCGAGATCTTACTATCGAGGAGCAGCTGGCGCCATTCTAGTCTACGATATAACCTCACATAGCACATTCACCGCCCTGCCCTCTTTCGTCAATGATGCGCGAGCTTTGGCCTCCCCAAACCTCACATGTCTTTTGGTTGGCAACAAGGTGGATTTGGCGGATACAGGGAACTTGATAGACACAGACACAGGACCTTCGTCTCTACCACCTGGAACACCATCAAGCATTAGCTCCAAGACTGCAGTACCTTTTCCATCATCAGTCACTTCCAATGCGTCGACAACGTTAGGGCTAGGCTCTCAGCTACGAGCCACAATTGCGCCAGATGGGAGGGAAGTATCTGCAGCAGAAGCGTCCAATTGGGCATCATCATCGAATATACCAGTTTCCGTCGAGGTGTCAGCACTTTCAGGAGAGAACGTAGACGAGGTCTTTAATAGATTGGCACGCATGATCCTCACAAAGATAGAGCTCGGCGAGATAGATCCGGATGACCCAATGAGCGGGATACAGTATGGTGATGGAGGATGGACGGGCTACACGGATGCAGATGGAGTGAGTGTGAAGAGCGGAATGACAGGGGACGAGGGCGCCAGGAGGAGGAAGCCGAAAAGCAGAAGCGCATGGCTTAGCGGAGGGACAATAGGAGGAATGCGAGAGTGGGAGGAGGTGTTTACTTTGAGTGGAAGCACACGCCGGGGTCGTAACGGGTGCTGTTAATTCTCTGTGGGGTGTTTCTTTGGCACATTTTTGAGCGATAACGATGCCAGGTTCTATGTCTGTACGCCTGCTCATTTGGCTTTTTTTTACTCCTTTCCTTGTTGATACTTTATTTCGGTGGTTCATGCGAGGCGTTTCGGTCAGACCCAAGGACGGTCTTGAAAGGGATATAGAACATTCGTTGGCAAAGTCAAGCAAGCGTGGATTTTGTTGGTCTTGGTGCCCATATGCAAATTTGGTGTTTGGCTTTGCTTCTTGTTGATATGATAGACCTACCTAGTTAGATACTTACCTTAATTCTGTACGTATTTCAGCGAGGAGAAGCAGAGCGAGTTCGAGAGACAGCTAGAGCGGAATATTAATGAATTTTCCTGAGCCTGCTTCAGATGCAGTGCATGTTGAGAATTAGTCAAAATGCAAGATGGTAGGCATGTATGGTTATGGTATTCTTTTACTCGTGCCTCACGCTCAAATCAAGTGTTTAATTCACAAAATTAAGAGTTTAAAATGGCATTCTTTGCTAAATGCCAACTTCATCCGTATTTGTTTTGTGCTGAGCCTCTAGGGTTTCAATACTACTGATTTTTCGGTTTTGTCAACGTATCTAAAGTATTGGATCTGAATCTAGTATAACGGAAGTGGTAAAGCCAGTCACGAACCGTACAGGAAGAAATATGTCGTCTCCTATGGTTTATCGACAACATCCAGCATGTAGCCACATACTCGAGGCAGTTATGTTATTACTTAAGTCGCAACCAATTTAGTGGCAGGATAACCTCAATGTGTATGTTATTCGAGCACATTATTCGCTTCTACGATACCTAAGCATCAACTCGGATTCGAAGCGAAATTCGACTCCAGCTGTTCTGCATCTCCAACACCTTCACGATACCTTCTTTATTTTACCCATTAACTTTCACCAATAGACTCTTCATTCTTTGGGCTTCTAGCTTGTAGTATATCTGTCGCACGCAATTATCATTTGATCTACAATTCGATCTATTCGCAGTTGCAATTAGCATATTTCGCTATCGTGGACTTGAGTTTTGTGATGCCTCCCGCACAGGAACAAGACCCAGCCGCCCTCCGCAATACTGGGCCTCAAGTTATCATACACCAGAAGTCTTTGGAGAAGATATTAGGTTCTGAAGTTGAGACTCAGGTTGAAGCTACGGTTGCGAAATCAGCATCGTCTAGACATGTTAAACAGCCTGCTATGTTGAAGAAGATTCATCCACAAACTGCGAGTCAAAGCCAACAATCAAGTACCGCGATGGCGCGCCTCTCTCAATCGAAGCCTATACCCAAGAATACAGCTCAAGCTGTCGCGCCAAAAGTGGCTTCTCGACCAGAAACACCTATCCCTCCACCATCTGCTCCAGCACTGTCTCGCGGTAGCAGAGCGCCGCCAAATCTCTCGCCTGTCACGGGCACTCCTTCTGGAGCCCGGAAATTTACTATAAATATGGCTATTGCTGCACCTCGTAGCGGTGTTCGTGAAACTCCAGTACCTGTTCCTCTTCCAGCTGCTGTACGATTTGCACCTCAGCAGACTGCTGGTCAGCTGCCATCAACAACCCAGTATAGAGCCAAAATACAGTCGACTGCCTTTTCCATGGAAAGCGAACCTCAATTGAGACGACATGCTTATCAGAACCCGCCACTCGCAGCTCCTGGGCTTGCAGGACTGAGAACTGCATCTGCTGCGCCAAATCCGAATTCAGAAAGCTCGTCGATAGATATTCAACTGCAGACCACCTCAATTATGAAAAATGCAGGATCAGGTAGCAATGATGCGAGATTTATATCTAGATCTGTAGCCGCAAATGAAGCAATCCTGGTTGCAAACATAGCATCTGCAAGTTCTCAACCAATTCCAGGTCCATCAAATGACGTCTTGAGTTTTAGTAGAGGCTCTCGCATCTTCACTCCAGGCCAGTCTATTTTTGATCCTAGATTGGGTAGCATCTTGGTTGGAGCGCCAGGAGCCATAAATTTTGATACCGTTCAAGGATCATCATTCCATGGTGAGGTAGATGCGGTAGATGGATCTAGATTAACGGCAAGTATTACTACGGCTTCCTCAACTGCGCCAAATCGGTCTATACCAGTACCTGGTTCCCCAAATCTCGCCTCTTTTCAAAGTGCACCACAACAACAGTCGCTTGCTTTAAGCTTCCAGGCTTCTGAACAGAACTCAGGACATATTCCTGTTATCAAATTGGATAGCTCTCGATTGTCTCAGAGCCATGAGGCAGTTCACCTTGCTAGTAGGATAGCAATATTGGGTGGGATTATTTCGGGATATCCGCAGGCTCGAGGTGAACTCCCTAGTACAATGACCCGAACATCTGCATCCGAAGCTCAAATTCTCCATTGCCCCGCAACACAATCTACAAACGCGATCTTGCAACCACCACTTCCAGCGTCAAGAGATCAGCATCAAGTGATAGAGTTACCAGAGAGTCTCGAAGAGGATGCCAATAACTTTGTTTTGTATTTTGGCAAGTTTGTAAGTTCCTCTTCCTGTACGAAAAGGGAAACTCAACTAATTCTTGGCAAGTCTGGCTTTCCAGGCGTCGATCTCCCAATGACAAGCAATGCCAAATGCATGGATATGATTGAAGAAATTTTGCGCAAATATGATGGTTCCAAAAATTTGCAACAAGGTGAACGCTGGACGCTTGCCGATGGACATCGTAACGGATACGGACT
Organism: Margaritispora aquatica; assembly: GCA_007644065.1. Classification (NCBI taxonomy): domain Eukaryota; kingdom Fungi; phylum Ascomycota; class Leotiomycetes; order Helotiales; family Discinellaceae; genus Margaritispora; species Margaritispora aquatica. Next base: position 76,439 of record VJWN01000002.1, read on the forward strand.
TGGAGAAGCTATTTACAACGCGTCCTGGGATCTGCCAGGTTTTGGCAATGTTTCCAAGATGCTGAAAGAAATAGCTATGTTCTTCGACCAAAACGAAAAATGTGCCGTCGAAGAGATCAATAATATAAACTCAGTCATGCGAGAGGAGTATGAGATATTCGGCAGAGCTAGTTGGTTTTATGTGCAACAAATGACCAAATTCTTTTCCTCCCAGGTCAAGCAGGGTATAGTTGATATGGTTTACAAGGGAGCAGAGCGAAGGCCAGAGGCAGAGCAGAGCGATATCAGCAACTCCCAAGGCATCCAAGGTAATGGGTATTTTTCTTGATCCAAGCAAACGCATGGTCGCACCGGCGGATCCTAACAGCGATGCAGGGTCATCGGACATAGAGATGGCTGATGTTGTGAACAATCTGTTCACGATTGACGTCTTAGGAGAGGGAGGCGAACGCGGAGGAGAGGAGGATGCATTAACATTGCACAAGAGCATTATTGTCCAAGACGATGCTGGAGAAAGGTTCTACGATGAAATGGAAGTTTTACCAGACATCACTAATAGACACTCACACTTGGCTACACCCAGAGGATTCCGACCCTTGCCTATCAAGTTTGTCGATGGCAATTTCAATTTTATGGTTCATCCCTAGCTGCAGATAGGCTTCAGATAGTACTAAGTATGCGACGTCAGGTCTAAAACTTTCTAAGCGTACCTAGAATTCTCCTGCGCATTCCGGTACGTACGCCTACACCCAGCGAGGAGCAATTCTATGATTCATTTACTGATAGTAGGTATGTAGGAAATTGCATCCTATTGAATTAGTTAGGGTACTGCGCGGCGATAGGATTTAAGATTTGTGGAGCTCGGCGTCATGATAGTTGACTTTCAGATAGTTGAATATTTGACCAACTTCTGCTTCTTATTTCTGACTTCTCGGAACCAGCTGTACTTGAGTGTTTCTGTGTTGAGTAATATTCCCACCTGCCTCTCTCCACACCTCCAAAAAAAACCTTCACAGATCATAGTGCTTATTGTGATATTAGTTCTATTGTGCTGTTACAGCCTCCCTTTCTTTATTCAGCTTGGGCCGGAAACGTCAAAGGGAATATTTTCTTTTGTTATTGCAGCCTCGTTCATTTAGTATTGGAAAGACTTCTCGAACATGTCAAACAGTCTCTACTAAAAATCTATATCATGTTCTACAGACGTCGTAGTTCTGTTGGCGACATTTGAAAACACCTAGTCGCGAGTTGAAATAGGCCAAGATGGCTGCACACGAGGTTGTACAGCGCTATAACTATTGGGCTAAATATCGGGACCCGAATGCGCTAGATCTAGACGCCGTTGAAGTAGCCGCACGGTTTCGAGTGACCAATCCTCCTGCCCGTGCTGTTTTGGTCGACCCAGGCGCGGTGAGGTTTCCGCCTAGACCTCTAGTGTTCCAGGCACCAGTTGATATTGGTCAGGTCCCAGTGGATAGGGACTTTCTATTGCGAGGGCAATTTGGGGGTTTGCCTGATGACAATGACGAGCATTCTGTCGTAGGTATACGCTTTCTTTTGGTATCCGCCAAAGAATAAAACATGGTCATTCTGACTGATTGGAGATAGTGGAGAGGCGTAGGTATCTTGGGAAAAGGTGCAAATGGTGTAGTTGCACACTTTAAGCGGACTATACCAGGCGCGCGACCACGTATCAATGATGTTGCTGTGAAAATGGCCCCACTTGACGACGACGCATCGCTTGATGAAGAAGCGGACATAATGAGAAGACTTGGTCTGGCACAGTCACAGCATATCACTGCTTTCATTGCAGCGCCAAGTCTCACAAATAATGAGAGCATCGCCGAGTCATTAGATAGAATACATGTTGGTAATATTCGACGGATAATTATGGAATACTGTGCCTTGGGATCCTTGTTTGAATTGCTTGCAAGGCGTATGGTAGCGTGAGTGTTACAAGAATAGGTATAGATATGCGAACAATTTGCTAATGTGTTAATATGAATCAGGAATGTGCCTTTTCAAGAAATCACGCTGTGGAAATTGCTCGACTGTTTGGTTGATGGGCTGTCGGTGATGGAAACTGGCAATGAGACAACAGTTGATGGATGGGCCAGGCAAATGGAGTCAGAGATCCTGGGTGGTTGGAAATTGTCAATCTGGATATCAAGACAACCAACAGTTCGTTGTCTTTCTTTGATGAATCGTGAACGACACGCTGAAAGAACACTAGTCTTCCTTGGCGACAAGAATTCACGGCATGTTACACCTGTTTGTAAAGTATGTCATCTAGATAATTCTACCTAATCTTAACGACTCGCTAACATGTTGCCAGTTTGGAGATTTTGGATTGGCTGAAATTAAAGACCCTGCTTTACCATGGGACGAAGACAAACTCACAGAAATGCGAGATGTTGGAACAGAAACATATTTCAGTCCAGTAGGTCGCTTCTCCCTTTGTGTTAAATGTAACGACACTGACATATCAAGGAACAATTCAGCGAGGAATGGGACTATCAAGGATGGGACTCACAAACTGCCCCCCCTTGAACGCATCGCAGGTGCATACAGTGCGCAGACCAACATATGGGGCGTAGGCGTTATAATGTCACAACGTGAGAATCTCTCCCTCCAACCTGCCCTCACTTATACAGTATACCCCTCGACAAGCTCTAAGAAATGACACAGTAATCATGCTCCATGAGAGCACACCATCCCCAGGTCTTCCGTTCGGCCTACAAACAGGAGGCGTAGGCGGCGCGCCCGTCATCCCGGCATTTTTTATTGACGGCGTACCCGCCCGATGCCGTACCTTTTGCGTGAACCTCCGCGCATACAATGTCGCTGCCAACCCCCCTGGCGCATACAGTGTCGCGCTCACGGACCTCGTTCACCAGTGCTTGTATGAGAAACCCTCTTACCGCCCCACCATCATCGATCTGAAGACGAAAATCTGTGCACGCATCGAGGATCTCTTTGAGGACGGAGCCGTGGACGAGCCGTGGACAAATTTCACGCCTGTGGGACAGATCGTGGTACCCGTTGCGCCGCCTATCGTTGGGCCACAGGTTCCGCCACCAGTGCCACCAGTGTACACAGGCCCTGTAAATCCGATTCAGGGGAAATGCAATCGGATTTTGAGAAGGGATCTTACAGTCCCGCCAGGAAGGTTTTGCCCCACTACTTGTCGGGTGGGTGGCGTTGTTGCGAATCGGTGCTGGAGACATCAGAATCTTGTCGGTTTTCCTTATCAGTGATGAGGTTTAGGAAGAGCTGTTATTTTCTATTTCGGACATGCTCTGTGTGGGTTGATGCCCTGTTTGAAGCAAGTCATTTGAGTGTGGCAAGCTAAGCGAGAATGTTACAAGTCTTGTTTTCATATTGTGATTTGTGATTTCTATATACATGTTAGCAAGGGATCAAAGTATCGATCTGAATTGAAGAGACAAAGCTCAAGTATATTGTACTGTTTCAAAAATGGAGGATGTGTTACAGTCCGGGAACATCTTAGCCAGCAAACTTTCTTTGTGCAGCTACCTCTTTTTCGTCAAATTGGCATAAAGAAATTTCCTTGCTCTTTTGGTAATAAGTTTGTTCGTTCCGTTCTCTTTCAACCACAAATGATAATTTCTTGTGCTACATTTACTTTTCCTTCATAGTTGCTGGAAACTCCTTTCTATATACCATAAATTGCGAGTATGGCACAAGCCGCACAACAAGCCTCATTACAATCTTTTAATGATTGGAACCGTTATCGAGACAATCAAAACGGTTATGTAAATGTCACTCAGGCCGCGTTTGCGGCGACATATCGAACGGCCGGGTACATACCACCGCAACGGCCAATACCAGCTGCTACACGATCTCCCATCCCAATTTACGTGCCTCTTGCAGCGGCTGTAATGGGGGCTGCTGCACCTGCTCCTGCTGTCCCTGCTCCTCCTCCTCCTATTTTTCTGGCTGGTAACTTCTCTGGATTTCCTAATGCGCCAAACGGTGTGGCCGCTCTACCTGGGGATGTAGGTGTTTGCTCATCCCATGCGAAGAATGCGCAATCTTGGCTGTATATTAAAGACTAACCTTACGATATCTAGTGGACTGGTGTCAGTATATTAGGCAGTGGTGCTCAGGGCGAGGCAGCGCATTTCAAACGTACAGTGCCCTTACCTCGACCTGCGTACAATCATATCGTTATTAAGATGAGTGCGACGGCCATAAATGACCTTCAACACGAGGGCAACATCATAAACGCTCTTAATGTCCAGAGCCAGTCTCCACATATCATCCACCTTCATGCCCATCCTCCAGCTCTGATTACTAATAACGATAGGGCTGCTGAAAACTTGAACATTACATGGACTGGAGTGGTGAGGCGGTTGATTATGGAGTATTGCCCTGTGGGGTCGTTACAGAATTTATTAGAGAGAAGACAGAAAGCGTATGTCATTCTCTTGGTATACTTAGACACATTTCAATCGGACTAACTTATCCTGTCTTTTCCTCACAGAATGATACAATTTGAAGAAATAACGCTGGTAAGTGTCAACAGCGAAGCTTTTCTTTCTTTTTTTTTTGTCTTTGAATAGGAACCATCTGACTCTCCATTTAACCGTGATCACCTTGTTGTCCTAATCTATAATGCAAGATGGCTGATTCCATTATCGAAGATACAGTGGAGAATATTTGACTGTTTGGCTGACGGAGTATCGGTTATGGCGCACGGTGATGAGCACATAATCGATTTGAATGATGCTGCAGTATTAAAAAGAATACAAGTTCCACCTTTACAACCGCCATTACTCCCACATGTCCCGATCATTCATTTTGATCTAAAGCCAGACAATAGTTAGTGCCTAATTTACTAATACATAAATTATTGTTAACAACGAACAGTCTTCCTCGGAAACAGAAACCCCAATCATCCGATTCCTATTTGCAAGGTACTTTCTCCCACATTATGTACTCCACAACTTCAACTTGTTAATGCCCACTGAGGTTGGAGACTTTGGGCTCGCTGATTCTGCGGCCAACGTCGCAGCTGCAAATAATGCAAATCAACTCCCAGCAACACGAATTAAGGGCACTGAAGATTTTTATGCCCCGGTAAGCTATATTCTGCCTTTGACCTTGAATACAATGCACTGACAATCTCACGAGGAACAATTCTCCGCAGAATGGGACATGGTTAATCATCTTAATTCTAGGGTTGCAGGGCAATATACTACTGCTATGAATGTTTGGGGTATGGGAGTTATCATGTCAATGTGTAAGAATAAACATCACACCACCTCTCCTTCAATTCTCGCTTAAACTGTACCAAACATACTAACATATTGTCACTCCCCAGTAATAACGATATCGGATATCACTCCTGATCCAGGCCTTCCATTTATACCGACTTTTAATATTGCTGGAGCTGCCGCCCAAGGACGCACATTTGGCCATAATCTGCAAGCGTACACGGAAGCTGCTGTGCAAGCAGAGATAAGTGCAGCAGATTTAGCGCATCAAGCAGCAGTGGCACAAACCCCAGCAGGACAACCACCTCCCGCCGTCCCTCGTAATCAGGCAATCTCGGGTCCCTACAGCGATGCTCTAATCCACTTAGTCCACCAGTGTCTTTACGAAATTCCTACTCACCGTCCCACTGCAAGTCAGCTAAAGGAGAGAATTTTCGCGGGTCTAGATACCTGTATCGACCTTGGGCAGGAGGATGAGCCGTGGGATAACTTCACGCCTGGCGGAGATGTGAGAAGAGCCAATGGACCATTGCCGCTGTATACGGGGCCCAACCGTGAAAACGGATGCAATTGGATTAAGAGCGGTGACTATTTAAATCCAGTATATTGCAAAGTAGCAAGTCAACTTCAGCCAGATAAATATCAAAATCGTTGTCATCGTCACCAGAATCTTCTTAAATATCCGTATCAATGATACTATGAGCAGTCTGCAGTTTCACTCATTTTCGTCATCGGCTTGGGTAATTACTCGAAAGATACTAGGGTTAAATGATTTCATGACTGTCTTTCGAAGTCTTGAGGTGGAATTGCCGGTGTTCTACATAAGTAGCTTCAAAAAGCGAGGGATGTTGACTGAAGACACGTCTGAAACGTTGAGAAGACTGCGGTAGGCACAGTGGCAGACATCAATTGTCTCTTGCAGAGAGAAGCTTGGGACTCAGGCGTCGTATCATATTATGAAGGGTAACTGTAAACATATACTTTCTTCCGAAACCTGAATGTGCAAAAAGAATATTCGGGAGAAGAGTTATACGATATAGATCTCAATTTTCACAATAGAGCTCTCCGTTGAGTTCTCCATGCACATCAACGTCAGTCCTGCGCTGCTATCCTTACTATTTTATTCCATTTGTTCTTCAAGGGAGGGGAAGGTCACATGACCTCCACTGCTAATGGAACAAAGCTCACTGCAACTAACTCAACTCAACCTCATTTATGTTATAGATGGAGCGAATTATATACCGTTGAGCCGGAAACGGTCTAGTAAAGTGAGCTCAGTCTTTGTTAATCTAGTATCCTGATCGGCTTGTCACGGCACCCAAAATTGTTTATCTGGTCCATTTCCTTGTTGGTTGAAAAGATTAGTTGATCATTCTCACTTTGGTCATTACAAAAACGCGTTGAGATGGATGTGGCGTCTGATAAGTTTGTAGACGATTACAATTACTGGGCTATTTTCAGAAACCCCGGGACGAAGGCGTTGGACTACACCACAATCACAGCACTCTACAGAGCACCAGGCCGTCCTCTCCCTCAATATCCGGAACCGCCGGCTGCAAAATGCATTGCGATTTCTAATTTCAAACGCCGACCACGTCCAGTGCCTGATCCTGTTGCGGTGGAGTTCTTGAAGGGAGATTTCTATAGGTTGCCCGATGGTAGGCGCGCTGTAAGTTGGTGAATGGCTTGTTCTACTTTTCTGCAGTCCAGGCATATTTCAAAACTGACCCCGCGATAGTGGACTGGAGTAAAAATTCTAGGTCAAGGTGGCACTGGAATTGTGGCACATTTCAAACGCAGAGTGCCTAAAGCAAAACCTGGAATCAATGATATTGCAGTCAAGATGGCGAAGAAGCCAATTAGTCTAAACGAGGAAGCGACTGCGTTAAAATTGCTGACTGTTACTCGTTCGCCACATATAGTTGGTTTAATTGTAGTTCCGCCGGACAAGATTACTGCGGCGGATCTCGAAGACGAAGTCCTAGAAGATACATGGCGTGACCGTGTGAGGCGAATAGTGCTGGAGTACTGTCCTTTAGGGTCTTTGGATGAATTGCTGCTTCGGAGGATAGCGTCGTATGTAATCTGCTTTTTACCCAATTTGAAGCTGTTTCATGCTAATTTATACGATTTTAGCAAGATACCCTTTGAAGAGATAACACTCTGGAGAATCTTCGATTGCTTCGCAGACGGTTTAACAGTCATACAATACAGTGCCGAATTGAACATCGATGGCGCTAGACAAATTTATATTAGTACTTTCTCTAATTGGAGAGAAATACTTCATTGTGATATCAAGCCAGCTAACAGTATGATTTCCTGTTCCATAACTACCTAACAAGTTCTGAAATGACAATACAATATTACTGGATACAGAATGCAATTCTTCAGTCTATAACTCCAGTGCGCCATGCGATTTTTATTACCATAAATATGACCTCAGAAAGCTAATGAGCCAACTGACATTACTTTTGTCATTAACAAAGAATTTGCACAATTATTGCCAAGGAAATTGGAGAAGGTTTTGATGTGCTGCACAGCGATTTTCGTACACGAAAGGTCCTTTTGCGCAGTCATTGTTGCAGAAAGTTTTACCTGCCACATCCGTGTAACAGTTGCATTTCTCCGGATTTGCAACATTAACAGGGCCAGTATATGGTGGTGGCTTATATCCCCTCGACCTGATCGCGCCATCAGGCGTGAAATTAGACCATGGCTCGTTTTCAGCTCTAGTATCAATACAACTCTGCAGTCCCAGGAGAACCTTCTCCTTCGGCTCCTTTGAATTGGGTCTGTTACCTGGTTTCTCATACAGACACTGCCGCACCAAATGGATCAACGCATCGGAATACGGACCTGCCGTTGCATATGATATCGACCCTTCTGGTGGTGAGGGAGCTGCGTTCACTGCAGTCTGAGAATAAGCTTCCAGATTACATTGAAACTTATATCCTTTGATAGGATTTGAACTAAGAGTAGGAGGCAGAAACAGCCCGCCAGGATTAGGAGCATCATTGATGAGCATAATCACTACATTGGCATTAATGGAAATCTGTGAAGGATCAAATGTTCAGGGAATAACTTCCTCTGTGACATCAAGACACCAATACCCCAGACATTCATCGCCGCACTATAGTTACCTGCGATTCGATCTTTTTCTCCGCCCTGGTCCCAGCTATCATGGTCCCACATCTCGGTAAATTGTTTCTTAGGAATATCAGTTATCGATGCGAGATGAGGTAGCCGCAGGTCATAAGCTTACAGGTTTATGGTATAAAGGAGTCCCAAACCTTCGAATTTCGGTAAGCTGAATCTCCGTCCATTCTCTAGGTGATGTGGGTTTCTTTAACGAAGCTCTAAAATCCCCAAGCTAGACCGATTAAGAAGTTGGGTATCTAGTGGAGGAATGACCATGAGACTTCGTGATCTACTCACCTTGAAGACAGGTGTGACATATGTTGTGCCTTTGTTACCGAGAAAGACAGGTCTTCGTCACCTCGCTTAAGCATGGTTGTAGGAACCACAGATCAATTTAACTCCCAAGCTCAACAACCTATCTTTCTCTCTTAATTCAATGGAGGAATCGAACATAGATCATTTGTACAACATATTGTTCAGTCTTATGATTGTAAGTGTAGAAAAGCCCTCAACTTACAATGTCAAACTTCAACAGGAATGAACGAATTCAGAGACTATTACAAATTCCAAAAACAAAGATCCAGCTCTATAGACAGACACTTTATATGTGCAAGATTCCCTTTCACATTCAAAATCTCTAGAAAGAAAGTATCATGTATATAAAACTCCATGCACATAATTTGAATTCCAACGTGCAGAATAAGATGATGGCATGGACATGAACAGCCCTGCACCAACACCCCACTACCCCTCCTTTCGCCAACCCCACTTCATCAAGGAGCTTTAGTGAGTTTTTCCTCAAGTTCAACTTCGATTCGTCACCAATGCAACCCAGCATAAACCTCGCATTGAACGTCTTCTTCTTCTCTTCTTTTGTCGTCTGGGCAATCGTTTGTCAATGCTTCCCTGCTCCCTTATATCTCTTCTTTATCAATATAATACCTATATAAAATATTTTCTTGTTCACGCCATAACACTCCACTCACACTATTATACTACCAATCGCAAACTGATCCCACAGAGTAAATGAAAAGAAATAGAGAAGCTAGCTTTGAAAACAGGTGTTTTCGCTATATCTACCATGGAAGTTGAAGCGCAGATATAATATCTTGACAATTGTATCTAGATTAGAGTCATCAAATAGGTGCAAGAATAATGTTTGGGCCGCTTGTTTGTTGCCTATCTCATTTGTCTCAACGGCCTGGTGATTGGAGTTCTGCCTCTAAAACTCAAATTGGCCACAGCATGACAATCACCTTTTCCGATTTTCATACCGCAGAAGATTATTGAGGATTCCTAGGGAACCGGCCGAGATTAAGGTGCGCACGACATCTACCAGGGATAAAACCCCGTTAACCATCGTAAAATTCGGACAAACTTTCCCATCGGTTTTTGTATAGTTGCATTTCTTTGTGTGTGGATTCAATTGATGTTGCGGATTTAATTGATTCTGTGGATTCAATTTATTTTGCGGATTCAGTTGATTTTGCAATGGCAACGCAGCGTTGACGATCTGCTGAGCCAGGACTGCTACATTCGGATTAGGTACAGCATCTTGAGCAACTTGTGACGCCACTGTGGCTTTCGATACTGCAGCCAGCGCCGTAGGATGATCAGGTGGGAGGAAACTCTCCCAAGGCTCAGGATCCGAATCTACTTCGAGCGTGGTGTGCAGACCAGCAAAGATACGCTTCTTGAGCTCCTCAGAACTCGGTCGTAGGGCAGAGATCTCGTAGAGGCATTCGTAAATGAGGTTTATGAGGACGCACGAGTAGACAGCGCCTTCTTTATCGACATTGTAGGCATGGAGCTGGTGGCAGAACATGCGGCCTTTGGGTGGGTTGCCGTTGAGGGTGTAGTTGGGTGTGAAGGCGGAGTCTTGATAAATGGGTCGGAGGGTGAGACATGTTACTTTTATTGTTAGCTATGTTCGTGCTTGTCTGAGAGAGATAGTTTCTGAATTCCAAGATTATTCGAAGGTGAACAGAAAAGCTTACATTCTGACATCATTCCCCCTATACCCCATACATTCGTTTTCGGCCCGTATGCGCCTGCTATAAGTTCGTATTGTGCAGCTGTTGACTCCCAGTCGGTGAAATCCCATCTATCTGTGAATGGCTCCTGCGCAGTCTGTCAGCTCGTGATTCCTTGACGATTATGACAGATAGTGCGTACCGGCGCTCAGAAACCCTCCGTCCCAGCTCCTCGATAGCGAGCGAAGAAGTCTTCGTTGGAGGCTTTAACAGGACCTATACCTATGGCAAGACCAAAGTCGCCAAACTACACGATATCAGAAGGCGAATTTCGAGCACTGCAAGCCAAGTTTACTTTGCAGACAGGCGTAACAGCGTGCGTGACTTTGTTCTCGGCAAGAAATACTGTGTTGATCAGTCACGTCCCAGGAAAGACAAGAATCACTCACTATTGCCAATTTTGATATCAAAGTGTACATAATTGACAATATTTAGGTAGTCAATATCACCTGGATCGGCCATTACTAATCGTCCAGTAATATGTGAGTTCCCTAAAGCATCCATACTGATCTCCCGGCCATGCTCCATCACTGCAAGACCATCAGCGAAAGAGTCAAACAGTTTCCAGAGTGTCGATTATTTAAACGGCTTATCCCTTGAAAGGTATTCAGCATATGTACATGAATGTAGGTTCTTTTTCGTACGCTCTCATCCGACGCAGTAAAAGTTCCAACACTGTTCCGAGTGCACAATATTCCATTATAATGTGACGTGTAATTTTACTCCAAGCTGGATCCAAATTTTCCGCATTAACTTCGTTCTCGGTAGTCCGATGTCCTTGAGCCACAAGTGCGACAATGTGTTCGGATCTACCCTGGGAGGTGAGAGCCTGCATGGTTTTGATCTCTTCCTTTAAGGGATCGAAGTTAGGCTTGTCAGGATAAAGAGCGCGGCGCATTTTGACGACAACAGTATTGATTGCAGGCGCTGCCTCAGGAGCACGACGTCGGAATTCAACAGCCAGGCCCTGCCCACCATTCACAATGACTTTCTGTCCTTCCCACTGGAATAATTAGAACTGAGACTACAATGTGAAGTGATGCTTTGGGAAGTGGAAGTACTTTGTTTTGAGCAGGGTTATCGTCTGGCAGTCCAAAGACTTTGGCCGCTACAGCCTCGTTGTAACTGGCGGTCTCCTCAGCACTTTGAGCAGCAGTGTCCTGTATTGCACTGGTTTCAACCTGAGGGTCATATCTTGTAACCTTGTCCGGAGACGGTCCGTACCACAGAGTGTAACCGGGATGCTTGCCAACTCTGTATCTCGCGGCTATTTCAGTTGCATCAAGATCAACATGTTGCGAATCTCGATATCTGGCCCATTTGTTATATTCAGTGATATTTGCCATATCGAAATCAAACAACCTTCATTTACTAGAATAGTTAAGACAAAGATTAACCCTGACTCGGAGAACTTGCCGAGTCTTTGGCGCAGGACAATCCTTTGACTAACAAAGCGAGAAGGATTTCTTCTCAACAAAGATTATACTGTTGATATGATTGGACGTTTGCGATTTGAACCGTCATCGAAGACACCAAAATAAACCCTAAGATCCGGAAGGAAACTCCTAATAGCTGTTTTTTCGATAAGTTTCATATCAAGGAAGCCTAGTTTCACAGCGTATTTATTGCACCAAAAAACACATAATTAGAATACCGAATTACATCTGTGGGGAAAACAATCATGCTAAGAATATCTCAAGTTGATATGAAACAAAGATTATAAACGGTTGATAGATCGCAAATGATCCAACAATCAATAAAATCCAGGCATGAGTATAGTAATCATGTGACCTCGCTTACCTACTCCGACAACCAAATCCCACGAGGTTCTTAGGTCCTCTATCTCCATCAGGATCTCGATCCCCGAGAAACTACTATGTTCGAAGCCTTTATACCAAAGATAATTATCCATCCTTTCGAACAAGTGCGCCTAAGGTACTCCCAAACAGCAACGATGGAGAACAACAGCGCGAACAAGAAGGAGGAAAAGGTAGAAAAGCACTGGCTCTTCTCCTATCGACCATCGTATGGTGCCCCTCTTACACCCACTACCTCCTGCTCCTCTTTTCGCCAAGGTAGCAATCAAATTAATCGCAAGACAGAAAGAGAACACTTATCCTCCTCTCGCCAATCCTCCTAATCGGTCTCGTCACCATCCTGTCTATCTACGTCCGCAACTCCCTCGCAACATCGAGAACCAGGCAACTAACGACAAAAGCTATACAGCGCGATGCTGATGGAAAAGTGATCTCCGTCACCACTTTTCACTACGCGGAGCCTTCATCTGGTATTGGGCTTGTTTTGGCTATCATTGGAATGTGGATTTGGCTGGTTGCTGGCCTGGTATGGTTCTTTTAGCCATGGAAAGGACTTGATTGAGTTGGCGGATGTGGCTTGGTTTTTAGGTGTTGCGGTGATGGGAGTCATGGCTATGAATTGAGCTCGGCATTCTTGCGTTACACTTTGGTTTTGGTAGCTTTGGCAAACTTTGAGCTCTTTGAAGAGCCTGTTGCATATTTAGCGACACCAAAATGATGCTGCGTCAGACAAACTAAGTTGGGTTTCCTTCTGTGACATCAACGACTCTGGCTTTATTCGCAAGTCTCACAAGAGCTGCGCATCACACAGCTTACTTATGGCAATCACAAAACTTGTCCATGCTTCGTTATATTTTTGCCAACCTAATATCACAAACACGTGATATTGTATCTCGCTTGAACACCTCAGAGCCTCACTCTCGAGGCTGCCAAATCAGGACTTTCCTCAACCCCAACTCTAAAGTCCGTCAATGCAGGTATCATCACAAATGCCTATCAAACATAGACAGCCATGCACCCCACGCATGGCGGGGTAGCTTACTTGAAGAGCCTAAAGGAGGAGCTATGGCTTGTCAGCTTAACAGGGAGAGAGCTCTCTTGCCGAGGCATCCAATATGCAAATTATTTTAGAATTATGGATTGTACGATGAGTAGCACCTAAGACAGGGAATCTTTGCATATGTCGGCCATGCTGGTTCCGTGATTGAGATAGCTAGTCTTGCTGCTTCTAAAGTTTAAAAGCTATGGATCAAACGCATGGTTGGACAATAGAACCTGCTTTGACATGTTGCAATATGATTTTTAGAGAAAAGACATGCATGACACTGTTCTACTGGTTCCCCCACAGGATTTCTTGCATGTTGGACAAGGACAATTCCCAGCGTGAAGGTTTGACTAAGCTCATCATTGCTGGATAATATATCGGCATTATAAGACTAGAGCACATTCCGTCTGATTCAATCAAGCTCAGCCCCAAATCAACGAATGTGGCTATCTAGCCGGCATGCAAAGATTGAAATCACGGCCTCCGCTCTCCGACGCAGCCCAGAACGGCTTTGGTGTTTAAAGTTTAGTGGATCGTGGGGTAAATCTGTGCCTTATCTGATACAGCCGCCGTTAAGACTAAGCTTGACATGCGTCTCTGCATCTGATTGATGGGACGAAACCGCCGATGCAGAGACGGTTGACTGCCGATGAACGGGTGGTGTTCGCTTTTAACGATATCAACTGGTCGGCTAATCAATCGGAGGCTTGACATCGTAGCCAGGTGATACTATGTTACCGTGGTAGAAGCTTGTGCATGAGTCCTTGACATTGACACAACGCATATACGTGAGCTTCCATGGATAGCTTCAATCTATGCAAACCGGTAACGAAATTGCAATAAATGAAAATACGGTACAATGTTCTCCAAACCCAATATACTGCAAAGTGGCATGGAGTAAGCCTCCGTGGCCTCAAAAGGGATGTGACCTCACGTGCTCCATTAAAGTGGAAACTTTCGAGTTAGGCACTTCAAATCCAATCCACGAATAGGGAAATTTTCATACCTTTCGAAGCACCGACAGTTAGGAATGGTGAAATCAAAAACAGAAAACAGATTGATGTTGAAAAGAAATATCTAAGGCAAGGGCAGCACTTGCTCAATTCTACCTAGGTTGCAACTGGGCGATGGCTGGCTATCTAGGTCAGATGACCTGTCTCAAATCCATTTTGAACAACAAAATGAAAATGTAACCAGAAAAGCATCACACATAAAAAATTCAAAGTAAGAAGAAGAGATCTGCGCCTTTTACTTCACCTTCAGCTCTTCAGTGAACTTGATAACATCTTAGCCATCGAGGCCAAAATTCCAACCATCAATAGCACCGGCCAAAATCTGGTCACATCGAAACATCCCGTTAATGGCAAGCTAAACACGCCTCTTAATATATTTCCATGTCAAGATCATAGATTTGACAGTTTGGCGTGCATATGCACTGATGATCTGCATGTACTGCCGTTAGGCAGTCCATCGGCCATTCTGGTATGATGGTGTCACTGCTATGGTCATCCACGAAGAGTAACAATCAGCGAGGTCCCATTGAAGATAATGTTGGTTCTGTTGATGTTAATGTCCTTTCCATTAGCGGACCAAGAAATTTCTGGTCACCCACGGAAAATCCACAAAATCACACCGTGTTGGTGCGGAATAATCATCTCCAAAGCCGAAAGATAACCAATGCGAGACGCCAGATACATCGATTGAAGACAGCTGTAATTTCTGGGGATTCGACATTGACTGGTTGGCCATTGCTTCCACCGCAGATGCTGCACTTGGTGGCCGACGCCTCTCTCGTGGCTATCCGGATCGAAGAACAAACTGTCCAAATACAGAGCGGAGGAGAGGCCTCCGTGACCGAAAAATGTCGAACCGAAAATTCCGTTGGTCTCGAGCTCGATGACCCTGCTAGTCCGGCGGATGGCGAGGGGACGATAAGACTAGTGAGACTTGATGAGTTGAAAGTTACAGTATTGGAAACACGAAATTTTAGAGGTCAGTGTTTTGAGAAGAGCAGTTTTGCTAGGGATAACGGTGAAAAGGTAGGCCCGGTGCAGGAAGCCGGGCAGAGACTCCGAGAGGCGTTTCCTGCAGGTACAATTAGCATTTTTACGCCCTAGATGGCAGTCAAAATGGCTGTAGCCTCATCGATTTTGAGCCATTGGCTTGGATTCACCCCATGACGCTAGTTCCTGGATCAAAATCCTGTGGATGGTGTAGTGCATTGTGGACTGAACCCCACCACTCGTTGGTGTGGTTAATCCTTGCAATGACATGTGGTACTTCAAGTGCATATAAAACATATCATCGATTCATATGTGTATATTGCTTCTCGTTTTGGAACACTAATTGGAGCAGAATATATGAGAAAAGTTAATAGAATAGATTAGAAATATAGGTCGATAAGGTGGTATTTTCACTAAACATGAGGTGAGGTTGAAGTTAGCTCTCGGCTCCCCTTAGCCTGCCCCACTTTAAGTTTGGGTGAACTTAACGTTCCATCAAACATCCAGCTGCTTGTAGTACGTGGAGTCCCATAGCATTACAGCACTACAGCACCAGGTAGTCCACTCTCCCACTACTACTCGCCTTGTCCTTTTATTTCCTGACCGTCAATCTCGCACTTCTTGAACTGTGCCTCTACCATACAGCAAGCTACAACATCAATTGCCCAGCTGGGCCAAACGACCCGACGAACCTCATGCGAAACAGCAGGGCTGGCCTTGCACGGTATGACGAATCTACAAATGCAATGCAAGTACGAACTATACGATATGCTTCGACAACATTCGAGCTTGTCAATACGACATGATATTACTATATCATGTTCTTCTCCATGATGAGAACTGGGAACCAGTCTGCATCGGATGCCGTTACCATCCGAGACCCCTCCTCGATGCCCCGCATGGACAGAACATCCCACTCTGCCAGATGGATACACCATGGTAACCAACATTGAGACAACCCTAGGAGCTGTGCCAGGTCCATTAAAACGAGGCGCATGTAGGTAATATCTGCGGAAACCAACCCCCGCTACTCGCATCGACTCCCTCAACTTGCAGCTTCCGCCATTGTACTCAGGTCACTCACGCACTTGATATTTTGCATCGACTTACAACCCATGCCAATACGGCACACCTCGATCACTTGCGACGCTTTCTAGTCTTCTCGCATACACTAGGTACACCTGACGCACTTTCAAGGGAATCGACTATCTGTACATATACCGGAGTCATGCGAACCGTATATCCTTTTTCTTCGAACCCTTCTCAATCGACCAGCAAAACTACCAAGATGTCGAAGCATACTATCATTCCTATTGACAAGAATTGGACCTTCAAACAAGGAGACAAGGAAGATTCAAAGTTTCTTCCTGTAGCCCAATTTCCTACCAACGTCCACCTCGACCTCATTGCCAATGGCATTATCCCAGATCCATTCATTGGCAAGAACGAAAATGATGTCCAATGGGTTGGAGAAGTGCCTTGGATATACAAGACAACCTTTGACTCTCCTAGTCTCTCGGGTGTAGAACAAGGTGCTGTGAAGGCTGTTATAGCTTTTGATGGATTGGATACATATGCTACTGTTGTACTTAATGGCAAGGAGATATTGAAGACAGAGAGCATGTTCATTCCCGAGCGAGTGGATGTGACAGCTTTCCTCAAACCCGAAGGAGCGAACGAGTTGGAAATCACATTTGAGAGTGCATACTTGAAGGGTTGTGCAATTGTTGAGAAATACCCAGATCATCATTGGGGATGTTGGAATGGAGATACATCCAGACTTGCGGTTCGAAAAGCACAATATCATTGGGTATGCGGCTCTTCCTCTTCGTGACCTGCATCACTAACGTTGTTCAGGGATGGGATTGGGGACCAACATTGATGACTTGTGGCCCGTGGCGTCCAATCAATCTTGAGATCTTCTCCTCTCGTATTTCGGATCTTTACTTCACATCTAGTGTTGAAGAGTCTCTGAAATCTGCTGAGCTTGTTGCAAAGGCAGATATCGAAGGAGCAGCTACTGAGGTCACCTTCTCAGTATCTCTTGATGGGGTGGAGGTAGACTCCAAGACCGTCACAGCTGTGGACGGGCATGCAAGCCATAAGTTCGAATTCAAAGATCCAGTCTTGTGGTTTCCAATCAGATATGGAGCACAACCACTCTACGTATTGAAAGCAACACTTGCTGAAAAAGACGCTGAAATTGACTCCCAGAGCAAGAAATTCGGTTTGAGGAGAGCAGAACTGATCCAGAGACCGATGACAGATCAGCCAGGGACAACATTTTTCTTCCAGATCAATAATATCCCAGTCTTCTGTGGTGGCAGTGATTGGATTCCAGCAGACAACTTCATTCCAAGAATCAGCAAGGAGAAGTATTATGACTGGATCAAATTACTAGCTGATGGTAATCAATTCATGATCAGAGTCTGGGGGGGTGGTATCTTTGAAGAGCAAGCATTTTATGATGCATGTGACGAGCTTGGTATTTTAGTCTGGCAAGACTTCATGTTTGGTTGTGGAAACTACCCAGCTTTCCCAGAGTACTTGGCATTGGTCAAAGCAGAGGCAGAAGAGAATGTCAAACTTCTCCGTCATCACACCTCTATTGTCATCTGGGCTGGCAACAACGAAGACTACCAATACCAAGAGTCACAAGGACTTACCTATGAATTTGAGAACAAAGACGCTGAGAGCTGGCTGAAGACCAACTTCCCAGCTAGATACATCTACGAAAAGGTTCTTGTGGATGCTTGTGCCGAACTGATACCAGACACTTACTACCACTTTGGAAGTCCATGGGGCGGTGGAAAGAATACTGTCGATCCCACAGTCGGCGATCTTCATCAATGGAACGTATGGCATGGAACTCAACAGAAATACCAAGACTTCGACAAGCTGGTAGGACGCTTCGTCTCTGAGTTCGGCATGGAAGCATTCCCCAACATCAAGACAATCGAGTCCTTCCTCCCCCTCGGCAAAGATGACCCAGATCGCTTCGCCCAGTCCTCCACCGTCGACTTCCACAATAAAGCCGATGGCCACGAGCGCCGAATCGCACTCTACCTCGTCGAGAATTTCCGTTACGCCCCTGATCCCTTGGAGCAATTCATCTACTCAACTCAACTCATGCAAGCAGAGTGTTTAGCGTCCGCTTACCGTCTCTGGAAGCGCCAATGGAAGGGTCCTGGCAAGGAGTACTGTGGTGGTGCCCTGGTCTGGCAAATCAACGACTGCTGGCCTGTCACGTCTTGGGCGATTGTCGACTACTACCTCCGTCCCAAACACGCATACTACACCGTCAAGCGCGAAATGGCGCCCATCTCCCTCGGTGTCACAAGGAAAGAGCACTCGGTGCCCAAAGACAAGCACACACGAGCATATATTGAGAAAACGACCAAAATCGAAGTCTGGGGCAGCAACCTCACACTCAAAGACTTGGTGGTAGACCTAGTAATTAAAGCATTCGATGTCATCACCGGCAAAGAAACCTACTCCAAGACCGTGAAATCCTCCTTCATCCTCCCGGAGAACCGCTCTACAGAAATGTGCGAGTTCGTCGTCCCCGTCAAAACTCCCAACGCCGACCTCGAGGGCCGCACCATCGTTGCTGCATACCTGTTACAAGACGGCGTGCAGATCGCGCGCTACATCAATTGGCCCGAGCCGTTGAAGTACGTGCATTTGCAGAAACCGAAGCATCTCGCTGCGGATGTGAGTCGGGATGGAAAGTTCGTGGAGTTGAGTAGCGAGGTTCCAGTTAAGGGCGTCGCGGTCGAGTGTGAGGATGACGAGGTGGTCTTTGAGGACAATTTGGTGGATGTTGTTCCAGGTGAGGTGGTGAAAATTGGGGTTAAGGGTGCGAATAAGGGGACGGTGGTTACGGTTAGGTATCTCGGAATGGTGTAAGATGCGTGAAGGAAGGATAGGGATTAGTTTCGTAGTTACGACGTAACCCGAAGAAATACGGCGATAGGGTGTGATGGTTACGGTTGTTGATGATGTTGATGATGATGCTCATGGTTATTGATTTCTAGGGTTTTCGGGTTTAGAAAATACGAATGATAATGATCAATATTCTCCAAATCTTATTCCCTATACAATCCGTCTGTATTTCTATTCAAGGCAGTTCTCAATCTGCCTTTCCATAACCTTAATCCCTACCCATTCACCATCCCAACATCTAAGATTACCATCCTCAAATCTCCCATCATCCGATCTGATTCCCCTCACATCACATCAAGATCAGATCAGAGTCTCTTTCCTTTACATTATATAACATATTTATCCCCGCACACACCCACGTACGCATTCATTCACCACTTCTCCCTTCCTTTCCCTTCCCTGTGTTTACTCGTCCAGTGACCCAATCCAATCCAATCCAATCCAATCCAATCCCACCCTATCCCACCCTATCCTTTCTCTATAAGTAACCTTTTCATCCCGCGCCTCACACCTCACACCTCGCTACACCTCCTCGTTTGCTCGCTCGTATTCCCACGCATGAGGAGAGGACCGCGACGAGCTTCGGAAAGTGAGGAGTATGGTATTGTATTGTATTGTATGGCATTGTATTGTATTGTATTGTATTGTGTTGTGTTATGTGGTATTATGTGGTATTATGTGTTATTGCGCGAGATGAATAAATGAATGAATGAATAAATAAATGGATAGACAGACGACATGATGTGATATGACAGGTGCTGTAGCAGGGGCGAATAAAGTCAAGTCAAGTCAAGTTAAGTCAGATTAAATACATTATCCCACGTGCTTACTCGTCTATACCCACATACCTACCTACCTATCCGACAGTCTATAAACAAAGCAAAACACCACCGGGCAGGCGTAGATAAATCGTCAGTAAAAGAGACGTACTTACTTAGATAGCCTAGCCATAGCCATCGCGCGGATAGTAGCAACTTACTCTTACTTAAGGAATGATGGGGTCCATGAAATTAAATTGGAATGGTAGGGTAGATATAATTATCATCATTATCATTATCATTGTTCATCATTATACAAATGTACCACATCATCAATTATTTGTATCATTTCACAACACTGTTCAAGGTGGGTGTGCGTAACTCCGTCACTTGCCTCGCCTTGCGCCGCCCACTCTTTTCACACGTCTCACATCTCATCTTTCACATCTCATGTATCCATTTTCAAACAGATCAGAATAACACAAGGCGATGAACGAGAAGAGTGAAGGAGCAAAAAAGTTTTCATTTTCAATTTCGATCCTCCCAAACAAGCAGGCAGTCCATCCCCCAAAAATTCCTAATCATAAAAGTGTGTATATGTCTGCAGTGTGAAGGCAAGACAGATGTACGAACGAGCAAACATTCAAGCAAAAGCGAATGTCCTAAAGAAACGAAGCATTTATCAACCCCCTAATTCCGATCAATCTACCGCCCTCGATTGAACCCTTAGCCGAGCACATCTACCCTCTCATATCCCACCAAGTCCTCAACATTACAAACCACCCACAACCCATTCCACGGCTCTTTTGACAGCCTCTGCATTGCCACCCAGATTACTCTGGTCCTCAACATTCGGGTAAAAGAACGCCGCGACAGCAATAATCACATAAGCAGCACACAACAGCGCGCCTTCGAGGTAGTTACTCCTGCCATCCAGAACCAAGAAATTGACGATGAAGGCTGAGACAAAGAGGCAGACTGTTTCGAAGAGCGTGAAGTAAAGAGACATCTCCTTGCCCATGGCCCAACCGAGGAGGACGACGAAGGGGGTGACGAAGAGAGCTGTATGGAGTGTTAGCGAGGTTGGATCGGAGTGTTTGGGAGGACATACCAATTTGAATAGATGATCCAACAGCAACACCAATAGCCAAATCCATCTTGTTCTTATTGGCAACAGTGACGGCAGTAACATGCTCAGCTGCATTGCCAACAATGGGCAAGATGATGAGACCAATAAAAGCTTCGCTGATACCAGAATTACCTTCAACAACAGCACTAATGCTATCAACCATAAACTCGGCGCAGAGAGCAACCAAACCAGTAGAGATCAACAATAGGAAGATGGCAGTTGTACGGGAGATTTTCTCATCCTCCTCCTCGTTCTGATTCTCATTGCTAGCAGCAACTGCGAGACTGTTGACACGGGAAGGCAAGATACGAAGATTTGGTTGAGAGCCTTGAACGCGCAAATCTGGGAGTGAGTTTGTGCGACGAATACCATAGCGAACACGAGGAATAGGTCCAGAGGTAGGGGTGGGCATGGTGGTACCGTCCATGAAGACATTTTGGGAAAGGCTCTTCGGAATTTGTGGGCGCATGTTACGGAGATTGAATGGACGCTTTTGAGAGGAGTCAGTTTGATATTCAACGGGGTC
Organism: Margaritispora aquatica; assembly: GCA_007644065.1. Lineage (NCBI taxonomy): Eukaryota > Fungi > Ascomycota > Leotiomycetes > Helotiales > Discinellaceae > Margaritispora > Margaritispora aquatica. Next base: position 98,073 of record VJWN01000002.1, read on the forward strand.
TGCTTGTTGGACAGCAAAGTCAACTCGGCGAGGCGCATCTTGATCTTCAACTTGGACCTTCTCATTGACAACGCCCTCATTGATGGTATCATCGCCGTTTCGTTTGTTCTTCTTTTGTTGCTTTCGCTCATGACGCTTACGATCACGTTCCTTGCGACGTTCCTTCTTAGACATATGGTAACCGACGTAGGAGTTTTTGCGACTTGAGCGACGATTGTCCTCTTCATCACCATCCTCAGCAAAGTCGAGGACGCTAGGGCGTCTTCGGGTTTCTTCCATAGGATCCGCCGGGCCGGAACCGTTGCCAACCGATGGTGTACGAACAGCATCGTTGACTTCTGTGGTATCCTTGGAGCCAAAGCTAGACTTGCGACGACGACGGCCACCCCTCATAACACGCTTGAACTTCTTGGCAGTGGTGTTTGAGCCGCTGGACGAGTCTGAGTCAGAGCTTGAGGATGAGGAAGAGTCTGAGTCAGAAGATTGCATCCATTGAGCGACCGGACCAGGAGCTAATTCTTCGTCGATAATCTGCTGGGGAGTGCTCTCATACATATACGCATGAGACTTGAGCTGGAAGAGAAGATACATTCCATAGACAATGAGAAGGACCTGAGACCGTTAGTGATTTGTGCTGGAAATGTATTCTGTAAAAAGAAACACAATAATAGCATGAACTATCGCCATCACACAGGTCGTGAATATGAATGCCTTAATATAGGGGGTGAACCGTCTTAGACAGAAATTGTCGCCATCAAATCGTGTCTAGTGTACCAAGCTCCGATCACGGCAAGATGGCATAGTTCCTCCTGTCTTCAAGGCTTTCGAGGAATGCAATGAACAACCATAGAGAGAAGTAGACTTAAGATCACACTTACCACACTAGTTCCTCGAGACACCTTCAGTACATCTCGCGTAGCTTTATCCGATTGTGCGGTGCTGAATGAGGCGTGGAAGGCAGTCTATAAAGTGTCAGTCATGATGGAACCGTGAAGGCCAAGGCATGGAAAAATTCGCTTACTGGCAGCAACAAGCTCATGACACTCAAACTAAGTAAACAAGCACTCATTTGAGTAACAGTGCTGTTGTAGATCTATTTTCATCAGCATGAAATCTTACACGAATTAACACCATCCAACTTGCCTGTTCACGAAATCTCAAACCACCAACCAAGAAACACATTCCAAGAATCAAGAGCAAGTTTGCAAGAATAGAACCGAGTAGGGAAGCTTGGACGATACGAATTTGACCCTGTAACCATCAGCCTTCATCGACTACTTCTCAATCCCATAACCTTGTCATGGGCGACGAGAGACATACCTTCTGAAGAGCAATTCTATTGATTAGGAAAACTAAGTGTGAGCGTGGGTTTCATGATCATAAACAATGGACGGGCACTGGCATAAGACAAAAGAGAGGAACCGATGATATGGGACTTGATTGATTTGATAATGCCTTTAAGAGGGCTTCTCGCTCTTTCTTGCCTTGATCTCTTGTGAGGTTGACATACATACTAAGAGCTGTTAGTGTTTGTTGACATTAGGCGAGGTGACGAGTACATACAAAATAATAAGCTCGACTGCATTACCAAACGTCACATTCATTAGTGCACCAATTGTATCACCCATTCTCTTGGCCACACTTTCCGTAGCATGGCTGAGCAGTCCTGCGAGAGGAACAATAGCAATAGCATTCATTCCAAAGATGATTCCTGGGCTGAGATCGGCGCACTTGGCAGCGATACCTACTGGTACAAAGACCAACAGAACGTTAATGTAGCTAGAGAGGATGATACCCTTTCCAGTCAACCAAAATCGCATGGCAACATTATGTTTTTCCTTTTCAGTTTTATCCTCATCGCTTACGACAGTCCCCTCCCCATCAACTTGCGATAATACAGCTGAAGGTGACTGCGCATCGGACGTATTGCCATTGCCACTTGGGTTGTTTGTGGTTTTCGCTGTGGACGACTGGCGCGCGAGGCCATTTGCATCCGAAGAGGGAAACGGAGGAATCGAGTCATTTTGGAGACCTGACGGAGTGCGTTGTGTATTCGCAGAGGTAGAGTTCGTAGTCGCGTTGCTCAAGGGGAGAGTCGGCGATCGATCTGGCTTGGAGAGTGGAGAGGGGCCATGCGCTTTGGTTCGAGCCCAAGAGCGTATGCGATCTGCAAATGATTCAGTATTAGAGGAGGTTTTCTTCATCGATGTTGTAGAGATGGAACTGGGAGTGTCGAGGATGTCGAGAGTGTGTTGGGGAGGAGATTGATAGAGATGTAGAAGTGTAGGAGAGAGAAAGACGAAGAAGTTGAAGTCGAAGTTGAAAGGCGAAATCGAAGCTGAGGGAGACGAATCCTCAAATACCGGGCTCGGAACAGAACCAGGACCCAGGACCCCAGAAACCTTGGACTTTTGGACAGGGTGGTGGTGGGGGAACGTGAAGTGGAACAAAGGATAACCCGTGGGCTGCCAGATGGTCCAATACCAGTTGACTGCCAGCCCAATGCCAGCAGTCCACCACGGGGAGCCGGAATGTGATAAGATCGGAGTGCATCCCCCAATCATTCAATCATTGGTATATCAACCGAAATACCAAGCGAACATCCAAGGAATCCAAGGAATCCAAGAGAAACATTGGTCCATTCAAAGATTCTGGTCAAGATCCAAGCCACGGTCCAAGTGGATATGTTTGTCGTGTTTCCTGGCACTTGATTTGGTGAATGCTGGTGTGTGGCGTAGTTTTCAAGCTCCCAAGAAGCAAGTCGGCAGTGTACAGTGTTGTGGCGTCAGAGGCAAGCTTTTGGTGACAAGAAGGACAAGAAGGACAAGAACACTTGGGTTTGCTTGTGTGTTGTATGTCGGTTGGTTGACAGCTTGGGTGGTGCTTGTTTGTTTGCTTGTTTGCTTGTTTGTTTGTTCCATCGTATACTTGTTTTTGCTCCACCATTGTGTTGCGTTGTATTGCGTTGGACCAAAGAACCAGGTATTCAGAAGAGGGAATTCTGACAGTGTATCAATGAAATGGAGAACTTACGCATTCTGTTGATCTGGATGCTGTATGTGGGAGGATGTTCCTAATAGAACTAGAGCGCTTCTCAAGTTTCTTTCGCTGGTTCCTATCCTGTCGGTAGATGTATTCTGGATTAGAATGTGATGTGATGTGATGTCAATATGAGGCCAAAGTAGAATGAAACAAATGGAATAAATGGATTAAATGGATTAAAGTCCAAGTTGTCACACAAAGTAAGGTAAGGGAGGGACATGTTACTTAGGAAGGTGCATGCATCATTGTTGTTTTCATTCTATCTACGACTTGCCAAGAGATGTCAAAGCAGGTTTGTTATGATTACAGTACGGTATCGGATTATCTGTCTAAGTGTCTGAGTGTCTCTCTCGCTCCTGTCAAAGAGTTATCACCATCCCCAGTCCCATACTAGTACTAGTACTGCCAAGCCAGACATATTCGCTCCACTTTCAAGTCCAATTCCAGAAATATCTCCTCATATCCTCATATCCTCAATTGCACATTCTACATGTACATAACACACTTGAATTTAAAATCCAATATTCAATGATTCTATTCTACACATCCTGTGTCCTCAGTCATTAGGCAACAAACCAGAATAATCCAATGTAATAATGGCCAATTGACTTCATCACATGAGCCACACACGCCAGGAATGCATCACATCCCTGCTGTGGTGTGGCTCATCTCTCTCTCTCTCTCTCTCTCTCTCTCTCTCTCTCTCACACACACACACACACACACACAGACCCTCTCTTCGGCTTTCGGCTTACCTATTCCTACTTAGCGTGCAAGTCGACAGCTACGGAGACGGAGTGGTCCTGAGGTACTGTGGTGTGGCACAGCGCACACCGCCACGAATTGCCAATTTCTATCTTCCATCTTCCGTCGTCCAATTTCCATCTTCCATCTTCCATTCTTCCATCGTCATCGTGCCTTTACTTTCTTGCTTTGCACAAATTGCCTTGGTCGCTCGCTTATCCACTTTCACAATTTTACTCCACTTGAATGAGCCACGACGAATGATGAGATGAGATGAGCCAACTGGACACTTTCATCTCACAGGGCTGACAGTCCCCCCCGTCATGATCAACCTGCTAATTCACTCCACTCCCACTCCCACTCAAGTTGACTCGTCACTGGATATAAATATATTAAGTTGGAGTCATGTTCCTACTGCTGGACTGTCATCCATCTATACGACCTGTACTGTATATGAATGAATAGATAAGGATACGTCATTCTTGATCTCACAATCTCTGTCTGCAAGGCGAATCACAAGTACCTACCTACCTACCTATCCTTTCTCCTCAAGCGGACGAGAGAAGAATATGTACTCTTACTACCTTGCCTCTGTCAAGGACCCATCTCGCATTATCTTGCTCAATTTTTGAATTTCCCAGATTGTAATCTTAACTGCTCGTCCCAAGTGCAGCAACTTGCCTTGAAACCAGGTCCTGGGGGTGAAAAATCCCGCTTTCTATGAACATTGCGGAGGCTCTACTTTGTGGGTTTGAGAAAATCTCATTCAAAATCGTCGGCACTGGAACAGAAGTATATGTGCTTGAGAGCCAGCTTCAAATCGCAATTTCACTACCCATATTTTGAACTTTAGCGGATTTTTCTTTGCACTTTCCATTCTGTGCTTAAGGTATGCTAACAGGTCACGGTAAGGTAGGCATCGTTGTCTCTAAACGCAATATCTAATCTCAACTCAACCTCCTTTGAAAGCTAGAAATCCAACTGCACGGCTATCTCTGTCCATAGACTCAATCAGCTTCTCTCAAGACCATGTTCACAAGCGGTCTCCCTTCCTCTCAACTACCTTTCTGTTCACCATAAGCTCTCAGACAATTGCCCTAGATACCTTATACTCCGCACTCACACTCAAAATATCCGAGGACAAAAGTGACACGACTGGGGACTGAATGAAAGGGACTATCGCCAGATAAGCGGGGAGGTGGCTCTGAGGATGAGACACCCAATGGTTCACATTATTGAAAAGACGATCGAATCACTGTCCAAACAGTAACATCTAATTATTCCATCGCTCGACCTTCTCCACTCGATGTGAGCGATGACTACGTTGGAGGGGCCAAAACAACTTAAGCGAGCCAGTGTGCATGTGCGAGAAAACATCGCGATTGATCTTCGTTCTTCGTGTGGAAGAGCTTCCTCCCATCTCGGGCTATTTTCAGATAGTCGGTACTGGGAGTTGGAGGTTGGTTTGCAGCTCTATTTTGGTGCTCTATTTGGTTCAGATAGATTCCCGCAAGGGTGAAGTCATTTATCATCATCCTTTGCAATACCTTAGCTCTCTGAATCGCCTTAAAAGTCGTCTCACTGACCCCGACGACTCCACCCCCAAATCAAGTTTATGCAGACATTACCAGCACCAGTCCCTATATCGAGGACACAGCCAAAATCTCTCTCCTACAAAATCTCCCGTTAAGTAATGACTCCCACATCAACGACAACCGTCACAACCACAACCATAGATGCCCCCTCCCACCCTCCCACCAACAAACCACACAGCCAGCAAAACCACCAAACCAAACAGAACAGAATAAACTTGGCATCTTCCACCCACAACAACCCACTGTCACGCTTCCAACCAGCAAAAGCAAGCGCTTCTCTCTCCACCCACCACTGAGCGGCCGGGAACCTAGTTTCCACATCTACTCGACACATTGATCTGAGCTAAGCTGAGCTGCGCATAACCTGGTTAATCCTTCCGAGCGAGTAAGCGTCTATCGTACTCATCCCTCTATATCCTCTACTGCAGCACTTCCCCTGCTTGCGTCTACCCCTCGTGTTTCGCCTCTCGTGTTCCCATGCTCTGGCTTTTACATACTTCGTATTCGTTCTTTCTACTTGGAATTAGCTGCACCACGATGTATTCTGAGACCTCTTCTGCGATAACGCGTGCTTGGTTGAAGATAGGGGGGATAGTAATCATCTCGTCTACTTTGCTGTACTATAGGTGACTATAATATGGCTTGGACATAATTGGATGTCTAGATCTTAGAGTATAATTATTTTCGTCGCTATTTCACGCTTCAATTCACTTTCCCACATCCAGCACCTCTTCTGAGATCCTTACCTGTTGGCCTTTCCTTCCAACCTAGAGGTGCATCACCTACATGCTTATATAAACACAAGCTCCCTATCACCAAGTTTCTATAAACCAAGCCAAAAGACTGTCATTTGAAGCTACATATACAAGGAGGGAAACAAACTACCAGATCTGTTATCTTTTCAAGACTTTGTACTTTTCTTTCTTGAGAAAGTAGAGTACGATATTATTTGCATTTAAAATCATCTATGGCTTTTATTAAGAACTCGGAACGTGACTCAACGTGCTTTTGAATTAGATCCAAGTCCAAGTTCAAGCTCAGTAGGGTTAGGAATCGACAATAAGATACTCTTTCAAAATGACACCAGAACAAGGACAAAGCAACACCCAGTCCTCATGTCTCCTACCAACTCACCATCATCCAAAACGCATATCAATTTCAACTAGAGACTTTCTAGTCTTTTATATTGAATAAGGCTATCTCAAAATCTATTTGCTTCCAACGCCCAAAAAGCTGTCCTGGAAACACCCCACAATAATAACTAGTTGAGCTTTTATGACTTTTCATATGAGGGGAAAGCTATTTTGTCGCAAATTCCAGAGGCTTTACATACACAGGCATACACCAAAGTGATACTTCACTTCCAGCACTTGTAACGTACTTGAATCAGCCATCTCATCAACCATTTGCCACTGATTTCCCAAACTTCCAAATCAAATCCTCGTATACCATTCACTCCATGTACTCCATCAACTCATCACCCCTGATGACAAGACAAAGCAGGGTAAAAAGATTTAAAACCATCCATCCCCATGTGCATCGCCATCTCCATTTCAATTCCCCCCTTTCTTTCACCACGCGCGCTAAAGACCAAAACAGCAAGAATACTATACTCGTTCTATCTTACAAGGACGAAGCGAGGCATAGGAACTAGAATTAGACCTAACTCGAATATAACTGGAATCTCCTGATTTCTTAAAAGCCATCATTCCACCTTTTACCCAATTGAAGTTGATGTGGAGGTTGAAGTTGAAGTTGAAGTTGAAGTCAAGGTCAAGGTATATACGTTCGTTCCGATATTGACTTTCGATTTTAAAATCTTAGATTTGACGGCAAGCAAACTGTCCTGAGAGCTGTTCACTACGATAGTATTTACACTAACTACTACAATAACACACCCCAAACACCAACCACCACAGCACCACTACAATATACTACATCATACTACCACAACACACTACGAGGCAACAAAGTAAAACGAAGCACATAGCTGTTCCTCGTCTGGGATTAAACATCAGATATACCGCTCCTATTTTAATCTACCACTTAAGTAATCTTTATATTAAGAGTCTCTCGCTTCTGTTCATCTTACCCTGCTTCTCCATTCTATTCTATTTAACCTCTTTTTTTTTTTTTTTTTTTTTTTAGCTGCTTACCTTTTCCACTTTTCGCCTTCTCTCTTTCTCACCTTCTCGTCTCATCTTATTTCCTTTCTCAACCTAGTCTAAAGCCAGTTTAAAGCCAAAGCCAAGTCAACTCAACTCAACTCAATCCACTAGATAGCCTATCTCTAAGGCATAAATACCGAAATGAATGAATACTTATATATATATTACGATATAAATCCTACTCTACTCTACCATCCTATACCCACCTACACCATCAAACCGTACAAAGATATCTACCCATGTGCCTATCCATCCATCCATCTATCTATCTAGCTATACATCTATCTATTAAAACCATTCCAAGTCAAATTTATATTCAAATTTATATTAAAGTTCACGTTCAAGTTCAACCCAGACCTACCCAGACTCACCTAAATCACATTACATCAACCCAAGTGACATCCAACTCAAATCAAACCAAAACAAAGTCACATCCACTTATATCGCCGCCCTACTCAGCCAGCACCTCGTTCGCTACCCTTCTCACATCAACCCCAAGCCACATCACATCACCCCAAACCAAACCAAACCAAATCACATCACATCAAACCAAGTCACAAGTCAACACAGCACAAAATCAAGTCTCGAGGCTCAATCATTTTCCCCATTTTCCCATCCTCTTCTCCTAATCTAATTACCACACCCTTCTCCCACACCCTTCACCCCCTTTCACAAGCGAAAAGATACCAACCAAAAACAAACACACTACTCCACAAATGCATACATACATACATACACATATATATATATATCCATACAAGAGCAAGAGCAAGAGCAAGATATAGATATAGATATAACCCCCCCCCCCCCCCCCCCAGAATGATATTACTACCACCCTACTTTCCCTCTAAATACCTCGCCCCAAACCAACGGCAAAACCAACGGCAAAACCAACAACCCAACACCAAACATAAAAACCCCTCCCTCCCATTACAACTCCTTGAAAAGTCACACACACACACACACACCATACAAACGTACGCAACACTTCCCCGCTTTCGAAAGAAGCAAAAAACCCTCTCCCACACACCCCCTTCTTATTTTGCAGTCGAGATGATGCAATACATGCAAAAGACGCTTATGCTGACTGGATGGTAAGAACGAATGCATTCATTCTAGTGATTCTCACTCTCCTCTCCTCTCTTCTCAATGCTCAATGTTTCTCCGCAACAACATACAAACACAACGCACCCCTCGTTTCTCCTCCTTACCCCATCAAAGCAAAAAACCCCAACGCGTAGCATAGGAGATGGTCTCGTCTCAATCCCTAATCCAACAACCGTGTCCGTAGTAGTATCCCGGAAACGCGGAAAGCAAAAAAGTAAAATAAAACCCCAATGCCTGCAATATAGCTACAACAAATTGATATACCAGTCCCTCATCTCATCTCATCGCTTGCTTGCTCATTTACTTGGTACCTCGCTACCTATGGGCAATTATTCATTCCTGGGAATAAACCCAGTCTGCGACTCATTGGCCACGATCTTTCCCACGGCGTCGGAAGAAATCCATTACTTTCCTCGCCGCACCACTGCTTCCAGCGTGGTCGCTATGTGTTGGCTTATAGCCGTTATCCTGCCCGTTCTCATAACCATCGGTAAATTTACGGTTGGGCTTTTGTAATACGCCACCTCTTCCAGATGGTCTGCCTTGTTGGTTTTGTGGTTGAGGTCGGTGAATATTGACGTAACCTTCCTCGGTCTCATTAGACATGGGTGCTGAAGCATACGGTCCTCGTCTATTCTGTACTGCATCATTGAGAGATGACTCAGATTCTGTTGCAGGATCTCCTTGACCATGACGAAAGTTCATTGTTGGGAGAAATTGCTGAGGAGCACCAGAACGCGAATCTACCGGTGGTTGAGTGGAGTAGCGAGGTTGCAGTGGGCTCGAGTTACCTTGAGCACGACGGTCTTGTCGAGGGCTGTCGCGTCGTCTATCATAAGCTCCATCAGAAGGATATCCTTGAGTGGCTGTAGCGCCGCTCATTTGCCTTGATGCATCTAGTCGAGCACTGTGAGGAGGATCCATGTAAGTCCCATGACTATCAGGTCTCTCATCATACTGCGAGGGTGGGACGCCCGGTGTTCCATACTCCTTTCCGATACCAATGGCCTTCAAGCTGAAAGAAGCTGGCAGAAGAGAAAACCTCCTTGGCTTCTCTCCCAGTGTCGTCTGTGACCCACCCGTAATGCTACCGCTCCTCTTCTTACCAAAGCCGAAGGATATTGATCGTCGAGAGTCCATGGAGGGTCTCGGCGTCTCAAATTGACCACCGGAGACTGCACCAGACATACTGACTGGTGGGTATGACTTCTTTGATTTGTCCTGAGTAGGAGACTCGGAATTGCGTTTCCCGCCGAATATTGAGTTCGTCCTGCCAAAGAGGCTTCCAATGGTATTTGATCGCTTGTGGCTTTTCGTCTCTTGTCCTGGGACTTGCGCATTGCCTTGCTCGGAGAATCCAGCAACCTTGGCAAATTTAGGAGGAACGTTGGCACTTGGCATTCCATAGTTGGACTGTTCAGGTTCCATAACTGGCGCCGAGATGTACTGTTTCCCGTTCTTTGGTTGAGACATTCTCCCTTGGGTATTTGTACTTGTAACGGTTGGCGCAGCGGGTTGGCTATAAGATCCCCTATCTCGCAAGGCCAACGATCCCGATCTACTTCCAGTTGATGTCATTGAGCCACCCGTCGTCGGTCGAGCAATCGAAACTGGAGGAGGTGCGTGCACTGTTTGTTGATTAGCATCATTTGTAGATCTAGGTGTTTCTCGGACAGGTCGAGTTGGTGGAGGCATGCCTTGTTGCCTAGATGAAGTCGAACCTCGTCTCTGACTTGTGTATTGGGGGTCGCGGTTCACTGGTGGATCCTGAGGAAGTGGTTTCTCGGTCGACACAGCTCTGCGTGGTTGAGTAGCCGGTACCTCAACCGGTCCTTGACTTCCAGCACGCGCTCTTGTTCTCGAGCCAGTATGAGCAGATGTTGCTGCAGAAGGCTCTCCACGCTGCGTCTGCGATCTTGGTGCGACGTATTCCACTTGTACAGTGCGTCGTTTGTTGTCCTTGTTGGGTTTGGGGTGATCCATTGCGTCGGTATCCACATTTCCATGCTTTCTCGCCAGATCCCCAATAGCCTGCTGTGGTTTTGGTGTAGGCTTGGTTGGTTCCCTAACGGATGCACTTCGATTAAGCATTGATGTCTCATGCTCCTCTGCGGGAATGGTTGTAGATCCAATATCATTGCTCGTCGTGTTGTTGCTGGTGATAAAGCCAACCACATGAGAGTACTCGCTCAACCAGCTATGTCTCGCCACTTCAAACAAATCTGCTCGCTTTCGTGGATCGGGAACTAGAATGCGTCGAAGGAGGTCGCGGGCATGAGGAGTGACGTATTCTGGGAAGGTCAAGGTTGTAGAAACAATGTACTTGTAGAGCAGGTTAATATTGTCGCCCTCTGGATTTGCTGGATCATCGTCAAATGGTAGGTATCCCGCAAGCATGGCGTACTATATCACTGTTAGCAAAGACCGACCCCTCAATTGATTCGCAGGATTTTACCAAGATAACACCGCAACTCCACACGTCCACTTTGCGTCCAGTGTATAAGGAATCGCTCACAACCAATTCTGGGGCTGCATAGCAAGGACTTCCACAACTGGTTTGCATCAAATCACCACGACGATGTCCACTAGGCATGATGATCTTGTCCAACTCCATTCTCTTGACGTAGTCTCGGTTGGTGAGATTGTACTCGATTTCATCTCCTAGCTCATCGTCTGCGCTGAAGGTGTTGGCAAATCCAAAGTCAGTGATGATGATATTGCGATTGCGATCCAGGAGCAGATTCTCCAGCTTCAAATCTCGGTGGACAATGCCCTTCTTGTGCAGATAGCCCACTCCAGACACCAGCTGTGCAAACAGCCGGCGAGCTGCGGGATCTTTCAGGTACCGATGGTTTAAGATATAATCAAACAGCTCTCCTCCTGACGCATATTCAAGAATGATACCAATCTGCTTTTCCGTCTCCACCATCTCATGTAGCCTGACGATATTTGGGTGTGATATCTCTCGCAGAATAGCTATTTCCCTGTAGATCTTTGCTAACCTCGTAGGATTGGTACCAACACTGTCGCGACGAATAAGCTTAATGGCAACCTAGAAACGATATTAGTATGCCATGGAGACCGTTTGCTTCTTCCCAACTCACCTCGACCCCACCTGCTTGCTTCCAGCCCATCTTCACCTTTCCAAATTCTCCCTCTCCCAGGGTATTGCCCAGGTAGTAGTCACCAAACTTGCTATGCTTTTCTTTCTTGCCAGCACTGGCAGAATGATCATGCCTCGTTCGGGTACCACCGCGTCCTCCATCCTCAGCTTCACCACTGGTCGCCTCGGGACCAGTTGGGGCATGTGCAATTGGAGATGATGGTATAGCCTCTGCCATTCTCTCCCGCTCCCGATCGAGATCGACCTCAGGTTTGCTAATGATCACCCTGTTCAACACCTCGCTGGCTTCTCGTGAAGGTCCGGCAGGAGTTGGCACCGCCATATTTTGTCTTGGTACTGCAGATGCAGATTGAGATGCTCTGGGTTCTCTGCTCCCACTGGGCCTGTGTGGCACACCTTCTTGTTGTGCTCTCCGCCTCGATCGAGATGCAGCAGCGGCAGGATCTTCTACATGTCCATTCTGCTGCGTATTTCCGCTACTTCTCTGACGTTCTACACGATCCTGAGATCCATCACCACTTGCCGCGTGTCGAGGAGAATGTGAGGGCTCGTTTGCATATCCTGTCCGCCTACGATCTACTTGTGGAGCTGCAGCAGATCGATTTGAAGATGTTCGTGGTGAGACGATTGGTGGGACGCCCGACCGGTGGTCTCCAGGAGCCATCGAAGTAAATCCTGATTGTGCGGCTGTGGTGGTACCAATAGGGGTTGTGGTTGTTTCGGAATTTGATGGTCGAGATGAAGTTATCGCATTAGGATTGGGTGAATAATATTGTTGTTGTTGTGAATTATTAGTCGCCGATGCGCCATTGCCGCTTGGCCTGCGTGAAGGTCGACGTGTTGATGGAGACGCGTTTTGTGATGCCGATGCCGATGGTGATTGTTGATAATATCCGTCTCGGATCTGCGATTGTGAAGAAGAAGTCGAAGGAGGATAATTTCGGTTTGCGGAAATGGGAACGACAGGAGAATGGGCTCCTACAGTCGTTGGCTGATGAGGCGCAGATTGGAGTGCGGCTGAAGACATTGGATCGTTCGCTCGAAAGAATGAATTGGGGTTGACGAGTTTGCGCACGTACGGGGGAATTGAGGGAGGTTGTGCTCCTTGATATCCCTTTCCCTTACTGTCTGTGTTTTCTTCGCCGACCTTAGCTTGACCGTGAGTAAGGTCAAGGTATTCCTTCCCTATTCCAACACGAAAAACCGATGCTTGTGATAGCGATTGATACGCCTCTGTCACCAATTGTCCTCTCCCACTCGCATGGTGCGGTCGAGTCGGTGATGCAGATGCGAATATGGTAGGAGAGTATTATTATCCAGATGGCCAATGGAGTGATTGAAGTCGTAGAGATCGATAGAGTACAATTGGAGGTGCGGTGAGCTTTGAAGTTGTCGAGGTGATTATGATGACTGCTGCTGGTGGTTGTGCTTGTGCTGGTGGTTGTGCTTGTGCTTTGGCTTGGACTTTGCTTTGGGACCTGAGCTTCAATCAAAAAATACACGGGTCGAATCCTGGGCTTGGGGCTAGACACACTCTCAATCGCTGGTTGGCCTGGTTAGGGTAGGGTTAGGTAAGTAAGTCGGTAGGTACCTTAGGCTGGCTGGCTGGCTGGCTCCTTCACAATACTGGTAGCTGGTAGCTAGTAGCTACTGTAGTAGCTAGTACGCTGAGCTGGGCTAGGGGGGGGGGGGGGGGGGGGGGGTTTGTTGACTGGTGGTGGTGGTGGTGGTGGTGGTGGTGGGCGTGTTGACGATTTAACGATTGGGCGACCGGGTGTCCTCAGTCCTCAGTCCTCAGTCATCCAAGCTCCAGCCAGATGAGACCTTTTGGTGGGAATGACAACCACAATTTTACAACCACGACAATATCAAATGGAAATGATATGGGGAGGTTGGCAGATCGTGTTGCTAGAATTGCGGACCACGAAAAGGTGAAGGGAGGGAGTAGAGGAGAGGAGAGGAGAGGAGGAAGAGGGCAGAGCAAAAAGAGAGACTGGACGACGACGACGACGACGACGGAGACAGAGTGAGTGAGTGATAGAGGGTCGAAGGAAAACAATAACAATGCAGGAGTTCCAGTTGCAGGTTGCAGGTCGCAGGTTCAGTTCCAGTTCCAGTTCCAGTCGCAGTTCCACCTCAATTCTGCAGGTCCAAAGTCCCCAAAGGTAAAGTTCCCCCCAGTCAATCAAGTACTGTAAGGTAAGTCGCTCTAATCCCCAAAAATCCCCTAGCCTCTGCAGTGCCCAGGTGTTCAGTGGTGTCCAGTACCAGGCCCCCTAGGGAAAGATCGGTCAAGAACCTGGAATTTAACGGAGCCGCCGTTCGTTTGTTGTTCGCTCGCTCACTGGGGGGGGGGGGGCTTGGGCTTGTGGGCTTGTTGGCTTGTTGGCTTGTTGGCCTGTTGACTGTTCCTTTACTGGTCCCTCCCTCGATGGTGTCTGAAGTAATTTCCTTTGGGCTTAGCGAGGTTTGAGGTTTGAGAATAGAAAAATAGGGGTGGAGGGTCAGAACAAGGGTATAGTAAGTACAGTAGTGTGTACGGAGGTACTGTACAGGTAAGGTACAGGTACAGGTACAGGTACAGGTACAAGTACTGGTACAGGTGGATAAGGTCGGGTCGGAGGAAATGGAAAGGGTCCCCAAAAAGTCCGTGATCAAAATATCTTGGTCTATCGTTCAATTCCCTCGGTAAGGTACCTATGTAAGGTAGGCAAGGTAAGGTACTGTAGGTAAGTGGTATTCGATTTCATATGATTATCTTCTGATTTGGACCCGGAATTACTGTATCCTTCAGCAAGAATGTGCCTGTGTCAATTAAATCAATTGAATTGATTGAATTGTTGATTGAATTCAATTGAATTCAATTGACTTGGTTTTCCAGATCCCCGTAATGGCTCGTGACTGTGGAAAGGGAGAAGGAGACGGGGAAGTCCTCATACAACAACCTGGACGGGCGTTGTCCTGAAAAGGGTCATCTGATTGATGGTGGTAAAGGTGGTTGTGTTCCCAGGGAGAGAGATATGTGGTGATGCTCTCTTTTTGTTTCTTCAAAGGGAAGATCCGGTCAAGTATTGATTTGTATTGATTCGATTTCGAGATCGATATTGCGTGGAATTGAATCTATTAAGGTATGTATGGTATGTATGCTACCAGATTTCAGTTTCAGTTGGAGTTGATCGTTCGCTCTCGGATGATGAGTATCCTGTATTGTATGATACCGTACGGGGTAGATTGGATGACAGACAGCGAGGACAGACAGGATCTGATCGAACAACCGAACCGATTTGTCTGTGTTTTGGAACCAAAGTCGTCGGTCCGTACAATACTGTAAGGTAGCTGAAGCAATGGACGTCGATCTGGGAGGTCGCCGACGATACGATACGATCCGGTACGATACGATCCAGCCAAAATACGAGAATTAGAGAGAAGGATGATCTGAACTGAATAGGAAAAAAAAGGAAAGAAAGAACCCTCACAACCGTAAGTAGGTAAGAATTCCCAAGAAAAGAAGAGAGGAGAGAGAAGTGAGGGAGATGAAAGTCTTTTTCTAAAAAATGAAAAAAATAAAATAAATCCTTATTCCCATTCACGCATTCACGCATTCACGCATTCATTCAGGGGCCAAGTACTTTTGGACTATTTACTTCCTGCAACCCATTGATTGATGGATGGATGGATATGATTGATGCAAATCCGCATTTACCTCGAGATTGAATCCTCTCTCTACTCGGTCTTCTCATGGTTCTTCTCACGGTCTCTCCAGCAGTCCCGTCTTTCAACTCACTCCACCTTCAAAGCCCCAAGGCAGGTTGGTATAGGTAAGGTAAGGTAGGTATTTGATGCCGTTTTTATATATTTTGGGTATCGAGCCCAGTCGTCCATCCCAACATCGCAGAGGAGACCTTGCATCTAGAGATCCATCTATCCATCCCTTCTTGTATATGGGAAGGATGGGACCCGCCTCTGTCCCTCTTGTCCCTCTTGGGTGGTGCTTCTAATGCTTCTCATGCTTCTCCCTTCCCTCTCGTCTAGTCTAGTCCAGTCCCGTCCCGTCGCGTCTCCTCGGACCAAACACACAACACAACACAACGCAGGACAACATCAAAAGACCATACATACACACCTTAACATACCTTAACATATTGCGGGAAGAGGTGGCCGTTGTTGATATAGCAGAGGCATGAACATTGTTTACTTGCATTGACGTGGCATTTCGCATTTTGGGGGGTTGTCCCTGTTCGTTCACGGGTATTGGGTATGGATGGTTAGGATGTCCTTGAAACAGAACAGAAGGGAAGGGAACAAACGCGTCCGGGACGTGTGTTGCATCCGCATCTGCATCTGCATCTGAGATGCGTCCACCATCAACTAAACAAACATCCGTCATCGATTGGAATTAGTGGAAATGGGGAGTTTGACCACTGTATAGTACGACGTTTGATATTTCTGGTGATTATTTTTCTGATTTCTAGTCGGTCATCGACAGACAATACATTCAACACGAAGGAGAGTATCATTTATTATCATCGCCGAGATTTCTCAATCCCGCGAATTCCGATGGGACTCACATGTGATATTCATGAGAAACCTCAAGTCGGTAAGTAAATAAATAAATAAATAATGGTGGTGATTGACGATCTCACCCATCGGGCCGGAGAAGATCCGAGGCTTCACAACCAGACGGTGAAGTCAGGTTGGTAGTCGGTCTGCATTACGGAACCCAAATCCACATCAACTTCAATATCAACACATCTCTTTGCACATCCACATCCAACGACTCCTACCAAAACTCCAAAGTTTCCAAACAAGACCTGGCCCACCATCACCACCAATCCAAGGAAGGGGGAAAAAAAACAATCAAACAAAACAAACAAAATAAACCAAACAACCATCCATCGATCCATCCATTCTTCAACCAACTAATTCTAAAATTCTGTGCATATTGTTGAAGCAGTAGTTCCATCCTATTCCTGCCTTTCCTCATGCCCTCGCCTTCTCCTTACCCCTGCAGCATTGACGCCGGAAATGAGGCTGCTTTGCCTGACTTTTGTTTTGGAGCCTTGGAATGGAAGGCATGAATGAATGAATGAATGAAGTGTGAGGTGTGAGGTGCGCACGTTGAGCACAGGACACATGGTGTTCATCGGAACATGATTGACATGGTATAGGCACATGGGATGGGATGGGATGAGATGAGATGGCATGGCATGGCATAAAAAGGGAAGCCAAGCTACTCTCCCTCTCTCTACCTCCGTAGAAGAAGATGAGATGAGATGAGATGATGCTAGTATTTTCATGCAAGTGTTCACGCACCAATCAAATCAGACGCGAGAGAGGATACTGTACTGTACTTGCATGTACTGTACACCGTGGCTGAACCTTCCTTCTTTCCTTCCTTCCTTCCCATCCATCCATGCATGGCTCCATTACTTCATTTCTCAATCTCGTCAAATGGTGATCATGATGTTGTCATGATTTCTAACCTCTGTTGGTACAGCAGGTACTGCTGGTAGGTGAGGTGAGTAAGATCTTACTTACTTGGTACAGTACGAGAACAGTACTTGGTAGGCATGACATGGTCGGCATAGCATGGCATGATTTGGCGATGTGAGATGATCGTCATAAGATGAGGAATAAGATGAGATGGGGGCTTTGACATCGGCTTCGGAGAAAGGCGAAGAAAGAGGATGAGCATGAGAGGAGGAGGATTCGCAATCATGGGTAAAGGTAAATCCCCCGTCCCCCATACAGTACGTACTCGCGTACTCGCATATTCGCATATGGATGGGCGGATGGACGGACAATATAGAGTATTTATTGCATGGAGAGAGAGCATTATCGATCGACATATTTGTTTGGGGGGGGGGGGGGGGTAAGATTAGAGATTGGAGATTATTGATTGTTGATTTTAAGGAATACTAACCTAACCTAACTGAGTTCACGTTTCGCATCTGGCATCTGATATTCGCTGTAGTTGATGTTTGATGTTCAAGATGACTGAATTCAGATGTTCCGGGTTGGGATAAAACGTAGCGATAACGATGACGATGGCAGAGACAGTATATATATATATATATACAGATATATAGATATACCTGTACTTTCAAGAGACACATTATGAGTCAAGACCTAACATATACATCCGACTACTTGAGTACACCTACAGCTAAAGAACTAAAGTAAGCTGAGCTGAGGGGAGATGCTCCTCTAACTTTTCACATCACATGCATTAGATGGATATATATGCATAAGTAGGTAGGTCGGTGATGTGAAATGCACCTAACAAACTTATCTTGCCTACTCTGACCTCGACCTCAGACCTTGGATACGTCACCTCACTCTCCCTCCATCTCACTTTCACTTTTGCTCACCCCAAAACTCTCAGACTGTATCTCATTACCAATCAAATATTGATTGATCAATCGATCAATATGTCCGTATAATTGTGCTTCCCAGTGTATATGAGGTAGCTAGTTAGCTATAGCAAACAGTATCTCATTGCCAGCTCACAAGCTCATAACTACTTTTCTCTCTCCAGTACTCTCTCTCACTCACTCACTCATTCAATCAATCAATGGCTCAATGGCTCAATACTCAGCAAACCACACACCACATCTCCTACCTCTCTCTCCCCCTCTACTCTACTCACGAATATACCTCACTCATTCTACGAACTCAACCTTCCTTCCCAATAACAAACCCCCCTTATCTCCCATCTCTCATCCACCATCATCCAAAGTCTAGACCACCTCACCCTCCATTCCATTACATTCCAGACCTAAACATTCCCCTCCCTTCTCCCTTCTCCATTCTCCCTCCTCCGATTCGCTCATCCCCACACACCCTCCCTCTCTCCCCCTCAATGGCGCATCTGCATCCATCATCCCGCATTCTGCATTCTGCACTCACCCGTAACCCCAGTCCCCTTTTGGCTTCTCGTACCTGAACCTTTCCCTTCTTAATCATAGCGTGTAAACTAACAGACTTCACGCGTGCCGTTGTTGAGCTTGAGCTGGTGGTTGTAGTTGGAAGCGTGAGGGGTGTGAGGAGTGCGAGGAGTGTAGAGTGCGGTTGGACTTGAGGTACTGGTACAGATGCAACTCGGTTGGAGGTAGAGGTGGAGGTAGGAGTATGGACCGTATGTCCGTTCGTTGTCGCCAAATCTTGGAGAACACAGAACACACAACAGAGTGCAAAGGTCAGGTTAATAGCGCAATTACACTAAGTATCAAACACAGCGCAGCACAACACAATACAACACATAGCGAGATCCCAACTATTCACCACGCATAGTACTAGCACACACTCCACTCCACTCCGCTCTATCCAGTTCTCCCAACGAGCAAATATCACTTAAATCATCATATCACTCATGAATGCCCTGGGTACTCACGCAAAGTGCCATGCCCTGGCATGCCATGTAATGACACGACATATACACTCACGCCACCTACACTCCCTCAACACCAGGGCCGCAAATCGAGTGGTGGGTTTACGGCTATAGACCATAGCTTAGTTACTGTGGTCCGGTTATTGTGGTTCGGTTATTGTGGTTCGGTTACTGCGTGTCGTGCAAACTGCAACCTCTACCTACATGCGTATTAGGTTAGAGGTTGGTGTGGGAAGACAGGATGGAAGCGAGAGCTACTTGTGGTGTTAGGTGTTGGGTTTTCCACAGTGAGTTTATATTGAGTTGGACATGTATATGATATGGCATCATATGGCATGAGAAGGGATATTGTATTGTGTTGTGATATACTTGCTTGCTTATAGAACGTACCAGCTTTCTAACTTGTTTTATTTCCTGTGTATGCTGACTGATATACTAGGAGGTAAGACGAGTCTACATTAGAGAGTAAGGCGGCTATGGTTTAACTCACATGAGTTGATATTAACTTGCTCTTCTACTATAAGTCCTTATTCACTTCTTATAACGCAGTACGAGTCAACTCGACTCGACTTAATGCATTGCTAGGGATTATTCAAAGCATTATCTTTCTCCATTGAAATTGAAATCTAAAAATTCGGTCCGCAGCAAAACATAAATCACGGAACTGGCTTCTCAGACGGGCCTGCTTGAGAGACGAGTGTTAAAGGTAGATGGCTTGGTGCTAATCTTGAAATACATATGATATTCGTCACTTTCTCTCCCTCGAATTTCCTCCATGAGAACCCTCGCTTTCTTATGGACTACTATCCGAGTCCAATTCCAACGAGACTTTGTGGGGATGGTATAAAGTGCGATATTTTATCATTGTAGGGTTAGTTGCCTTTCTAAGAGTAGACTCACCTCTATCTTGTCATATGATATGATGTGCGATCCAGGTTACGCAGAGAGGTCTAGCTAGCAGGATGAGCGTTGCTTAATATTTCTGCCCTTCTTTGAACGACAACCTACCTAAGCTAAGCACTGATAACTTCAAACAGATGAATAGGCTGGTAAGCTTACAGTAGAGATATTCATCTCAATGCTTCTATCGTCTTTGGCTTTGTTGGTTCTTGTTGCCAACCTTCAACTAAATCCAAAATTAATTCACATATCACACCAAGAATTTGAAAATCTTACTCGGAACCAGGTATCCTCAAATAGAAAAGATGACGGCGAATCACCAAGGCTTCATCCTGAGCGCCGCCAGAACGGCGATTAGCTAGATATGCCTTTAATATATACATACAAACAGTGTTTGCTAAACCGGGTCAATTCTGTCGAAACAAAGCCGAGCGTTCTCAAATCAACAACACCGTCAGACGCAACACTCTTGTGAGAAACGGATATTCCCATTCACAACCATAGCCGCTTGTCTGGATTACAATGTATAAGGGAAACCAGCGATCCGATCCACAGTAGCAGACACTTCATCTCTTTCACCGCCTGGGGCTACCTATGTTTGAGCTGGGTAGAGCGATTTCTCGCTCTAATAACGGACGAACAATAACAGATACAATGTCAATGAGAGGCACGGGTACCTTATTGTAGCTTGAGAGTCGGGAGGTGTATTATGATTTAAGTAGAGTCTCACTTAACTTGTCAGTTACCATTGAAGTGTGGGCGTCCAAGAAAGGGGTTCGTAGTTGATGATATGGGACATGCTAGAATATAACTTTGTTAGAAGAAGCGAGATCACCTATAGCACGAAAATAGAGTACGAGATTTCTCTATCCCATTGGACTGCCATTGGGCTAGGCATCACATGAGGTGGCATGCCAACCCGAGCAGTGGTGTCCATCTAGGCTAGCATACAGGTAGCATGGGTAACTTAACTTGAGATCACCGTGAAATTCCAAAAGGTAAGATTATTAACTATTGCGGAAGCCTTGAACAACCCAAGTTTCAACAAAATCCTCGCTGTGTACAACAGCTGAGCATAAACACAAGTAATCTATCGATTCGACTCAAGGCTGCTCATGAGCTGTGTGGCTTTAAGCATGCAAATGTGGAACTAGGACTGGAAATCAAGTTTAGAGAATAAGCGAAACAAAGCACATTGCAAGAATTTTGTATGTATTTAGTAGTGCATCTACCCACTACCTACCCACCTCGCTTCAATAGAATAGTAGAATGCAGCACCCAAATTAGCTATCATGGACGCAATGGATATGTACCTCCTTTCCCTGTTATACCAGCAAGCAGGAAACATTAGACCTATTCGGGCCAGAATTTCGTTCACTCTCGCCTACTTTCTGGAGAGTGGAGAAAGTGAGAGCAGGCGAGGCTTGAGCTGAAAAACGAGACGTGAGCGGGATGTGGGCTTGTCAGCTATTAAATCAGATCAAATTCGAAAGAGGCAAGATTATAAATAGAGATGATGGCGCGAAAAGAGGTGTTCCTCAGTTCGGGTTTTCGCCTGCTCAGATGTCTATATATATTGAAGCCAGAAGCAAGGGAAAAGTAGTGAACTTCAACTTAAGCGAGAAGATAGGAGGCATGACGAGACGAATATGCGACTGTGTAAATGAGACATGGGCGCTTGGGGTTAATGGATGCCATAATAGTATGTTGCAGTTTACAGAAATATCGTGGTCTATTGTCCTGCTAATCACTCTGTGTTTGGAGTTATGCCTGTTGTTGTGATTCATTCCGAGAGCACGAGGCATCGATTGTACTGGCAGTGTCGAAGTAAGGTGGGATTGTTAAGACGTCCAGTGTGTTCAGCTTAGGTTTTGTTGAAGGCGATGTTGAGTTAGAGATGGGTATCGGGATAGACGTGTGTTGAACTTGATCTTGACTCACTTGTTACTTGCGATTTCCTAATGAATGTCATACTCTCCAGACGAATGCCATGAGCTTTGAAGTCACGTCACTGAGAAAAAACATTACTTGAATCATTTTGCATTCATCCCCTCACATCTTAATCGAGATATCATACACATCCAAGCCCACAGCCAAGCCAGTCAAGGCAACAGCATACACAAGCAACACCCCAATAGCCTGCACATCACCCACATGCAGCGTAGGCACGGTGAGATTCACCAATCCAGTCCCTAGATTCGCCACCAAGAATACCGCGAGTCCATTCCTATTAAATGCCTCCAGAATCCTGCTAGTGGCGAATTTGTAACTCTCCTCCTCTTCCTTCTTTGCTCCAGCGCCCACGGGGTTCTTGTGTGCGTTCGGGAAGAAGTAAGACTCAATTGCGCAGAAAGCAGTGATTTGCGTGGTGTTGAAGGCCGCGATCCAGAGGATGTAAGGCAGGTTCGCGAGTCGTCTCGATACCGACAGCGAGAGGCCGTAGGAGTAGGAAGTGGTGATGTTGAACAGGAGAATCCATATTCCCGACCAGGCCCCTAAGGTTAATAAGAGGCGCTTCCTTTGCTGGGTTCCATTCCCAGTGGTGATATCTCGAGGGAGGATGTACATTCCCGTTGCTTGGCCGGCGAGAAAAATAGCGAGATATCCGAAGAAACTGAATACACCCTCTCGGTTCTTGGAGAGCAAGTCAACGCGTGGTGCGGTGAGGATG
This sequence comes from Margaritispora aquatica, assembly GCA_007644065.1. Taxonomy (NCBI): domain Eukaryota; kingdom Fungi; phylum Ascomycota; class Leotiomycetes; order Helotiales; family Discinellaceae; genus Margaritispora; species Margaritispora aquatica. The sequence goes on from VJWN01000002.1 coordinate 120,814, forward strand.
TAGGCTTTCAGGGATGTGAACTCGAGAAGGAGTTGATAGGCTGTTCCTAGGAGTACGGAGAGAAGTGCATAGGAGGGGAGTATGGAGAAGAGCGATTGGAAGATGGCGAGGAAGGGCGGCAGGAAGCCGAGCGTGAAGAAGAAATTCCAGTGTACGCCGTACTCAGTGACATGCTCGGCATAGTCCAATCCCTTCACAGTATATAGTCGTATGAGTCCCAGTACCAGTAAAGGCACGGAGTGTCTAATTGAAGTAATGAGACGTGCATTGAGTGGTGTAGTCTTTCCAGCCAACTGAGCCTTCAGAATTGGTCTGGCAGCCACGACACCAGCAGAAAACACGAAGGATCCAACGCCCACATCCATCAAGCTTGTGCCCCAATTCTCGACCTTCGCGAATCGTCGAGGGAAGATCTTGAAATCAACTGCGAGGATAGCAATGCAGGTAATAACTAGCATTGCCCCGCGGTATGTGGTGAGGAAGGGCTTCTTTGGTAATGGGTTGGGCGCTTCGCTCTTTGTGTCTTTGGATGGTGGAAGTTTCGCCTTTTTGGGAGCTGGAGGCGAAGGATAAAGGTATAGCATGCCGACTGGTGCGAGTAGTAGAGCATTGAGGAGGAGAGGATTCGCGGCATATAGAGTTGTCGCGAGCAGGATGGCAGAGACATTGAGGAGGAAGTCTACTGCGAACGGCACAGGCCCGTAGTTCTTGAAGAACAATTGCTTGGATTGCAGTGCAGACCAGAGAATGACCGCTGCCTTGGAGCTGGTTAGCAGATATACTTCGCGCAGCTTGGGAGCTTGGGCTTACAGGAGCTACAGCTGTGACATAATTGATTTCTGAGATCTCTCCCCCAGTGAGGTTTGACACGAAGTCCTCCTTCATAGCTTTATAGCTTGCAGCCATAGCTTCTTGTGCTGCACGAGACATTTTGAAGTTTGCTTGGGGTAGAGTCCCCTCGATGAGAAATTCACAAGTGGTCTTTTTGAAGATGCCAGAAATCGAAATCGCGTCTGACGCGGAGCGGAAGTTCTTCCGCGCAAGGGTTTCAGGACAGCTATCGAGACCGATTTCCTCAGTGTCATCACAGCTGATCAAAGTTGTAATAATTCCATATAATTTTCTATATGATTTGAGCAAGTGCAATTAATATTATTGCGTTTGCCTAGGATGAATCCCGCGGTGGTGTGATAGTCCTTTCCACTCTGGGGCACGCAACACATGGCAAGAAGTGCGTTAAGTAATTGGATATGTTGTTTTTTACATGACAATCATTTTTGCGCCGTACGGATTTGGATGTATTTCATTTGGTTCATTTCTACTCGGATATCAATAAGCTAGTTGTTTGCATCGAGTTCCGAAGTATCTTGGATTTATCGCTTCATTCATACCAGCTCTGTTCATACAGAGCAACTAGCAACTTCTTAATATATTGTCTATCTGGTGATAACAATGTGCTTCGAGCGTACATAGAATGCATATGTGGAGATAAGTTACAGTGTCTGCATTGATGTATGTTCAGGCGTTATAATAGAGGCATGGTCAGCAAAGCCATGCTAAACTATTTGCAATACATGCAGAAATATTAAAATTTTTTACATCAAGAAGAACGCCTGATGGTGAAACTCATCCCTAAGGATATCCAAAAACAAACTTCACAATGAAAATACCAAGTCTCGTTGCTTCCATCCTTTCAGTCTTGCACTAACCGAAAGGACTGAGGAAGCAGAGGAACTGAAGCGAGCCCCTTTATCTGATGTTATGGGCTGCTGCAAAACAGTGACCCATCTTGCCTGTGAAATCTGGCTTTGAGACGATTCTATCTCAATAGCTACAAACAAAGGATCACCGATAATTATACACACTGGGGTGCCGATTCGGCAGCCTTTGCTGCCTGTTACATAGTACTTGATTTCTGGCTTTCCAATCGGGCTCCATTCCAGAAACTCGGTTGACTTCAACACCGCATTGACATGATGCTGGATTGTCCATGCCGAAGATGCTACCAACTCTGTATCCGCAAGCGCAACATCAGATCCAGAACCTTGATATGTATTAAATGGATCTGGAGACTCGATACCTAGTAGTGTCATGAGCACAGCTGAACCGCCGTTCTTCTCTGGTATGTTCAAAGCTTTGCATAGTCTCCCTAGGACTGGTTGGAGAATTATTGTCTCGACAGAATCTCGACAGATTGTCATCAGCAAAGTTGGAATGACCGCAAAGTGAGGTGGAAACTCTTGCGTTGTAGAGTGTTCCTTAGCAAAAGAGATCGCTTCGTTGAGGAGTGTCTGCGCATGATGCGCTTGTGTAATATGACCAACATGCCTTGTGCTGAACATGATTTGAGAGGTAGATGACCCTTTTGTGTTTGCGTAGAATGACCCAAGCCCTTGCTCCAACACGCGCTCCACGTAAGGAAGGAAGTGACCATCGAGTTGAATTTTGTCGTCAATACTTGCTGGAATGGCAGAGAGCCACGAGAGTCTTCCCGCTTTCGTCAGGGCCACAATGATAGCTTCCAGGGCCTGCTGCTCACTGTGTGAGCTGTCATACTTCAAGTCCTTTAATCTCAAGATGCCGCATAGAGCATAGTACTTGTCGCATGGCAAAGTTGACTCCAGAGTAGAAGCAAGTTGCAGAACATTGGATGGACAGATCTTGTATGCAAAATAATAGGTTCGCAGTCTGAAGAGTGTTCGACACCAGCTTGCGAATTCGCCCAGCCAGGCATACTCAGGATACCGTTGAAACAGTAGATGTGCAATTGTTGAAGCGTCACCAAGTTTGAGCTCAACATGATCTTCGCCGCTCAAGATGTACTCCTTGCTCAACAAGATTTCCTGGAAAATCCAAGCTCGTTTCCTCCAATCCCCATTGCTAATTGCCTTCAGTGTCTCGATACATCGCCTTTCAAGCTCAGGACTAAGCGAAGTGAGTGTTGTACATATCTGAGTGAGATGACAAGCGTGATCATCATCGTCAATATCGCAAGCCAGACTCTCCTCTGCTTCCTTCAGATATACGAGATTTATCCCTCGTAGCAACAACACTGTGCACCTCGCTTCCGAATAAATCTCGTCCATACGGGGCACCCAATACTTCTTGTCGCCTTCTGATTTCTGATTAATGCATTTGCAATCCAACCAACAGCGGGAAGAATTCCCAGACTCAATCTTCATGAACTGACTTGCTCCTGGGCCGACAATTCTGAGCAGTCTTTCTCGTAACATAGGCCAATGACGCAGATGATGGCCAGCTGCGGGATCATCTGTCCAGTCTCCCCAGACGTAGGAAATTGCGACATGTTGAGCTCGTCCGATTTTGTGGTAGAACAGTTCACTTGAGGGGTCGATCACCGCGAACCCAGATCTCTTCTGGAGAGTGAGACTTGATGGTAATTCGGTACTCATAGTATTCAATAATCACAACTCGCGACTATAGAGGTGTATGTCTGGTAAGTCCTCATCCTGGACCTAGCCAGTTATCAGGAAGTGGCGTAGGAGTCAGAACAGAGATTATCGAAATTTCTTCTCAGATGCACTTCAGTCATTAGTACGAATGCGTTCTTCCAAACAATAATACTAACTTTGGCTGATCAGGTTTCTGCCTAGATAGAAAATATCAGTAGGTCCTGCTTAACATTTGGCTTTCCGAGTGGGATGAAGGACGCGAGCGAGATGAGGAAAATCTGTTGATCATGTGATATGGTATCGCACTCGAAGGGATGGAAATGTTTTCCGGACTTCTAAATTCTGTGATTAAATAAATATTCGCAATAAGTCACCATGTAGATCTTGCACTCTGTCGAAGCGTGAAAAGAGTCACTTGCCTGTTCTAGCATGATCACGTGTGGAAAAGTCTCGCATATGGGACGGATCGTCGTCAACCTTCTTCTCTTTGTCAACATGACTTGTCAGTTTCACATTTGGGAACTATCAAAACACGAATCTCATAATCCAGGAGCCTTCGGATCGAACCAAACGCTGCATCAAAGAATCGACCAAATCCAGACCAAGCCATGGCCCCTCGCTATGGAGCAAATTCGTGACACAAAGGAAGTCTCCTTTTGCAGTTTGGTTGCACGACATGTACCAATGTCTTTCTGGGATAATCGTGAAGACCATAACCAGGAAATTGTGAGGCTGTTACTCCCTGGAATTTTGGATAAAGATGTTCGTACAAACGAAAAATGCGTTTACTTCCCCTCAAATGGTTACTTCAATGATTCAAAGTTGAATCGTTGCAGAGTTACTCAGTGTTACAAGTTCTGCGACTTTCTCTAGCAACACTGCAATCAGTCTTTGTTTACTTCGATATCGATATAGAGAGTCCAATGTTTCGTATTTCTTTGTCTCGTAGTGTTGGTCTCTCATCATGCCGTGCATACTTTATCACGAAGGTTCCTTTAGAAATCTTACTTCGTATTTTCTCAAGCACTCGTAAATTCAATCGAAATTAGAATATTTTTCTTTGGAGTGTACAAGGTCCTCTCTCTTGTCATCGAAGGCGTGGTCTTACTCGGGGCTTGAGCTCTCTATTGTCTTCATGAAAGAATCCCTAAGCCGCATCAAGCGAGCAAGATCGGAATCAGACAAAGGATTTGACTCAAGTGCACCTTTGGATCACATCAGCTCAAATCCGGTTTCTTTCGGAATATCGTCACTACTTGTGCAACCATGATTCGACACCATTGTGCTTTGCAACCACTTAAAACTCGACCCGACACTCCTCCCAGCCCAAGACGCAGGAACTCTACCCAAGGGATTGGGTCATCGCCCAGATCTACATTGCCGCTACCAAGTCCAACAATAGTCGCGGCGCGTGCATATTATCTCGAGCAAGGCACACCAATCAGACCCAAGACCGACGTGCTTGAGAGGCGTGGAAGCTTAATTGAAGGACACAGGTTACCAAGGCGACATTCAAGTACGCCAGCGCAACTGGAGAGCTTCAGTTTTGGTGAAGCAAAGAGCGAGCTTCAGCCCGTCCCAGAAATAGACGAGGAGTCGCCCAAAATCAAGATCGAAACGGAAGCAAGCCAGGATATTGTGACGTTAGGAGCAGAACAAGAAATTGAGGTGGCGACGGAGGCACCGCCAAAGATTTCGGAGGTGTTATGGAGTGCTCCGCAAGAGATTCATCGTCAAGTGCCCTTCGAATATACCCATGAGCACCTGAGAGACTGGGGATTTGCGTTCCTTTACAAGCCAGCAACAGCAGACGCATTTGTGAATGCCGTGAGCTTGAAGAGACCTAGTCTATCCCTAGCTCAAGACGACGACTATCAAGTGAAGTTTTCTTACCTGGTCACGATACGAGCAAGAGTTCTCCCCCAAGCCAAGGACAGGAGGCCGTTCATTATCCAGCGTCAATTTGACACCGATGAGTTGCGAGCTAGCATTCCCATTGTCCAATCCAAAGCACAGAACGTTGGAGAAATCCATAGCATTAGCCCGCGAACACTTAGACGATCAAGTAGAGCTCGTCGATCTTCCGCACAGCCGCTGCTCAATGTGCCCTTCTCTAAACAACGGCGCGGAAGCAACTCGGAAGCGCATCACCCTGGAGGGAGATCCGCCTCGTCCCTCGGGGAAGCAGGAATACCCATCCGTGAGTTAAATTCAACGTCCCTCGTGCACATGCAGAGACTTACTCCTAATTTGCTTTGATTTCTCTTAACCAAACGCAGTATGCTAACTTGAGGACAGATGTGGAATATGCACTTCACTTCTTACCCGTTTTAGCGGCCCTCATGCTATCTGGACATGTTAGAAAAGGCGACAGCATCGACCTTCCACTGCCTCATCCAGAAGCCTGGCCTGAAGTGGTGGCATACATCTATACCGGATGTGGTTCCACAACTCCTGCGATGAAAACGAACATCATGTATCTTGCCGGACATGCCTAATGGCAAACTCTGCACCTCACTTGCTCACTCATACATCAAATCACTTTCTAGAACATTTCCATCGTCACAATGGCTCATACGATTTTGGGACGCATATACGCCATTTTCCGAAGATTGCTGCAAGCCGAACCGAATCGGGAATATCGCTACGGCGTTCGCCATTCATGCCTCGGAGACGTTTGCACTGCATTCCAATTGACAAGCATGCACACCGGATGTCTTCGTGGCATGTTGGATTGAACTTTTATTTTTATTCATCTGTCCTTCCGTCTTATTGTTTCTTAATGTGCATATATCCTGGTGCATTTTGGGGGGCATTTTCGTTTCTCGCTAGTATTTGCTGCGGAGCCTACGGGAAGAAGGTCGGGGGTTCAGATTCTTCGCATCCATCGACGATGTAGAATGTCCGCTTTGGATTCTGTGCATGCGGCATTCGAACCTAGTGGAGGGTGGAGAAATTGCTTCGGTGGAGGGGTCCTATTATCAGGCCCATGTACATATACTTACAGGGTGATTGAAGATGAGTGTTGTTGTTGTCGCTGCAGTCAGGGAAGCAGGCAGCCAGGTCTGCAAGTACTGTATGCATTGCATCAAGCGTTAGGGGTTTGATGGGATGGGTCTGGCAGGGGAGCTTGAAGGTATGGGTGTGTTGTGAAGATGTGTTTTGATGGCCTTATGAGGTAATGTCTGCATAGGTATGTTTACTGAATACTTAGTTAGCTACCCTGCACTGATACCTGGAAAATACTTTGACGTTAATCATCTTCGCTCACCTGACTTCAACGTTATTGTATTGAAGAAGACATTTGCCATTGAGGCTATGGTCACAAAGTTACTCAATTTGGACTTGACTTCAACTCAGAGCCCACAACCCCACATCGAGTTTCTTCCCCTTTGACTCCAAGACCCACCACACAGACGGCACGGCAATATCACCAGATACAGCAAAGACACAGATTGGAGCTAAGGCTCGGTGACGACAGTCAGGGAAGTTCAATCAAGCTTCATCGACATAAAGATAGCTTAATTGAGGAATGCCAGATCGATATCCACAGTCAATTCCCTGATCTGAGCTTCAAAATCTAGGTACCCCACCACATCTAGACCTCTGCGATCGAAGAATGCTGTATGTACACCTCTTGGCCGAAAATCCTCCAGTGACAGTGTGCTCCACTCGCTCAGCTCATCGAGCGGCTGGCTACCAGATCGAGACGATGCTTATCAGTCTCAGCAGTCTCAGTCACAGTCTCGTCAGCAGTGGAGGAATGTGGTGTGTGCAGCCAAGTTCAGCGACCGCTCAGCGCGGACAAGGTCAGGGGAGCTTGCCTTGCCTTGCCTTACCTTACCTTACCTTACCTTACATTGCCTTGTCATGCCAGTTTACAGGAGATCTCGATACTAACGATGATGTGCATAAGGGGTGGTCGGCCTGCATGTTGTGTATCATCAAGTGGGTGTGTGCATTTCGAGTTCGAGCTCAAGCTTGAGCTTGCGAATTGAGTGAATCTGAGTGGTAGGCTCATGAAGCCGAAGGAAGAGAAGGGGAAGCAGAAGAAAATGCACAGAACGGAGTCATGTAGCGTGGTTTGAATTTCCTCGTGGCTGTCTCTGACATTCTTCAGCTTCCACTTTCGTGGAGCTTATTGCAGCTGACAGTATTGCGAGATATGACAATGTCCGTCAACATCAGCAGCATTTTTTGACCATGTTCTAATTGTTTCCTTGACAATGAAAATAAAAAGAGGCTTCAAATGAGCACGTTTAAACTTTGGTGGCTGGTTCAGGTGAGTTGCAGTTTTCACTTCCCTGCGATCTGGAGGGGTTCGTATGTAAAGTCCAATAGGAGAAAGTGTAAGTGGGACGATTGTTTGAAGCGTGGAGTCGAGAATCATTCATAACTTCCTGAATTTGGTCGGAGGTCACGAGAAGCGAGAGTGGGCGAGACCTCGTCTGTACGTAAAAACTATTGCGGTCCAGGGTAGAGCATCGAAAGATATACGCATATTTTCTTTGTAGGCAATGGAGGTTTCCGCTACATCTCGGAGATACCGATACCTTGAGAGCTGCAATACCTCATTACAGTTGCAAATTCTATGTTTAGGTGTCTCCCCTACCATCGCGGCTTCAGCATCACTTCTAGCATGCCATTCGGTATCTCGCTTGTAAAAAGCCTTTTTTTTTTTCGCGAAGCGCAGGAACCGCCATTCCATCACACTCCTGCTGGTGACAGACACGACATGAGATCACGGCATCAAAACCCGCATCGGCACGGTCACTAAGTCTCCAAATCGGCTTCTTTCACCGAATCTCTCATCTCTTCGGCGTCCGAATAGAGTGAATTAATATATCAAATCACGATACACAGGGTGTCATTGCTCACCGAGCGGGTTCATCATATCGGCACATATATGGAGTCCTTCGAAGGCCTAGACACGTCGTACGACCACTGCATACCGGGCTTCCTTTTGGCTTGTTATTCTGTTTCGCGTTTGTACTCGATGTCTGTGCGGTGCAGCGTGGGTTGAGGCTGTAAAAAGAACATCAACGGTTGTACGTAACGTGGGGAGGAAGGCATCGTGAGATTCGGGGTAATACTGTGGGTGTGTTTGCATGTGTGGAGGCGAACCTCGGAGCTACCCCGCAATTTGGGGATAATAGCTTCGTCTCAATATAGAACTTCAAATCTCGATTGTAGGACTGATATTGCCTCCAGACTATAACCGATTTGAATGAGATGAGACAATCAATAAGCTTCTCCGATATGGAAGGTGGTCATGCGATTCTGGTAAGTATTCTCCGTGTTCTCGGCAAATTTGGCAAGGAATGAAAGCTATGCTAATTTCTCTTAGTGTTGCAAGCGGAAACTGGGTAAAGCAACCATTTGAGGTCTTCGTAGGAGGGTATCCCTAGGAGCTAATTGTGGCCAAAACACTCACAAGCTAAAGGTCTTTGCTTGCTGTTGTGTTGAATTTGTTAACCGAAGCTTACTCGAAATAACTCGACACACAACAAGGTGTATCAAGAATGATAAGCTCTTATCCCTCCAAACTCAATCTTCGAGCTTGAATAGACTCAGATCTCGCATCCTCTAGCTCGAATCGTAAAAGCTCCGTCTCAAAACTTCAGCCCACCATTTTACGACTAGAGGATCGAAAATAGCCTTAGTGCAAAATTCAACACAGAACATACGCCGTCTGCTCCACCAACGCTTATGTCGGGCGTTCCCTCAAGTCAGCAAAGGAATCTGCAGCGCTATAATAGCGCTCAAGTACGCTAATGAGGAAAAGGAAGTGGTTCTCTTAGCTTTATCTTCTGCACGTCCAGCCGTCCAGCTGCTGCGACTATTTGTGGGGCAGGTACCACACTCTCACTGACCTGGCGTGGAAGGTAAAAAGTGCACAGACGGAATGACGACTCGTGCTAGGGCTAGTCTGTCACTCTCTAGCGGCTTGGTCTGGGGCTGTTTTTGGCCGAGATGATATTGAATACCCCTCCCTGGACGACATCCTTCGCTCGCTATTTTCAACTGCAAACATGGGATGTACAAGGTCTAAGTGTCTTTGAAACATAGGCACTTAGCGAGTGTTGATATCGATATCGATTTCTTGACTCAAGATGTACCTGCGGAGTATGCAAAAGAGAATTAGACACTGAGGGGTACAGAACTTCAGAGAAAGACAGAGATAACCCCACCTATGCAGGTCCCCCTCCGATCGAGCTTCGTGCATAAATTCGCTTCTGCAGACCTTGAAGAAGAGGGTGTGAAGACCCTGACCATGTTATCGTTCATGTCCTTGACCTTGAAGGCGCGCTTCATTCGTCCTGGGTAACTTTGTAGTATTAGGTAAGTTTTGCAAGCGGCCAGCATCATTTTTGCTGGCCAGCCTCGTGATGCTTGGCTATTACGAGGTGTGTATTGTGAGTGAGACAATGGAAGTAAACTTGATTTTAGATACGAAGTCACTGAAGAGACTTTGAAGCTTGAACCAGAAAGAGAAAGCTCCATTCTTGTTATTGGGAAAGAAAATCTATCACACCCTCATCATACCGTATTGTGACTGGTTCTCGCCTCGCTTCACACCACTGTCTTAATTAAAAATCAAAATCAGTAAACCAATTCTTCATCAGATAAATTTCCTTTAGAGACCTTTCAACTGTCACATCTCACATCCACAAACCAGTCATCGACCTCGTGTCTGCTGTCTCGCCATGATCCTCGTCTTATGCTGTATCAATTCAGCTCCTCGTGTCCTCTAGTCCAGTAACCCTAATAATGCTCACCAATGTTGGTTTCACACATCTCCACCAATCACAAATCCATCGCAAAATGTCAAATTATATCTTACTTTCAAACTGCGGAAGAAGCCACCACAGTCGGCACTCTTTGCGAATTCTGGCGTGAGGAAGAATTTTCTGTTGCCTTTAAAATCCGATAGCGAGAAAGCCGATATGATCAAATTGTGCGTCTTCGAACCGATACACCCGCTCCAAACATGGCTCCGATGTTGTGCAACCAACACAACATGCTCTGCCATGCGAGGTTGGTAGGGACGTATCAAACACCAACAACAAGAAACAAACAAGCTCAACATCCCGACGAATTCTCTGGCTTGGATAATAGCAGGTGCCAAATAGCCAATAACCGCGCGTTTCAAAGCCCTTCTAAAGTCACAAGCCACAACTGCCATGCTGAGACATTGAATAACCAACGCCAGAACAGAGAATCACAGCTAATTGACCATCATTCCTAAAAACAAACAATGCTAATAAATGAGACGAGAAGGCAAACGAATCGAATGGACAAGTGACAAATACGAGCAAAGTAGCCTGATGTCCTCGGCCCACGCGAGGAGCTGTACCGAAACATGGCGAGATTCCAGAGGCATTCGGCCCGGCTAAATGCGACCTGTCCGGCATCGCTGGAATGGAGAATGTACCTCCGGCCACGAATGAATGGCCAACAACCGAGAAAGGAAGAAATGTCCTCCCATTGGCGAATCTTGCGAGACCGACAAGCCGATGTCCAGCTGGTCGGAGATGCTTTATCCAGCTGCCAGAGTGAAGCGAGGAAGATTGGGGAGTTGGTAAACAGTATCAGTACCACTAGTAAAACTACTAGGAAAGACAGGTATGTACTGTGTTCTTTTTTCTACTGAGAACAGAAGGTATTATTTTCCCGTCCCGGTGTGCATGGCATGTGTAAGTATCTTAGGCACATGCATGCGTCGGGACAGAGAGACAGACAGCGGCAGAGTAAGGTAAGGCAAGGCAAGTAAAAAAAACAAGCGAAGCAATGCAACGCACGTACTGTGTTGTATGTACGTATGGCAGGTACAGTACAGCTCAGCACATTGCAGTACTTCCGTACTGTACTGTACTGACGGAAATTTTCTTCTTCTCGATAGTGCTCGTCTCGTTGGCATTGCTGCTGCAGTCACTGTACATGTGTGTTGTTAGACGCCTCATAGAGCACGTTACCGGGATATAATGCCCTCCTCACGCAGCCAAGAGATGAGGAAGACGCAAAAGAAGAAAATAGTGCCCTCTTGTTCCTATCTTTTCATTCCAGTCAATGAGTGTCGTCACTGTATCTGTTGTCACTGCCATGCCAATATCTCCTAGAAGCAATTTAAACTCTGCATCACAACTCCGTCGCATCGTATCGCCCATCCCCATCTCCATCATCTTCCCTCTTCTTCAATCAACAAGCATACCGGTTCCTTCCTCCACATCCCGAGGACAAAGAACACGACATGAACTACCTTATTGCCCAACCTATCACTCCCCTCTTGCTGTCCCCAAAGCCCCCCACACGGCTTTTCCAAACCCCCCAATCCGACCCAGCCGGCACTGTCGACCTCACTTCCCCTTCCATCCCCATGCCATCTCTGAACTTCCATTCTTCCCTCAGCCCAGCCCAACCCCTCAAGCACATCAACCACAATAACCACCAACACCACCACCGGCGTAGCACAAAACGTGGTAACCACCTTTTTTGCTCTCCGAGACGAGAGTTCCACAACACCGACTCCACACCCGAATGGCCAGCGTAGTCTAGCGCACACAATCTGCCAACAACCACGATTCACTCACTCCCTTGCTCATTGTGCACTTCTCGCGACCGGAACCGTGATGCTTTTTTTTATCCCGTCCGCTGCTGCTGCTGCTGCTTCTGCTTCTGCTTCTGCTTCTGCTTCTGCTTCTGCTTCTGCTTCTGCTTCTGCTGGTCGTGGTGCAAGGGTACATCGATCTGACCTCGCCGTTTACCCACCAGCAGCACACCCTCCACACAAGCCTATTTTCCCTCCAGCTCTCACACCACAACACACCATAGTCACACCACACCATCAGAACTCAGTGCCTTCTTTCCTTCTTCTTCCATCACCACACCCTCTCGAATTTTGAGTGCAGTATGCACAAGCACAACCTCATGCACACGCGTCCCTGCCTGCAGCGCAGCGCAGTGCATATGCAACGCAATGCAGCCAACAACATTAAACCATCTTCGCTTCGCGCGCGCACTTTAACAACTTTTCTCTTTATCAATTATCAATATCTAAAAGTGTAAAACTTCACACGGAATTGTCCTATGAGGGTTGAAAAGTAAGATCTCGCGATGTTGTGCGTTTGAGGCGTTTGCTCTGGAATGCTAGGTAGGCCGAGGAATTGATATCTGCCTTTGGAAGAACTCTCAAGGTAACTTAAGTTTGAGCAATGAAGAATTGTCAATGTCTCTCCTTGTGAAAGCTCAAAATTGTGTAGTAAGAGAGCAAAAAGATACAAGCGAGATGATCTAGTAAGCGAGCGAGTGAGTGAAGCATGAAAATAAACACAGCCGAACAAACATGAATCGAATGTCAAGAAAACAGCACCTGAACAATGGTGATGAGTGATCTTCTTTTCTTTTCGCAGAATGATATTATCGAATCTTTCCTCTAACGATGCTTAGTCTCTATCCATGTTCCCCCCATCTAATGGACCAGACCCCACCCATCCCCATACCCTTTCCATGACCGACCGACCGTTGTTGAATTAACCATGGTAAGCATAGCAGTTGCCAGCCAGCTCTCAAGTGTTCCCCAGCCCAAATTAAGTCCCACTCCCAGTCAATGTCAGAGAAGAAAATAATGATGAATGAAGATGAAGAATAGGCTTTTTGGTTGTTTTCGGCTCTTCCCGCCCCGTCCGTCCGTCCACCCATCCTAGAATTTTGTTCGATTCTTTGCCCACCCAAGAAGTACATTTGGAAAAGAGAAGAGAGGATACTGCTGAGAGAGGAATCGGAATTTTGTTGGAAAGAAGTAACAGCCCAAGAATGAACTTCCTTATCCTAAGGAAGTTCTGAAGAATTTTAAGCTAGGCCCAAAGGTCAAGAGTAGTACTGTTTTACCTACTCTTAATCGCCAGGCACAGGGAACAAAACAGAAGTATGCTGAACAATAACACAAGCTCCTGGAAATGCAGCAACCAATGTGAAGTGTGACCCCGTACAAAGCCGAGCAGGATAACTCGCCTCGAGAGGAGACTCCATATGCCATAAAAAATGCAGCATTCATGCGTACATGTGATGTAAACGCAAACCCAATCATGAATCGTAAAAGTCCTTACACGCCAAAGAAACGAATCGAGTTGCTGCCGGGTAGAGCTGCCCATGAAATAATGCTGCACTAGCTTTCACGGGTCTCCACCATATGAGAAGTGGATGGTTTCGCAGGAATTGCATCCTTATGTGAACCAAAAGAAGTGACGGATGTTGCGTCCGAGCCGCCAAAGTTGGAGTCGTCGTCATCATAATCACTATCCGTATCATCGAACTCCTTCTCAGATACCAGGACCCTATCCTTCTCGTCGCTGTAGCGGATAAGAACAGGATGATTTCCAGGAGGAAGGGTTATGCTTTCGCTACGTCGACCACGAGGGGTCATTCGAGCACTGTCATTGGTATCGCCGTCTTCGCGACTACCCCATGATGTCTGCATGATATGTTAGTTCATAGAAGCACTGGCACAGGACACGATGACTTACTGTGTTGAGTGTACACAGGGCGTAGAGCTTGATCAAGCCATGGAACTGTCCAAAGAGTATTGAGATGGGGAGGTAGATGATGTCCGATGGGTGGCGGATGAAGAGGCCGACTAGTTTTACGACCTTGGAGCAGAAGAGGAATGCGAATTGAGCATACCACATGTATAGTTGTCCATTTCCAGGTAGGTTTCGACCAGCTTCCCAAGCGAGCCTTAAGATCACCCAGTCAAAAACAAAGGCGAGAGAAGTTGGAGTGGCTATGTGAAGAGCATATGAGCACCACCACTGTTGCCTATCATAAACTTATTAGTATCTGCACATGATGAGATAAAGTAGCTAGCTAAACTTACTTCCAAACATGTCTTTCAGTAATAGCACTAGTATAGTTACTCCTCCAGTTGCTTCGAGCCCATCGCAAACATTGGTAAAGGTACTTGGGGTTGTTCTCAAGGGTGGTTTCAATCTGACATTCCTGGTTGTATTGGATCCAGGTCTTCCATTTGTTTGATACCAGCCAGCGTGTAATAAAGTTATCATCATCGGCATTGAGGTGGTACTGGCCCCAACGCTCAGTCTTGAACCCCTCCAAAAACAGGGGGCACTGCAGGATTTCGGCCCGGAACGCACATGTACGTCCGGACATGCACGATGTTCCACCGTCAATCCCGTGAGTTGCGGATATCTCCCAATTTCGTCGCTCGATATACACGGCACCCAGCCAGTTCCAGAGGGTTTCTTCAAGGTTGCCATTTCGAACTCTCTTGACTCTCTGATTTGGTCCAACGGCACCAACTCTTGGGTTCTCGAATGGTGCCAAAAGCCATGGCAAAATTGTCTTTGGCCACGTGACATCGTCATCCGCCATCACCACGAAGCTTGTCTTGACCTCTGGAATTGCCTCGCAGACTTGCACACGCTTGTTCGCAATTGGGACATGGAATGTTCGGATATTTGAAGCTTCCAAAGACTTGGCAAATGCAATGAGTTTCTCATATTTGTCCGTGGTTGTTACGAGAAGCAGCTCGAATGGTTGGCAGACCAAGATGCTTTGGAGAGATTCCCTCAATTCCTCGAAATTATTATGGATTGTGGGTATTATAACCGTAACATCCTTGACCGTGTAAGAGGGCTCTTCGGGGATGGGCTTTGACTTGTACCGCCAGTGGCTGAACGAGTTAACTAGCAAGCGAAAATATCTGTGTAACCTAGTAATCCAGAAATCAGTCCTTGAGTTTCAACGGGCTTCTCATGTACCGCAACGCATATCAAGGAGTAACTTACCAAAGAAAACAGAAGCTATAGAGTGCAGCCTTGTCGGACATCGACTCAAATAATGTTGAGATGTACATTTTGGCCGGACTTTTCAACGTGACAAGAGAGGAAACTCGAAATATCAACGGAGAAATATGGAGTTTTGGGGGCGAGATTAAGCTGGCGGACAAGCAAAAATCATATGTTGACTGAATGAATATGTGAGTTGGAAATCACTGTTTTATATCTTGATATTTCTCTCTGTATGAGGGAAGGAGCTTTGCTGCTGAAGATCGAGTGATTCAAGTGATGGAAGGTGTGGCTTGGAGTTGCTTTTGACTAAGACGGCGGGAGGCGTTCGGTCCAGTAGGTAAATAGAAGAAATGGTTGATTCAACTTGTGGCAGTTATTCTGGAGGCTTTGAAAGGTTTCAGCCGCTGATAGTGAGACTGATATTTCGGCTGGTGCTTTTTCCGCCAAGATTCCGTAGAAAGTCGATCTCCAAAGAATTGGGAGATATCCGAGTTATTCACTGGGACCAGCCGTGAAAAAAAAAGACAATTTCTCAAATGCAGCCCCGATTTCTGCCAGAATGCAGCTTTCCAGTTACAGACACGGAGATGTAATTTGTCGTGTCCTGTAGTCGTGCTTCCACCAGGATAGGCGGCGTGGTTGTTTGAACGAAGGACGAAAGAACAGTGAGACAATGGCAAGAGACGGTTTGGAGTTCAAGAGGGACTTCTTTACTACTCAATTGATCAATTGAAAGCAACCAGAGAGAGACTCCTTGAGGTGACACGGTATATGAGAGTTTCGCCGAGATGTCATGCTGCAGACTCAAGAGCCAAATCCTACCTCAGGGTTCGAAGGGACTCTATATAGTTCAGCCACGAAGGTTGGGGACGGAACCAAGGACCAGCAGTCCATCGTGAGGAGCGTCTAGAGTGCGGACGCGAGACCCGATCAGTCATTTTTATGGTCAGACTTGAGAACTTGAGCGTGAGAGGGCAACCTAGGTCAGTAGTGTCGAGGATGTCCGACAAGTCAGGGATCGAGATGGGATGGATCATGGAGGAGAGTGGAGAGAAACATCAAAGTGGAGTCGCCTCTTTAGAGACAAGACAAGTCAAGAAAAGGCTTGGACGGGGTGGTGGTGGATGTGGAGGACCTGATGCAGGATGAAGGAAAGGGTGGATAATAGAAAATATAAAATAAAAAAGGCGCGTCAGGAAATTCACCAAGAAAGGTGGTGGAGTAAGGGTATTGAAGGTACGACTAGAAAGGTGGAGGAGATGGGAAGGGGGGGGGGGGGGTGAAGGATGAGGTGGTGGTTGAGATCGAAAGACACTAACTTAGAGAAGCATAGTATGTGAATAATATGGAGAAATATAACGGAAACAAAAGATGCAAGTTACGGACGCCCCGCCATCCTCGACAAAAAGTCAACATATCCGCACATACACATACGCTTTACCGGCGCCACCAAAACCCACTATTTGGCGCATCTTCATTCATGAGACATGAGACGCTGATAACTATGGACAAGCATGTTGAAGAAGCCTGTCGAGAATGCTCAGAGGTTTGTGATGAGTTCTCGCTACGATGTGCCCGCTTAGTGGTCTCACACACACCATTGCAACCGCTATCATCTTCTTCAATCACTGCCATGTCTGAGATTAGTCCAGCCGTACTCCATAGCACTACTCATTCACAAATGCCAATGGCATCCAATTGTGTTTGGTGAGCCCTTGGATACCATCTTTAGACCTCAATCTAAAGTCAAATCACGTTCAAACGAAGTTTGATAGGCTCTCAGTGGTGGATATTAATATTCCCATCTGGAACTCGCTGCTGATCATCTTGTTTCTTACGGCCATCTGTTTTCTTGCAATTCTACAACAATAGTGAGACAGCCTGAAAAGGCTCGAGACGGATCCATCTTTCGATGCTAGCTGCTTGTCGCGCCGTGGCCATGGCTTTTTTTCGCGATATATATTCAGATCCATGACCTTGCTAGAGTATCGGTTTGCGCAATTGCGTCTTGTTTTTAGACTCATGCACAGAGCCCGATGAGGCCATCACAGAGATCACCAAAGGGGAACCTAGTGCGGACCTTCAAGCCTTCTCCAGCAAAATCTCACTGGCCACTCAGCGGCCAAGAGCATGGGAGTGAGAGGCGCTTCACTAGCGGCCTTGTGCAGGGCGCCAGGCAGGCAGGTCGAAGCTCGTCGATGCTCTGCAGCCTGCAGTGTGCAGTGTGCAGATGCCAGACCATTTTGTGCAGAAGAAGTTAGATTCATGACCAGGGTGCTGGCAATAATGGCAATAATAATGTGAAGTGAGGCGATTGTGATGGCGTCTTGAGGAACGAGGTGGAGGCAATGGTGGGCGGCGAGGAGGGGCAGCCTCGAAGATTCACTGCAGTGCCATTACAGTATTATGTCATGGCATTGATGGTGTAGAGAGGGCTCGTAATTCGTCTCTCGTGATGCATCATCAATAGTGGCGGTGGTGGTGATGATGATGGTGGTGGGGTGTCTGGTGGATTTGGGGGACGGGTTCATGGGTTGGCGAACTGGTCAATTGATCAAATTGATAGCGAAGATGGTGCCAGTATAATTGCCAGCATTCGTCAGAATTCAACAATCTTTTCAGCTTTGACTCGAGCCACATTGAAATTAACCAGCAAAATCGGCGCCGGGCAAATTTTAGGAGAGCACGAGGTATGTAATGTACTCCGTATATTGTCTTCCGTTGAGGTTCCTCTGTCACCGAAAGAGGGGTTTGTCGGTTAGCGCAAGCTCCGTTAGATATGCGGTATATCACAATATTAGTTGATTCACTAAAGCTACCTGAACAACCATTAAATAGAGTCCAAGACTTGGAGCTCTGATGACCTATCGAGTATTCTTTCCAGAGTTTGTAAGCAGAAGCCTAATAGGGTACAAAGTAATTTGCAAGGTTATGATCATTGACAAGGAAGTAAGTAGACTGACATGCGAGAAACTCTCAATGCTACCTCTTCTCGTCCGCCAAGCATAAGTCCATCGGACAGGTTGCCAATCCAAACAAACAAATCGTTGTTACACAGCCGGCGAGAAATTGTTCCTCGATTCGACTAGTGTTTCACTGCATCTCTTTCTTCCGAGAAAACCGATGAGGCGATACTCACGCAGTAGCCGCTGAAAAGCCCATGTTTAGCCACTTGTAGTCATGATTTCGGCTTAAAGGTAAGAGCTTGATCATGGATGAAGGGGACTGGGCATCGTGGCGGGGTCCTCGCTGACTAGAGCACTAAGCGCGAGTATCAAAGTGGAGAATGGATACCTAACTAACTACAGTACCTGTCACAACAACTGAGGTGAATATCGGAGATACTTTGTGGATTGAAAGCAAGCGCCGCCGAAGATTAACAGACCAAGGACACACAGGGAGAGAGACAGAGAGAGAAACGCACCTTAGGTACCCGATAACAACAATCATGGACACGGCTAATATTCTCGTCAAAATTAAGATTGTTTGCGGCACTGCACTGCACTGTACCGCGAGCGTTGAGATGCTGCAGCAAGCGCTTCCCTAATGGGTGAGAGTAAAGTTAAGAAGTACATAGGATATTTCGGGAACAACCACCGCACGTTTTCGCATTGTCTCATCTTTCGGTCTGTCCTAAACTGATCTTGAAATCGAGCACGGAAGCACGTCTGACTTCCCCTATTAACCATGACTGGGAAGAGACGTGGATCAGTACATGGCAGGTACATGAACACCCCTCCTAAATACTCATGAAGGTTGCAATATGCTACATACTTCATCCGGAGGTAGGTCAATGTGAGCCTCGACTGTATTGAGGTCGATTTTATGAAGTTTTAATTCGAAATTGTGTACTAGTACTTGGATTATTTACACTGACAGTACTAGTACTTACCTAACACGTACCTATCTAGTACTTAGTGTTGGATGAACCACGGGTGAGAAGACCAAAAACGAATGCGGAGCCGACTCCAATTTTGGCCAATTGCGGGATGGGAATGCCAGTAGACACACTAAGTGGCGTGTGCTTGCTTATCTTCAGCAAAACTTCAATGCCCTCCTAGTCCTTTTTTCTCGTCCTCGACTGCCCCTCCTTTCGTAAACCCGAACTTCGCTTGACTTGCAAGATTTCAAACAGTGACTATACTGGACATGTCCTAGTATCTCCATTACAGCATAGTACCTTGAAGTGACAATGATGGAGTTAAATAGGTACAGAGAATATTCATTGTTTGGAGGCTCAGTGGAAATCTAGACACAATCAGGCGCAGCTGTCGATCTTTTCCCCGTTCTCTTTCGACCACGGTTCTAGCCAACCTATCTGAAGTAGAATCTCGGAACGGCGAGTAATGTATCGACATATCTTAGGACCTTCCGAAAAGGTGGACTACCGGCGGGCATTTCCTCCCAATATTCACATGTCGAGCCAACCATCAGCACATTATTCGAGGACCACCTCACACTCAAAAAACCATCTCCCAACCATCTCGCATCTCAGGCCCGAAAACTTATTGCTGCAACGATTGGAGTCCCAGAAAACAAGCTGCAGTAGTATCAAGCAGTCTGATACAGATTTGAAAGTCCATACATAATCTTTTCGAAATTTTCCATCTCATCCTTGAGTGCATGGAGACGCATCGAATGACTTTGAGACTTCTGGCACTCGACACGGATTTTCTTTGTTTGAACAGCAATAGCCTCAATTCATTCGGACCCCAATGGCCGTGGTATCATGAAATTTGGTTCAAACCAAGGATACATCATTGGCAACTCCGATAATGAAACGGATGCACGGCTTTATGCACGAGATCGATTATAGCTGAAGACATTTCAACTCCACAGACCTGTGGGGACAACTGTCATTTTTTTGGTGGCTGTCCGAGGCTGTCCTCAATCTTAGAAGTCCTTTGACAGCCAAAGTCAGGTCTACGGATCCGATAGCGAAGGTCAACGTTGAGAAATATTGAGAGCCTTTCTCAATAGGTCTCAAGCAGGTAAGACGTGTGCACTCAAATGCTCAGGTTGAAACTTCACGTATAGGAACAGTCAAGAGGAGATTCCGAGTCAGACCCAAGGCGTTCTTGAAGATTTCCGAGATATCGTCCTCATTTCACCACCTACCTCTGTGTGCTGTCTTTCTTTCGTTCTTCTCAGCTTCAACCTAGCCTTCCAAGCTGTTATTGCATGTATTAATTCCCTCCATGAGACCCCCAACGGAAGTGACTTGCCTAGCCTGCGACATGCTGTTGCCATGCAACGTGGAAGTATCAGAATTTTGATACTGATATGATTCTTTTTCCCCCTTTCCCCCACAGTTTTTGAGGGGTTTGGATTGAGTAAAAGATCATCTTGAAAGATGAACCAACATATTCCCGTGTTGATCGCACAATCTCGCTAAAACAATTATCATGAGCTCACATTCCCAACTGTAGCTCTCATTTCCCCAAAATCTAAGGTATGGTGGGTGGATAGTGCTACAGAGATCGGCGCATATCCGTTTGAGGCTCTTGTCCTGCACAGCAACAGCGGGTAGCACAGACTTCCGCTGTCTCGACCAGTGGTTAAAACATGAAGAATAATAAAGCATGTAGATCATATCACGTTTTCTGGACGTAATTCGCAATAAAGCTGACGCTCTCCCGCAAAAGTGACAGTGCTCCCGCACAGCAACAGATCTCTGTATGGCCATGGTGGAGAAAACCCCCCCACCTTCAGGTACCTTTGTACTCGAATCGTACATCGCAATGCTGATCCCGATGTTTCCTTTGCGGTGACCTGTCAATCCAGCCCATGAGCCAGCCCATGAGCCAGCAAACAAGCCCAGCCAAACCTTGCCCACACCGTAGATCTGCCCTGGCCTCTCTTCCCTTCTGCTGGCTTCCACATGCAATGATGCTGGGACGAATAGTAATTCTCGACAAAATGATGGTGAGATTCTGTAGACATCCATCCATCTCGTCGTCGCTCCCCATTTCCAAACTCTCAAACCCGTCCCAGAGTCATCAAACAACCGATTTTAAAGCAACGGATGACTGTGTCAATCGTCACCGGAGTCTTCGGGATGGTCGAGGGGATGCTATCGAGAGACGGGCCTGGCCGGCCAAGGTCGCCTGGCCAGTCAGTTTACGATAACAAATAGCCCCAGGCATGTTTGAGCTGAGGCTTTCGGCTGTGCACCGACGACACACGCAATCCCATTCCTACGAATCCACGCCGTCGCCCTCATCAACGACGTCGGACAGCTTCGCAATTGTGTTCATCGAGCCTTGTTGTGCCCTGGAATCCTGTCAGCAAACTTGCAGAGCAGTGATGTACAGTTCATGAGTTTGCGGTGATCAAAAGCCCAGGTTGGGTTGAGACTCTGACCGCTGCAACAGGACAAACAATGTCCAGTTATCAGTCGCACAATGGTTTAGGCGGAGGAGGAAGTGGTGGAGGAAAGTCGAGGACGAAAGTGAAGCCCATCCTGAGAAAGTTGACGGCGAGCGAAAAGAATTCACTCGATCTAGATCGACCTATCGCCGAACAGGAGGATGGGCTCGGTATATACGACTATTCGACCACGACTGGGCCCAGACACGATATAGTTACTGGCAGGAGGGGATATCACAACCGATCGACGAGTGTTACTTCTCAATTCTCAATAGGAAGTGGGCACGGCGGAAACTACTCTGCGGGGTCCTTCATCCATCCGTTCCAACAGCAACCTCAGAACCGCCCATATACACCTCCGATAGCATCGTCATATGCCAACTCTCTACGCGAGATAGATGACACCGACGGTACCAACAATCATAGTCCTGCACTCACAGAGGATGAGGATCATCTACAGTTCCGCCAGCACAACAGTAACCTCAACCTCAATCTTCGCTCGGCTTCGAATCTCTCGACTCGAGCTCCCTCAATAACTGGTCAATCTGCAAGTCCAGTTGCTTCTCATCCCCTCTCACCTCTGCGAATACAAACCAAGAACAATTCGTCTTCGCGCCTCGCTCTCGCAGCCTCGCACACCAGCCTGCACAATTTCTCCGAGCTTGGTTCTCCGACCGACACCATGACGCCGTCTTCAACAATTCGCACTTCAATGGAGAAGGGATTCCGTATTCGCAGTCGATCTGAAGTTGACTCTCGACCCCGCACCGAGACCATTCAAGAAGCTCGCCGCAAATTCCAAGAGAAGGAGCAAGCAAAGGAGGAGAAGGCCGCTCTGGCGGATGTCAGAGCTTTGGAGAAGAAACAATACAAGGAAGCGAAGGAGATTGATCGTCAACATCGCAGATCGTCTGCCAGCGAAGCCACTCGATCTAAGCGCTCCAAATCTGACCTTACTACCCATGAGAAGACTGAGGGTCTGTTTGGGCGCGACTACAATTCCGCCTCATATCAAGCCCCTCCATTGGCCGCAGAAGACGTCTTCATCACTCCGGCTCGCAGCAATACTGCCAAGCTAAAGACACACTCTGCCTGGACTAAATTCGTTATGTGGCTGCGAACCCGCTTCCTCCGCATGAAGAAGAAGTCGTCTTGAGAGACATGTAGCAGCAGCAATGGAACATAGAGTGGATGACGGATGTCTGCATTTCGCTTTTCGACATGACGAGCCAGCATTCTCCCCTCCTCATACATTTGGCGTTCGGTTTTGATATTTTGATGACCTTGCTTACAACTGCGCTTTCACTTCTCTGCACACTTTCACTTTTTCGCACAAAAGTGGCTGCATGCTTGTACACAACGCTGGACGGCCAAGCACTTTCCAGTCAGACCGGATCACAGCACAACTTCATGACCATACTCTGCAACGGCATAGCACAAAATTTTTCCACTCCCTTTACACACATTGAACGACGAACACGGTTTCCAATACTTTACATTTGCAGCATGGCGTTTAGGTTAGGATTTCAAGGCCTCGCTGGAAGGTGCGAGCTCTGAGCATTGCACATACAGGTTCTCCAAACTGCCTGTGATGCTGTGATGCTTCTGTTTGCTCGCTTTGAGGCTACTTGCAAGCGAGACCTTTGCAGGTTTTTATTTCTCTTCGGCCTCCTCGATGATTTACATACCCCGGCAAGAGGATGGCTTGGTGGGGCGGCTTAGGTATCTTTCACGATATGGGCTCGACAAGGCACAATTGGAGGCACCTTGATGGATAGGGCAGGGTGGTTCTAGATCGGATTCCTCGAATTGCCACTGCGAGGGCTACATAGCAAGGTTGAACCATGATGTGATGTCTGGCTGAGTGCCAAGACGCCAACAATGGCATTGTTTTTGAAATATGGTCGTTTTTGATGCTGTGATTATTGTACTGTGTGAGTTCTAGCCAGGTTTTTGCTGAAATTGACGTGTGATGATGTGCCATTTCGCCATTGTCTCTATGCACATGCCTCGTAGCCTACCTTATCGCTTGCTGGCAAATGGAGTTAATATAAACACTGTGTACAACTTGCACAGCCAACTAACTGCCAGTCAGTCGATTGCTATGACAACAAACCCCACTTCCCTTCCTTTCTCGACGTGTTTAATGTCTATAGATATATTCAAATCAGTACCAAAAGTGAACATATGCTCCAAACTCCCGAATGTCTATCACAATGAGCAGGAAGACATACCGCGCACTTTCTTGCAGCTGTAGGACCTGTTAGATGGTAAGAAACGTTTTGATAATGGAATATCGGGATTAAGCTTTAATTTCAGAGCACTTCTATAGCTGTATCAAACTGTGATTCGAAGTCTGCACATTTCCTGAACCCCATTGCGAATCAGACAAGATCTCAAATATAAAAGTCACGTCCACAAAGAGACAACCTAATGAACCAATTGATGAGGTCTACAAACAAAACCACCTCAAATTTGTATTTCATTCTTCTTCTCGTTTCAATCTTCCAGTCGTCTTTTCTCCACCCTTCCTTCGCTCTCTACCTACCTACCCACCTGCCTGGCTACTTACCTATGATTGCCTCCAATCAATACAGAAAATAATATACAGAGCATTAAATCAAGTCTCAACCCTTACCAAAACGATCCATTAAACCAAGGGTTAGCCGAGGAAAGAACTCACCTATCTGTCCCATAAAATTCAACCAAAATGAACATTTTCATCTTGAAAAGCTACCCGTGCTTTAGCATGATGGTTCTAAGAATTTTTTTTTTTTTGGGGGGGGGGGGGGCTTCGCTCTGTTCATGTCTTATCTGTCCACTTGTCGTTACCAGCCAGGGAAAATGACACAAAGTGAATTCCTTGTGGATTGAAATAAATTCTCGAAATTCTCGAAAATCTTCTTTCTTTCTGAATTGAGAGAAATGCTGAAATTTCTCTGAGAGGAAAGTACACATGCATAATTCACACCAAAGCACAAAGTCTGCAATGTTTTTGATAGAACTACAACTCTCTGACTTAGCTTGAATAAGTGCGAGTGTATCCAGAAACTGGGGGTTGCTAGAGTAAGTACTGATGATGTCTGTCAGTGTGAGACTGAGGCGAAAAAGACTATGGAATTGGGGTTTGAAAAGTAGAAGATGGAGCTCGTCATCAATTATATTATAGAGAGGCTTTCTAGGTTATATATCCCATGTTTGGGACACAAAAATATTTGAGTTTTATATTTGTTCGCAGTGATTGCGTGAATTGCAAACAAGAACCTGGCCCCAAAAATTGATGTTCAAGTATACCGTCAAATTCTTTTTACTATCACAGAACAAACCCCCCAATACCCATTTATCGACATCTAGGGATTCCATTTTCTATAGCGTTGATTGAGTGAGCGACCGACTATAATGAATTCCAATTATCCATTTAGAGCCTGCCCCCAGGCCATCAGTACAGTCTTATCCCAGAACGAATAAGAGCCAAAGCCATTACCCATTGTACCAAAGGTCCCCCAACTGTTCATGTGATTTGTGTTTGTTTAAAGGTCAGGATGTAACTTGGGTCTATATAGCTCGTTTGCCGACTGAGTCGACGCTAGCTATCATGCTTGGGTTGGCAGTACTCTTTCTTTTATTGACAGGGACAAACGGAGTGCTAGCTTAACAAGACATGAAGCAGTGACTTAGACGATTCTATATAATAATTTTTGTGAAATCTAATTGGCTATTTGTTAGCAATTAGAATAAAGGTAATTCTGTTGGAGTTGAGTTTTGGCTATCTTGAATCTTAGGCCTGATTCTTATCTAGTAGTTGTATTCGGATCGCAAGCTTGTACTTATCTTCAAGAAGATAAGTTGCTCGTAATTAATTTACTAAATGAAAATGCCGTTAGACAAACTAGGCCATCAATAAAAACTTTCATAATCCATCCCTTCTTCACGGCTAAACAAATTATTTACGATATATCCTACCACTTCACCCAATCACCAGCTCTGGATATCATTGCAACTTCACCCAATCACCAGCTCTGGATATCATTGCAACTTCACCGACTCCATTAACTATCAGCAAGTAGACGTACTCCTCTAAGCCAAACATTCCCTCTTCAAAGTAAATGCACAATCGCTGAACCATCCTCCACCATAGGCTGAACATCCAAATCTAACTGCCCTTCATCCGTATAGTCCACATCGCTAGCTCTCCAAAAGAAAGCCTTCTGAATTTCCGAACTCATCGTCCCCTCAACAGCCTGCCTGACATACTTGCCCACATTCACGAGATTCTTGAATGTATCACCGTTTCCCCCAGTTGCGAGGAACACGTTCTTAGGACTACTAGGTAGCGGGCCTAAGATCCAGTTGTTATCAAACGTCGTAAGTGATGAGCAGGAGTGGCTGCCTGTGAAGAGCTTTGAGCTAAGTCCTGGGAGCCAAACGTCCATGAAGGTGCGATAGGCGGTGTTGTCATGCGCGGGGAGGGCGGAATAAGGTGCGTGTGGATCGAAGATTGAGAGCGCGACTTTGGTGGCGGGAGTGGTGGTGTTGTCATAGTGGGTCCAGTGTGTGTAGTTCTGGCTGTGAACATGTCAGTTCTCAAGTGCTATATTCTCTGAAAGTTGTGGAATGGCTTACACATTCGCGACGACCTTAAGAGTCCCATCAGCCAGAGGAGGGAAGAAATATCCTGCTAGCTGATCCAAAGCACTGCCAGCATTCCAAGCATTGAAGACTGACATGTTCTTGTAGACTTCCAGCTCCGTGTCGTTCAACACAACGTTGGTGACCATCCATGTGCTTGGCCATGCTTGACTCTTGTAGTCCATGCCTTTGAGTCCTGTAGACCAAGCACCCATTGCCAGAACGATAATGTCAGCTTGATGTACAGCCCCATCAGCAGACTTGACGCCAGTTACTTCAGTTGAATTCTCAGCCATAATAAGCTCTGTAGCTGTGCCTTTTGCATCACCAATAAACTTGACATTGGGAAGTGAATCCAAGTAAGTAGCAAGTTGTCCCAAAGCCCCAGCAGCATCCACCCATCCACCATCTCCGTTGTAAGCACCTCTCCATTCCGACGGAGGGGTTCCCAACCACGGGAAATCAGCATAGTCATCTGCACCAAGGAGTCTCAGCTCCCCACTATGTTGATATAGATTCATGTTCGCGATTGCCTGATCCCACGTCGACGTATTACTGCCGAACGAGCCGCTCAGATAACCAGCCTTTACGTACATGTCTGCGAAAACAGGATCTGTTTCCCAGAGATTCATTGCCTCAAGTGCGATCTGCGCCATCATGGGATCAGCATATTCTGCGCGCACGATCTTGTTGATATCGTTTCCAGCGGATGCTGTGAAGTTCTTGCCATAGGGGTCGAGGATTGTGATGGAGGTGTAGTTTGAGGAGTCCTTGCTCATCCAATAGGCGGTTGAGAGTCCCATGGTTCCACCGCCTACAATGAGTACTGAAGTTGCCATGGCAGCTGAGACATAGAGACTTAAGGAGAGGGTATATGTGAGAAGAGGCATCCTGAATGAGCTGGCGAGTTGGATTTTGGATGGAGAATTGGGAGAGATAACTTGAGTGATGTGCTGAATATTTATGCGAAAATCTGTCAGAAAGCCATCAAGGTTCTTGTTCGTCTTATCAATATCGCCCTATACTTGGATGCAGGCCCTTGGTGCTAGTTGGTGTCATAGATGAAGTGAGGTCCTCGGAAATCATCGCCGACTGCAATTCATATATCAAGCTCCGCTTAATACCCGTTAAACATAGAATACTCGCCGATCTCAAGATAAGGAGGGTGTAATGTTCCGTTAGCTATTCCATATTTCAAGCTTCGCGAATGGAATCATACGGGAAGCTTGAGTTGGCCTACATACATGAGATGTAGAAGCGAAATGACCATCGCTCATCAAAAATGAGGCGTTTCTGAAGCTCGAGAGTAAGACTGCCATTCCACCGAGGGCAAATTCTGTTGCTCTATGATCTGTGAGTTGCAAAATCAAAGTTCTAATTCAAGAGTTAAAGGAGATCGTTGTTGTTAAGCATTTGTGGACAAAACAAGGTTCGTCCCCGCAATATGGATCAACGGAGAACGTCCCATCCAGAAATTCAAAGTGCCTCTAGCCAGATGTGGGAAGTGTTCTGACTGGTACATTGTTACTCTCCAAGCGAAATTCATCATGTGTAAGCAACATTCCCCATTCTTAAAATATATCGCGCGAAAGAGGTACAGATAATTGAATTGAGGTAATCTTACATAAACGGAGGCAAATTACAAGCGAAAGCGCTCTAACCATTTTTGGAATATGCTCTGATTCGTCAAGCCCTGTAAAATGGCAGGATACGAGAAATGATTAGGATATCTCTGTCGGTAATTTGTCCCTTAGTCTTGAGCGCCAATAGTCTCGAATGAATGGCGTCGATTAACTATGGAAAGCTTATTAAAGATTTGAGCTTTGATGGAGATTGACAAGATAATCCTCCCGCCAAGGAAATGGTATCGCAGCAGTACAGCCTGATCCGATGAAGACGTCTAGCTTGCTGCATTGAAGATTTTATTCCTGATGAAGTCCTTCGACACAAGTTGGTGACGCGTCCATATGCAAGCTGGGACTAGCAGTTTCCCCAACACGTTGCTCTGTGTCTCGCCGTCGAATTTGTTGTAGTGGTGTACTATTCGAGCCAGCCGATGCATTAATACCTGTTATGGAAGCAATATCCGTGTATTGTTGGGGCTCTACAGCGTTGGAATTTGAATGGACAACTGGACGCGTATGTAAATTGTCGTATTCCTCTGTTGTGACACGAGTAAGAAACCGAAGTGATCCGGGTGAGTCCAACAAAAGAGGACAAGAGGATAATAACTGAAAGTTGAGACATACCCGAGTAGATAGTTATAGCATTTAAAACCGGCATCGACATTAATATCAAGGAGCATATCTGACCGTATCCCCATTGGGATTCTGTTGAATCTGCTCGGTTTTGGTCCGGTCCACGGCGGAACTTACTTAGCATGAATGAGGTCTGGATCAAAGGTAGGTACAAAAACACCGAGAATAGAAGCAAGGCGCATCGAATCCATGCACGCCTGTTGTTTCTGGGTCCATGGATAAAGCTGATAATTCGAGGCAAGGAGTCTGGTAGGTACGTTATTGATAGGACGATGTAGAAGTAGGCAGTTAGAAGCAAAGCTTGCATATACCAAAGCCCAGTACAGATCCCGAACCAGAGGGAGGAAGCGCCTACATGAGATACAATGAGATCAAAATCCGGAGTTCGCAGACTGTCCTTGAGAAATACATTCGACACCGGATCAGCTGCTGGATGAAACGTTCTGACCCCAACGTAAGCAATCACAGAGTTTGATACGACAAAGAAAAGATTGACAGACATAACTGCAACTCGAATCCTTCGTATGAGATGGTGTGTTCGAAAGTACTCCCTCAGAAGAAAAATAGTCAAGATGTGAGTCACTGTGGAGACCGTAGCAATTGTAGAGATGATATTGTGATGGTAGAAACTCAGCTGCGACAGCTTGATGAGAGCAGCAATCTGAATGCCGACCGATGTGACAAGAAGCTGATCACTGAAACCGAGGAGGATCTTGCGCTTAACAATTGACGATAACTGTGAGCGTGTCCGAAGCATGATGTCAAAGGCAAGCCCAAGGGTAATGACAATTGTAACAACGAAAGATATGATGACCTGGAATAAGAATTGTTACTGGATGTTCCAAGATCTTGATTTTTGTCAGCATGGAAAATACTAACTCCAATACCAGCGATATCTGGGTCAGCCCTTGGCACTTCCATGCCAAAAAAAGATATGTTATGACCATTTATCAGCATAGGTGGGTGGAATGTTATATCTCCAGGCAGTCCTAGGACTCTCCAAAACCGAGTCTCCTATCAAAGAGCGATAACGATTGATTGTTCACGGTGGTACGAAAATAGTGTTCACATAGCTAGGTTGAAGGATGGTCAAGAAGAGGCTGAGGAAATCCTGGAAGTGGAGATGTAGTAATCATCACCTGACTTTACTTATCACCACCTTAGCCAAATATCTAAAGCAAAGAGAAATGGGAATGTATTTCAATGTT
The DNA here is from genome assembly GCA_007644065.1 of Margaritispora aquatica. Classification (NCBI taxonomy): domain Eukaryota; kingdom Fungi; phylum Ascomycota; class Leotiomycetes; order Helotiales; family Discinellaceae; genus Margaritispora; species Margaritispora aquatica. Next base: position 150,498 of record VJWN01000002.1, read on the forward strand.
GAGTTTGATAAACAAGCCGAGTCAGCTGAAGAAGAAGCTAGTGTTGGAAATCTTATTACATTAATTCATCATGGACAAGTAAATGTATACAGTAAGAACCATTAAATGCCACCAACTTTGTGTGTTCCTTCTAGGGTCTGATAAATTATGATTTGGAGAAAGAAACTCAAACCAAATATCTGGTTGAAGTGCTCGAATACACCCTACCACTCAAGGATTAGGCTTTCTCCATTAGCGAGAGCCTCAAATCTGACTTCAGCAAGGCTCTCTAGCTCACTTCCTTCTAAGGTTCCACCGTGCTCTTGCTTCTCCCTTTCTATAGCTTCTTCCAAAGTGACGAGCTTTCGGTCGAGAAACCAGCTGACAATACCACCACCCTTTTTGACCTCATCGTGAGTGCCAATCCAGTACTTTGCGCCTAGCAATCTCTGCGCTTTTAATCCATTGTGTGCACCCATATTCAATTGAGCTTTAGTGAGAGAGATATCTTGCAATCCATGAAGCAATGCAAGGGTATTGACTGCGGGTGAGGCACTTGCAACGGGTGCCAGATCTGTCGGTGAAATACCGTGGGGCGTATATATGACAGCTTCAGCATTCCCAGAGCCTTCGATCCCAAGAAAGCAGATCATAACTGCAGCATGATAGTATAACAAATCCGATCCAGCATATGCCACTCTGGATATTCCAATCCATTCTGGCAATGGCTTCAAGGATGAAGTCTGCCAATTACCTGCAAAGCGGGGTATTTCAGCTACCAAGTTGAAATGTTTCCAAGATTGGATAATCGATGCTGCTTTGGTGCTCGCAAATACCGGAACAGTCGGGGGGATTTCGAGGAGAGTGTCCCTGTGCATATGATCCGTGAATTCATGGGATATAACCACTGCATCGATCTGACTGGATTGTGATGCGTCTAGATCCATTGTACACGCTTCTCCGGCACTCTCGTTTACTTCGCTGTGTCCCACAATGGCATCGCCAGCCTTGATCTTGGATCTCAACCCATTTTTTTCACCTCGCGCAACACTCTCTATCCCTTGTATAACCTGCTCCAGTTCTGCTATTGTCTGGACCTTGCTGGCTTCAGCATGCCATTGTTGACTGAAGAATGCAGCAACATCACTCTGCGGACCTTGCAACCATGGATCAATCAAGATATGGTAGAACTGCCACCCTCGTAAAGATGGATTGGAAATGGGATACGGAATCGAGAGCAGCCAGGTCGTATCTGCGTTTAGATGTGTCAGAAGCGGTCGGCGCGTCGAGAGTGCGTCAGTTATGGATTGGTAAAGTGTATCATGGAGCTGGGAGGAGATCTCATCATCATCGAAATCGGGTGATAACTCTTCCCTAGCCATTCTTTGATATCAGGAGTAAAGTGGAATGGAGGAGGTAAGAGCAATGCATCTTGGGAGCTGGTAACGCCATAGTGGTTGTTGGTGGTGACTTGTGACGTTAATGATCTTGGTGGCGGCGGTTCGGCTTATTTTCGGATGAATTGCAGGAGAGGTTCGACTCTCCGAGAGATTTATACCTCCATGTGGCAGACAACAACGTTGTAGCATGTTGAATTCCAGTGGTGAGAGTATATTTTCTGTTGGACTCTTGAAATTCATTATCATAAGCCGACTATCAGCAACTGTTTTAGTTTAATCGACGATGATGATGTTTTGACAGGAGACCTAATTGATAAGTCTCCATTGAGGACTGAGCTTCGGGAGGTGAACAGTACCTAGGTAGGCATGCATCTTATCGTCACTAATACCGCCAAGTATATAAGGCTGTTAATTTGATTAATGGATCGAATTGGCATGTGGCATTCTATAACTTAGTATCTGCGTAACTTACAACTGTGGATGATGGCACAACAGAAGCAGCATCAGTCTTGCTAAAAGACTTAGAGTAAGCTATCTCAACGTTCTGCTTGATTCTGACACGTTGGCTTAGAACTGCCCGAGTTGCTTTTTAAATTCACTGTCCACTGGACGCCCTACACTCCGTGATATTGTGACATTGTTCAATCCTCGGTCTTCGCTCTTCGCTCTTGAGATCTTGAAGCGAATCCATGGTCTTAGCCAAGAATTCGCTTGTGCTTCGGACTTACATTATATCCACCTTATCACCAGGCCTATTCGTTCTATACGGTTCACAATTCCTTTCGCTCTCGGCCTTTGCTCTAAAAAAGCGAGTTGCGGACATAATGAAGGTATTCTTATTGAAAAAGAGGTGGCCATCACTAAAAAGCAGAGCACAGAGCACTACTCTTAAGCTTCTTTCATCATTCTCGCTAAAATTTATCCATATACCCAACCATCATGTCAGACATCTCTTCTTCCATGCTCCTTCAAGGTGGCACTGTCTTCGTCCATGATGCAGAGAATCATGTGATCAGTATCAAGTCGGACGTTCTGATTAAGGGCAATGTCATTGCTGAAATTGGAAACAACCTTCAGTCGACATCGGATGCGAGAATCATAGACTGCCGTGATAAGTTGATCACGCCTGGATTCATCGATACACACCACCATGTTTGGCAGACACTTCTCAAGGGTCGCCATGCTAATCATTTGCTCCTCGATTATTTTCCAACAGGTAATTTCACTTCCGAACTTCACGATGAGATTGATTTGTACTGGGGTGAGCTTGGTGGTGCCTTAGAATGTTTAGATGCAGGGACAACGACTGTTGTTGATTTTGCTCATCTAAATTACTCCCCAGCTCATAGTAGGATTCCGTCCCCTCCTGTTGGATTATACTCACATTCTGTAGCCAATGCAGCAATTGCCGCTACCATTTCATCTGGAATACGGTCCATATTCTGTTACTGCCCGACTCCTCGTCTTGTATCATGGGAGCCCTTTGCTTTGGCTCAAGATATGCTTGCAGACTGGGTAATAAGCGCTTTTGAGGAGGTGGCAGCTAAGGCCCCATTTGCGAAAGGCAGAGTGGAGCTAGGCTTAGCATTCGATGGACTATTTCTTCCCAAAGAAGCTGTTGTGGGTTTGTTTGAAAAGTCAAAATCGCTGGGCATCAAGCTCATCACAACACACTATGTGCCTATCGCTATCCAACGTAAGTTATGTTTTACTGCTGATGTGTGCTTATAAGTTGCTGATTCACACAGCTCCATACTCATCTGTTGAGCTCCTGCATTCATATGGATTGTTAGACTCCAGCATACTCTTCTCCCACGCGTCCAATCCCTCAGCCAAGGATGCTGAGTTGCTTGTCAAAACAAACAGTTTTGTCTCCACCTCTCCCAGCACAGAATTACAGATGGCTGCAGGGGAGCCCGCTGCATTCCATACTACTCTCGATATCCATTCCCAATGCAGTATTGGCATTGACTGCCACTCAAATCAATCTGCATCCATCCCATCCGAGCTCCGGCTGTTACTTCAATCAGCTCGAGCAGTCTACAACCAGAAGTTCGTAGACGCAGGAAAAACTCCTACTAAGGTCAACAGAACGGTTGAGGAAGCATTTAATCTTGGGACCTTAGGAGGCGCCAAGGCAATCGGAATGCAAGACAAGATCGGCACTCTTAAGGTCGGATATTTGGCTGACATCGTCATCTGGGATACACTGAGTCCAGCAATGGTCTGTGCAGCTCAACATGATCCCGTGGCCGCGGTGGTGATGCATAGCTCGCCTGGCGATATCGATATGGTCATTGTGGACGGTGTGGTACGAAAGCAGAACGGCAAGTTAGCCGCTGTTGATGTTGCTGCTGGATCTGAAATGTGGAAGGGGAATGGAATTGACAAAGATGTGCTCGAGTGGAGAGATGTCTCCAAGGAGCTCTTGAGGCGGAGAGAAATTTTGCAAAGCAAGATCGAGAAGATCGATATGGTTGCTGCAAGGAAAGGTGTTATGAAAGTTTTCTATATCGATGAGAAGGTCATCATTGACAGTGTTTAAGTCATGCCATGTTAGCGTTGTGAAGTAGGATATTGGGATAGTCAAACCCCACTCTCAATAGAATCTTATTCTGCTATTTATTTTCCACTTATATGATATTCTGGACTTGCTCTACACAATGTAAGAAACAGCTCAGCGACAATTTATACCATTTGAGTTTGTTGGTATCTCGGCGACGCTTGACCGAGGAGTGTAATCAGGGGGCACAACACCATTTCTCGAGGTGCCGACTATAAAGCTGTGATCTATGATCGCCTCAATGTGAACAGAGGAATGGCATCAATCATGTATTCTTCTATACAACTCATAGTCGAGGGCAGCAAAGTGAGGCCAAGTCCTCAATCCCACGATTTATTCACCTCTGAGGTTCAAATCAAGGCAATCAGGGTCTGGATATAAAGAATTCTTTATGCTAATGTTTTGGTCGTCTGCAATGCACTAAATGATCAAGAAGAGCTTAAGCCGTCCTCTAACTCATCTTTCTTCGCCATCTCCCGCTGTTGTGGCGGAGGTGGTCCCATCATACCACTCGCCCTCATTTTCGCCATCGCAATCTTCGTCTGCCTCTCTATCTCAGCCTTAAGCTGCTGCTCCGTCCTCTCCACCAGGGTCGGTGGATCCTTCTGGAAAGACAGAAAAGCAACCAAAATACTTATTCCGCTCAAAATCGCGCTTACCCTCAGCGTTCTGTTGAATGCATGTGCATAAGCTAGTCTTACAGCTGAAGCTTGGGTCTCGCTTATCAAAGAGAAGTTGAGGGAGGACATCTGGATGGGTGTGAGTAGGGAAGAGAGTTCTCGAGATTCGAAAACTCGTAGAATGGCTGTTGAGGCGGCGATACCGAAAGAACCTCCGAGGACTCGGGCTTGAGCTACGATTCCTTGTGCGGTTGCTGGTGCATGTTAGATTGAGGTTCTTGGGAGAGTTGACAAGAGACGATTCGCATACCATGATCCTTGATTTCGCACTGGATCGCAGCCAAGATACTTGCAGTCGACACCGACAAACCAAATCCCAATCCAACAAACACCTCAAAGCCATAGATCTTCGTGTCAACCTTCAGTCCACTCGATACCGTAGACAGAAGTCCCGTCCCGAGTGTCAACAGGCACGATCCCACTGTAAGCGTGTAGAACGACAAGTCCTTCTTGCTTGACACCGCTCCGCCAAGCATACTTCCAATCGCCGTGGACGCTAAAAGGGGCAGCAGTCCCAAGCCAGCTGCTAAGGGACTTTTCCCATTTACGACCTGCAGATGCAATGGGATGTTGTAAATAACAACATAATAAGGAAACCCAGTGACCAGAGCGGTCAGCGCTCCAGACATATAGACTTTCCGCTTCATCAAGCTCGCGGGGAAAAGAGGCGAGATAGACTCTGTCCATAACTTCTGGACCATGACCTCCCACCCGACAAGCAGTATCCAGCACACAGTGCCAGCTACCAGAGGGCCGATGAAGAGAGCTGTCCTCCAGAAATTATGGTGGATGCCGCTTTCCTGGAAAGCAAACACGACGAGAACGGAGGCGGCGATCAGGAGGAAGGAGCCGACAAAGTCGAGCTGAGCGAATGGCTTGCGTGCTGCGAATTTCATTTGGCCTGGCTTGGGCCAAGCGAGAAGGAACATGGTGATTGATACCAGTCCGACTGGTGCACTTCTCACATATCAGCGTATGGTGCAAAATCAAGAGTAGAGAAGATGCTCACTTGATCCAAAAGATCCACCTCCAGCTAGCGAACTTGGTCATAATACCACCTAACACTGGACCCATGACACCTGATGTACCAACCACACCTCCAGCAATAGCTCCAATCCACTTCCTCATTTCACTTGGAAAGATCTCTGGGAAGAGCACCATGGCCAGACTATATAACCCGCTTCCACCTACGCCCTGCACCGCTCTCAGCGCTATCAACTGATTTGTGTTCTGAGCAAAGCCACAGCCTAGGCTTGCTGCAAAAAAGATTGTGAATGCTATTATGTATGCATGTTGTCGACCGATGACGTCTGAGAGGGAGGTGAAGACCACGGCGCAACCGAGGTCAGAGAGGGTGTATGCGAGTGCTATCCAATTTATTGAGGACATGGAATTGAAGTCTGTGCCAATTGTGAAGAGCGCCGTGCTGACTATTGAGGAGTCGAGGAAGGAGAGGAAGAGGCCTAGGCAAAGACTGTGGTTTTCAGATGTTAGCGAGTTCCCTGGTAAGGCGATGGGAATGAATATGGGGAATTGATAACACCTACGCGATTGAAAGTACTATGAGACGCCATTTGGGAAGCAAAATCTCCTTTGGAGGACCACGAGCCTCTGGCGGCGGTCCTCGAGGTTGATTTTTAGGATCCAAGACTATGACAGGTGATGAAGTTGAAGACATGCTTTGTTGATCTTTATATTCGTCCATCGTGCTGTGTGCCCAACCAACTGAATGAACATGCTCCGTGGACAAGTCTACCAAAACTTCAATGCAAGTAAGAGTAAGAGACTTGAGGTCATGAAGTTAACAGTCGAAGCGTTTACAAGAGCTCATTCCGAATCTAATCTTCTCCATGCAATCGAATATTCCATCAATGATCTATACACTCAAGTTTCAAAAGACAACTCAAACTACGGCCGTACATCGATTTCACCAAACAGCACTATGACTTACGGCCGAGTATGCCTTGTACAAGTCAATAGTATGCATTTGACGATTCGGGATTCCAGAGTCGACACTGCTTATACCGCTTCGTCTCTGTGCTCCATAATGAGCCAACAACCCCGCAGGAGGGGCAACCAGGCTCAATTGCAATTATCAAATTTTCACCCACTAAATAAATCAGAACAGACCGTCCGTAAAATAAAAAAAAGAGCCCGTAAAGATAGCTGGGTTACATGGCAAGGTTGTAGCTTCCTATCCTCCCAGGTCGGCGAATTCCAGCGGACCAATTCGACGGCGCATTGTTATAACATGGGAACTAGGTTTGTCGGCCAATAAATACCACAATACGTTTTCGCGAAAGCACACGCGGCTTGGAGTGCACAGCATGAGATTACTTGTTTTCGGATGCTGTGATCGGTCGCTTGCATGAGCATGTCCATGCATTGGATGTCTGCAATCACTTCTGTGGTGTGCTCAGCTCGCTAAATTTTCCAGCAAGGGGGACCACGTGATGTATTGTGTCACATCTCAACGATCTATGGCTTCCGATATGATGATTGCTGTTGCGAAAATCAAGGTCAGGAGTTGAAAAGATGCGCTAATGGCTTTGGGGTTGTTCAATAGAGACTATGGATGAGTATCATAGAGGTCATACGTAAATATTTTGATGGGTCATTTTTCGTTTGCTCGTTGATCGTGGCTACTGGACGAGCAACTTTCCCAACTATCCTGATACCCATGAGAGTTACGGATCTTCGATCGATGCAGTTATTGTCGCGGGTAAATAAAGCTTTCGGCAGTCTTGCGGTCTAGACTGGCATTTCAATATCCATGTTGTGGTTGCCAAATCATACAGTCCAAGCTGTAACTTTCATGTGTGAATACTGATATTTGTATTTTACCCTTCTTTCTGCCTATGCTTATGCTTGACCACTGCAGCAATAAGCACATAGCCTAAGCACAACACAAACGAAGAAGTGGAACAGAGTCTAGAGTCTTGCCTTATAAAACACATCATGCGTATCCTCTGCCTGCACGGCTCCGGAGCCTCAAGTGCAATCATGCAGTCACAGCTTGGTACGTCTCTACTGTCTAGTCAACTTCCACCTTACAGAAACCAAGCTCACGACACAATATAACACACAAACTAATTCCGACATCGTTGCAGCAAGTCTCCGCGCTCTACTACCTACTAACTACGAATACACCTACCTCGCTTCACCACTTCCTTGTCCGCCCGCACCAGAGATACAGAATGTCTACCCAGGCCCGTATTCATGTTTCTTCAATCAATATTCTGCAATCGAGATGGACGAAGCGGTAGAATACATAAGCGAGGTGGTGGAGGAAGATGGTCCATTCGATGCTGTGATTGGATTTAGTCAGGTATGTACTCAACCTGTTCTTGCTTCACCCTCTTGAGTAAGAAATCACAAAAGAAGACAAACTGATACCAAGAAGGGCGCCGCAGTACTAGCCGCCTATCTCGCCTCGCTCTCTCAATCCACCTCTTCCCTCACACTCGTCGCCCAAACTCCTAAACTCGCACTCCTCCTATGTGCTGCCCTTGTACCACCTTCAACAGCGAACCCAAGCACCAACTTCCCCCACGCAATAGCTTCATTTGGAACAATCTCTATACCTACCATCCACGTAGTTGGTCGTAAAGATCCATGCCTTCCACAGAGTCTTGCGCTTGCGCAGACGTGCGGGAAAGGGATGACGCAGGTACTGGCGAATAATGAGGGACATGAGGTACCGAAGGAAAAGGCAGCATTGAGGAGTATTGCGATGGCAGTGGAGAGGGGACTGGTGATGGGATTTGTATGCTAGATTGTTAGAGAGGGGGATGAAGGGAGATTTTAGAGGAGGAATTTAGAAATATGAATTGTAATATCATCGCTTGCTGTAATGAGGGTATCTCTCCATGTATCGTACCATACCACCCCCGATTTCCCGCCCAAACACACAAAGAACTCCATGTTATGCATGCCTGGAAGCAAAAGGGAAGCTGTCTCAGACAATCCTCCACCCTATATATATACCTATTTGCATTCACGAATCCGAAACATGGGTGCCATGAAAACCAAACCCCACCACACCATCCACATGTGCTCTGCCTAGCTCCTCCAAGTTCCTCGCATCAAGGACAAGTAAGTAGCTCTTACCCTCGACTCCATCTAACACCACAACCAGTAGCACGCCGTCGTCTTCTTCGGTTCCCTTGGGATCTGGAACAAATATTGGTTCTCCAGGAGTGTGGCCATGCTTACACCACGTCTTGGCCTCATGAGTCGTCAAGTCGTGTTTAACGATGCTATCCCAGAGCGTCGACTTGCCAGTGTTCAAGACACCATAGATGTATCTGTGTTTCCTGAGGCAGAAGTTTGGATTGATGATCGGGAGCTCTGGTGTGCCAAGCTGCTCCGCAGTGAAGCCATTTTCAACCTCGAATATTTCTGCCTCCTCACCTCTACTTCCAATCGAGATAGCCTCAAAAACGTCTTCTAGCGCCGAGGGGATATCATGAAGAACGAAACGACGCATCTTTGCGTGGCAGTTCGTATAATTCGAAATGGCAACCGCAGAGTTAGAAAGCAGGTTGTCGATGTATAACCTCTTTAGGATATCCAAATCTTGGTACGCGATCAGATCTGCGACAATCCTAATCTGGCCATCCTCGCTCGTCTCCTCGTATGCATTCACCGTGTGGAAGCAGAAGAAAGCATCAGACTCGTACGTCGCAATTAATCTTCTTCCACCCTCCTCCTCCGGTTTTCGGTCAACGACATACCACTTGCAAGACCTCTCGGGATTGTATTCTGCAAGAGCATCAACGATATTCTTCGTCCACATCACTGATGCTCCACCCTGCGCATAGACTGAGTTCCAAACACAGAGTACGACGTAATTTTCAGTCAGCATAAGACTATGTAAGTACGCCGGGTCATCCTTGATAGTCGCTAAAATCGACGTCTTTCCTGTCGCAGCCGAAACGGTGAAAACTCGATATATGCCTCGTCCTCTTGCAAACTCCAAGTTGTAATTGAAGACATCACCCGTCTTAGGATCCGTACTCGAATGCGTCGCGCTCGATGGTCCCTTCAGCAAAGGATGTAGACTAGCCTGTGATGCTACACCAATTGGTTCCAGAGTCTGGGAATCCAAGAATTGAATTGCATCTGTGTCTGTTCTGTTACATAAAGTCTCTATCCTTCCCCTTTTCGCTTCGCCCAACTGTGCCACACCTGTGCAGCTCAACCCTGGATAGTTAACTGTCATCCCGACAGCAACACTCAATTCATTAGGCTTCTTCGGTCTCTCTTTTGGAGTGAATCCAGGAGCCATAGCTTTCATTGGAGGTGGTGTCAACGGCGGCGTGGTTGGTTTAAATTTCGAGCTCGCTTTCTGGAAGAGTGCCATGCAAGGATCATATTTCGCGCCAAAAGTGATGCCTTCTCTGCTTCCTGTAACTTTCAAATTCGCAATCAGCCCATCGCAAGTCGAGCGCGAGTTATACGATACTCGCACTACGCCGCTTTCTCCCTCAGATGGCGCGTGAATCTGAAATCGATGCACTTGGGCCAAATAGTCGAACCAATGGTTTACTCGAAATAACTTCCCATTCTCAGCTTCGATGTCGCGAGCTCCCAGTCCAGTTCGAAATAGGGTGCCAGCCGCATACGCAGGTATCTTGCCCTCTACTTTAAGCTCCACGGGTGTGCGCTCTTCATACTCCACGTCAAACTATGCTCGTCAGACTAAGTTCCTAGGTAGGAGGTGGACAACTTGCGCCTTGTGAATTTGGCCAGTCATTGTAATGCGTTGACTTTACCAGCACCTCCTGCTCACGATTTGGAATTGGGCGCGCCATCGAATGAGAGAACCAAGCACGCACTCTTGTAAGTAAAGGCATTGAAACCTCTTTAAACAAAGGACTGGCTGAGTGGTCTTGAAGTGTTGGTGATTAAGAATCGTAAGCGCAGAGATAACACCGCGGCGCAAGCGAGACAATTAACGCGATGAGCTCATCCAATTCACTATTCTCTCCGTATCATCGTTGCTAGCCTTTCGGACTTTCCCGTGTAATCAATCAGACAATTCGGTTGCTTACTGGTAGCCTGAGGACTAGGCCACTGTGAGAGGAAAAGACAAAGATCTTGAATCAGAATCCACCGTACATCGTTGATTGAGCATCAGGTACGGCAACCCTAGACGAGCCAACTCCGGATTTTGTGAGACTTTGAGACTAAGACCACCGAATCTGACAGCTTGACGCTACAGTCTCTGGTTGAAGTGAGACAAAGAACTCAAAATGGTCCGAGGCGTACCAGCATTTGCGAGACATGCAGAAAGACCCCACTTATTGCTATAGCATAGACCATACATGTGGCCGCAAACACCTCGACAGCCGGAAGTAGCTCAATACGGCCGTAGGTTACGTGCATGAAAGCAAGTGAGAATTGCATCTTATATCTTTCACCCATGAGACGGATCATTTGCTCAAAACGTGGAAAAGCCCATGTCTTACGTCCGTAATTCCGTATCTCAACCAATGGCTTGACCTGCGTCATAAAATTCCGAGATCATTCGACTGGGTTGATTGTAAACCACCAATTGGAAGCAAACGATGCAAATGTTCATATATCATACGTTGTAGTTTATAGGCGATACGTACTTAACCATTGCCTTCTCACGAGCCGAAAGGTGCCCTTGAATCCGTTGCCGGATCCGAGCTGCTGCTCCCCAGTGGACTACAATCCCACCAACTTGGTTTGCATAGGCCAATGAAAGCTGCTGTGTAAAGAAGCTGCCCTTGCCTCCCAAAAAGAAAGTTTAGCAAAGGCGGATCCAGATCGTGGGATGAGCTTGCGAGCTGGAAGTAGGTGATAGATATTGAACGACAAACGGAAATCTCATCTAATTTGCGAAAACATGGATATATATGCCCAGCTCAACCAGCTCCCGGAAAACATGAACGTGGAAGCAACCCGGATACGAAATAGCACCAACGCCCACAATAAGATTCCATGAGATGCATCCAATAACCTGGTGTGGCTTTCTAAGCGAGAGCGAAAGCGAAAGTCCATAGCTAACCACCCTCCTGCCTATGGTAACAGTCCCAAGATATCTACTCAGTCACGTCATCTTGAGCGAGTAGCGCCACATCTTCTCTCACAAATTTACTCTTGCTCACGATCTTGACCGCCAGTTTGGCAAGCGGCATCATACTCAGAATATCAAACACGGAGATATCAGCATTCATGCGCCTGAAGATCATGTTCTTGACTTCGACGGCAACTAGGGAATCAACTGGGCACATATTATGTTAGCTAATACTCACTACCATGTCGGACATAGAAAGATGAGAGGTATTGGCCCAAGGCATATGACACATATGGCAGTAGTAGGGAGATGAGAGACAAGCTTGAGTGAAAGGTAGAAGAGAAGAAAATCGAAGAGAAAAGGAGCCACTCACCACCGAAAGCATGCATAGGCTTTTCCAAATCCACATCAGCATTCTCCATATTCAGCGCCTTCGACATCTGCGTACTGAGAACCCCCTCAACAACCACACATGCCTCCCTCACACTAGTAGCGGCTGAAAGCATCTCTTTTGTAATTTTGTCCTCACTTGAATCAACAGCACCACTCCCCTTCTTCACCGCCTCATGTAGCATTTCATACTTCTTATCTCCACTCATCGCAAAGCCCAAACTGCCTTCACTGAGTAGCTCTTTACCGACCCCAGTGATTAGTTGAGCAGGAACGGGAATTCCATCTCGTGTCTGTCCAAGCATGGCAGCAGAGAGAATGACGTGCAAGTCGCGCTCCGAGATGAAGAGATTTTCGAGGTAATCCAATCGCTCGAATAACTCTGGATTCTCAGCCATATAGCCGACATCTGACACAATGCCTAAATCTATCGTCATAGATGTTAAGCCCTTTGCTCTTCGGTGCACTGAAAGGGCATCTTGATATGTCCCAGCAGCGGAATAATTGGCCTGCCCTGGATTCCCAATCACGCCCGCCATAGACGAGAGCATTATGAAGAATTCCATCTCAGTTGGCAAGTGTGTGTGTAAGTTCCAGCTGCCTTGAACTTTTGGTTGCGTGGCTTGAGACCACTGCTCGAACGTCATGTTATCAAACATGCTGTCTCGAAGCACCATCGCGCATTGCACGACACCTTTAATGGTCTCACCTCTTGCTACGCAATTGGCTGCAAAGTCTTGAACTTGCTTGGCGTCTGTGATGTCGCATTGGAATGATTGCGCATTACAGCCTCTGATCTGAAGGTTTTCTAGGAAATGTAGTGCACTTTCGTCTCTGGTGCTAGAGCGAGAGATGAATGTGATATTTCGCGCCCCGGCTTCGAACATCATGTCTGCAATGGAGCGACCGATACCACCTAATCCACCAGACAACACGTAAGTTGCAGTAGGGTCAAGAGTTAAGATCTTTGGAGCTGGAGGTGGGACTAGAATCATGTGCTCTGGTGCAAGTTTGAGAACTGCACTTCCATGACAACGTCCACCTGTGAGATAAGCCAGCGCTTTTGATGAAATAGGCAGCCCGAAAGAGCGACTAGGTGTCGTCCGAGGAAAGCCGAACTTGGAGGCGCTATTCCAACTCTTTTCAAACAAACTGGCCACTTTCTTTGGTGATGTGCTTCGCATCCGCTCGATATCAAAGGTAGAAACAGTAATGTTAGCTGGTGATGCAGTTGACCATGTTGAGCTGTGTCCAACCCTCACAAATCGTCCAAAATCATCAAGACAGTCCATGGCTTCTTCTCCTAACTTGTTGGAAAATGTAGTAACCGCAAGAGCTACCTCTCTTTCACCAAGTATCTTCCTCAGTGCTGAAGAATAAGGCACTTGCGCAGTCGACATAAGAACATGTTCTTCATCAACTCCAAGGTTCTCCACTAAGCGAGACTCATGACTAGCATCCTGGGCCACAACGAAAACTTCAGCACCAATCTGGTCAGCAAGATTGATTAAAGCTGCCTCTACACTTCCAGAGTGCGTTACAATGACGACAATCTCTCCGGGCTCGAGCCGCCCAAGATCTAATAGTACAGCTTGAACTGTACAGATTGCTGACGGTAGTGTGACCAACATGTTTGGATCAACAAATGAAGGTACGTGCCTAACGAAGTCCTGGTGTATGCGGAGAGATGTCTTCAAAGTCTGAGAAGCACATACAACCACTGTATCGCCAACGGCAAATTCCGTTATACCAGCGCCGAGACTTGTGATAGTGCCCACTGCATCATTTCCAAGTACATCGCTGGTTCCAAGATCGAGGGGCTCAATGCTAACTGCTGATACTTGGACCTCTAACTCAAGCTCACCTAGACACGATTGAAGAAGTTTCGAGCGTTGCCAAACCAGCGCAGACCTATCTTGCTTCAAAACAGCTTCAACTGTACCATTACTATCAGCTAATGGAGCTTCATATGACTCGGCTATCATAGGCCTACTCGAAAGCTCTTCATGAAACGAGTCTTGTTGCACTAAACGAGGTACCATGATTTTCTCGTCACGTAGCGTGAATTCTTGTTCATATGTAGGATTTCGTATCAGAAGGGAGCTCTCGAGGACTATAACAATAGCATCGATATTCTTGTCGTGATGTAGATTCCCGTAGGCTGATAGATTAAGATGAGGAAGTCGAAGTTTTGGCATCTCAGAGCGAACTGTACGTAAAAGGCCGGTCGTGAGACTAAATTTAAGACTCTCTTCGCTGTCATACGCTCCACCACGGGTGAGCCACAACAACATGGGTGCCTGGGATATAATTTCTTTGAAAGTGTCTAGATGTGCCTCTGTCCACATTGACACCACTGGCTCATCTATCTCAACAAGTGATATAACTGGCCCAGTGACGTGTAGCATACCACTTATCAGCTCTGCAATGTGTGTCACTTGGACCGTGCAGCCAATGTTGACTACGGCTTTGATGAGCTTGCTAACCAGCAAGTCTATAGCAGAGGAAGGTTTTGATCCACGCAAGATATATACATGCGTCGAACTCGCAGATGAAGTAGATATATCTGGCAACAGTACGGCATCGAGCTCCTCATCGATATCGGACTCGGGTTTGAACTCCACCCAGCGAATTGCAGTGCATTTCCGATGTCGACGAGCAGCAGCCGCACTGTCAGTTACATTGGCTGATGTATCTCTTGACAAAAAGCCCCTCACGACTGCCTTCGGTGACGACCAAACGTCATCCGAAAGAACGATATCACCAATAAAGTCACCAATAGTAGTTTTCCTGCTCTTTGCATATCCCTTAAGTTCGGACCCAGGTGCTGTGGCGATATCTGCAGAAATATAGACACTATCTATAGAGATGGGCACCAAGGACTCGTCGCCAGAAAGAGTGTGCAAATACCCAAGAGCTTGCATGTGAAAGATTGAGTCTAGAGATGCGGGGTGAATAAGATGCGGGTATTCATATTGGCTCGGCATGATAGCTTTTGTATCTGGTATCGTGACTGTCCCATGTCCTTCCCTCACACCAGCGACACATTCAGTAACGTTTTGATGAAGAGGTCCATATTGCAGGTTCATTTTCTTATCGAAGAATTTGTAGAACGTCCTAGGTACAAGTCTTCTAGTTGCACGTTTCTGAACCATGGAAAAGAGAGACATGTCATCCTTCCAAGCAATGGTCTCTTTCCTCTCATCCACATCAGTACTGTAGTGAATCATGACCGATCCGGAGCAATTCTCTTGCCATTCTTGATCTTCTGCTTGAGAAAATACTCGGAAAGCAAATTGATCATCAGCGATGGGCCGAAGGTGTATAGCGGTCTCAATAGCAGAGTCACCACTTGGAATCAAAATGGGACGTTTGAACAGTATGTTCCTTGCTTCAATCGCGCGGAATATGCGAGAATGATCAAGAGTCTCATGAGCAGCCTGGATTGCCATCGTGATCATCGCTGCTCCAGGATATAGAACCATCTGTTGAACTCGATGATCGGCAATCCATGGTTGTTCGGAGAGTCGCAGAAAGTTGTGCCATCGAGGTTCTGTCTGATCCTGATTTTGGAGACGCAAGCCCAGCAGATCTGTCCTTGGTTTCCCCAGGTATCGATAGGTCTTTCCCCAAGCGCTATTATGCCAGTATCCCTTGCTATGGTTCCATGGATAAGGAGGAAGACATGAAAGGCTTTGAAAATTGCTCTTAGGCGCAGACTGGAAGTTTACTGCATGTAAATCAATACCCAAACCTTGACCCCACAATCTACCAGCCGCTGTTAGTGCGCTGATATCTGCACGTGTTCCTCTTGTGAGCAACGAGGTATACATGATTGAAGCCAGCGAACGCTCATCAGCTGCCGTAAGAATTTGCATGATAGGCCCCTTCAAGGCATCAGAAGGTCCAATTTCAATCGCTGCAGCATAGCTGATTACGGTTTTCCTCCTTCCTTTGCCTGGTGCAACTTGTGTCACTAGTGCCTTGACAGCTTCTGAGAAGCGAACAGGGCTCACCATGTTCCTGATCCAATATCTAGCATCAAGTTCTTGGCCAGATATTGGTGCTGCTGTCACCGATGAGAACATAGTGACACTAGCAGCTTCTTTGGATGTGACTGGGGTGATAACCCCCATTGATGCGAGATAGTCATCTGCAATTGTGTTCATATGATGGGAGTGGTAGGCAGTCTTAACACGAAGTTTTCGAACAAATACACCATCGTCGCTGATCATTTTCTCGAGCTGATTGATTGAGTACTCATCGCCAGAGAGGGTTACATTGTTCGGCGAGTTGATGCAGGCTACAACAACTGACCTCTCAGGCACCTTTGCCAGGTAAGGGAAGGCATTCTCTGGAGAAAGCCCGACTGCCATCATTGCTCCAGAAGTTGTTTTCAGGCGACTGTTGACATCGGCTGAGTATACACCTCGAAGATATGCAACCTTCATGGCATCATGTCGTGAGAGGATATTCGCCGCATATGCGGCAGCTATCGAGATTAACGTCTGCAAGATTCATCATACATAAACATAGCTTACCAATTTCGCCACTGGAATGACCGACAACTGATTTAGGTTCAATGCCCCATGTCTTTAACAGATCTACAAGAGCTATCTGAAGAGCTGTGCAAAGAGGTTGGCTGAAATCAGGCGAGTCTATGTTGCTGGAATCCTTTGAGGCGCAAAGCTCATCGATAATGGACCAAGTACATCCAAGCGCTTGAAGTGCTACTTGAGACATTTCCAAGCTCTGCTTGTACGCTCGATGGTCAATCAATTCCCTTCCCATCGTTGGCCATTGAGCGCCTTGCCCTGTGAATATAAAGAAGACGTTGTTGTTCTTCGCTGTTCGCCGTGAGGTTAGTAGAGGTTTTTGGAGCTGGATACTAAGATCACTGGCTGAAGTTGCAACAATGAACGATCTGTGATCCAAAGCAGATCTGCGGGAGCCAAGTGTGTATGCTAGATCAGCAGTAAAATTAGAATAATCGGCAGCATGCGATAGTTGGAGCGATTTCTGAGCATCCACTGCCGAGTCTAGAGTTTCCACAAAGACATTTGAGAGCCTTGACAGCCCAGCATGATCTGCTGAAGAGAAGACGAAAAGCTTGCTTGCGAGCTGTGTGGTTTGATCCGGCTCACTCACAGGTGTACCCTCAGAGCTAAACCCACTGTCGCTGTCCGAGTCGTTAATAACAAGAGTAGTTTGATGCTTTCCAGAGAGTGCGTGCTGCTCAAGATAATGATATGCATCGTCCATTCAGAAATTAGCATCTTGATTTTGGCTATGTGACAAAGTCGCTTACCGACAATAACGTGTGCATTAGCACCACCATATCCAAAGGAGTTGACAGAAACTCTTCTTAACCCACTTGAAGGCCAAGGCGTCAAAATTTTAGCAGGTGCAATTCTCCACTCCTTAAGTCGTAACCTAGGGTTTGCCTTTTCAAAGCCCGCTAGTGGAGGTATCATGCCTTTTTCAACAACAAGCGTTGCTTTAATCAAGCCCGCTAGGCCTGCACAGCCTTCCAAATGTCCAATATTAGTCTTCACACTCCCAATATAAATAGGATTATTTTCCTCCCTCGTCTTGCCAAAGGTAGCGCCAATAGCCGAAAGCTCATAAGGATCGCCAATGGAGGTGCCTGTCCCATGTGCCTCAAAATAGGCGGTCTGATCAAGTAAGAGATTTGCACCTGCGTATGTAGAGCGGATGAGGTCTGCGTGGGCAAGCGGCGAGGGCATGGTTATGCCCGGGGTACGACCGTCTTGGCCAAGACCAGAGTTGCGAATTATGGCACGGATGGTATCGCCGTCGGCAAGTGCTTGTGTTAATGTCTTAAGTACCATGCCGCCAATACCATCACCTCTTGCATAGCCATTCGCTCGATAGTCGAAACTGTGACAGATACCATCGGGACTGAGAAATGTCATGCCACACCTGGATGTGTCAGAAAGAATTTGACACAGTTAGAGCCGCGTACTCACATATCGCGCATGTATGAAGGATCGTATATTAAGTTTGTACCTCCGATGAGTGACTATCAAAATGTGTTATTGTGTGTTATTGATTTGCACATTGAGATGAGACAGACCATTTTCGACTCTCCTGTCCGAAGCGACTGACAAGCGAGATGTACAGCATAGAGACTTGAGGAGCAAGCCGTGTCCACAGTCAGACTTGGGCCTCTCAAATCAAAGAACCACGATACTCGATTTGACAACATACTAGGATCGGATTAATTCGTGTTCTTCAATAACTGACCGATTGAGATCACCTTGAGCCATAGCCAGTAGCTGCATAGAAAGGCCCACCAACTATTTACCATGTTAGTACTCAACACCTATCCGAGTCCAAGGTGTCTCACAAGGATCTCTCCCTCCCACGCTTTCAAAATCGTTTGTGAAGCAACCCACATAGACACTAGTTTGGCTACCAACGATAGCTTGTATTGGAATGCCTGCTACAAAAAGGCTTAGTTGTGGGGTTTTCTTGTTATATTGATGGTCTCACCGTTTTCCAATGCTTCATATGCCACTTCAAGCATAAGTCTTTGTTGAGGATCTGTGCCAGTTGCCTCCAAGGAGGTCATAGAGAAAAAAGGAGCATCGAAGAGGACTGGGTCCTCGGCAAGGAAGTAACCACCTTTCACGTTGATCTGAAATGCCGTATCAGTACAAGAGCATTGAAACAAATCGGTATGGCGAGCTTACGGCACCAGCTCTTGCAGCATCAGGATGATAGTACCCCTCCACATCAAATCTCTCTTTCGGTATCCCTTTGTGCGCCGAACGTCCTTTGCTGAGCATATCCCAAAACTGCTCGGCCGAATGTGAACCACCAGGAAAGCGCATAGCCATGCCAACGATGGCAATAGGCTCCAGACCATCATTGTCTTTTGGTAAAGACATGGTCTTAGCTGGCAACGCTTCGAGCAAGTACAAGCAGCCCAGGCTCTTTTCTCTTATATCGCAAGCCACAAAGCTTTATTCACAATGTCAGCAGCATGCTGGCCTTACCAATGATTCACAGATATCATTGAACTTGGGAATTGTGTTCAATGGGAAGCAGATTCAGACCAATAGCATATAAACAAGAAAAAGACATTGTCATAGACCAATACTGGTGGGTTACATCGGATGTATCACTCCATTGAGCAGCGCCATTCGTGATGCTTATCCATAAGATGATCAAATCACTCACCGTCCTGTTTAGACCCGGGATTTTGCTAGGCTCATAAAAAATTCAGCACATTCATACTTAAAAGGCAACGCCACTTGAAGCTCTCTTTTCCGTTCTCCATCGTCACACCCTCCAAAGCTGAAGCATTCACCAATGACAACAAGGAAAATATTCTGCATCTCGATCCACACACACGACTAGACAAGCAGCTGGCTCGCTTGATTTTAAAATTGAACTGGTTGCACAATCAACGTCAAGCCAAACACCCGGGTTAATGCTTTTCAGCCAGGTCGAAATTGCCGAACATGCGTTTGAACAACGTTCTCCAGCCAACGGATGGCTGGAGTCATGTACGCAAGGGGGAAAGAATGAGCATGACAGAGCGCTTTCCAATTGCCATGGTGCTACGCTCTCACCACCGAAGCTTGCCCGTTCGGTGAGCCTGTAGAATGGGGACAGCTCTCGGTGTATTCCCAGAGCTGAAGCAACTTTAGCTTCCATGTCTCCACTGGACAGAGAATGTGACACTGTAGGCTGCTACTGCAGGAACAAATTTTCACCCCATTTTCGTTATTTGTGTTGGGGAACTTGCAATCAAGACTGGAGACTCGAGACTCAGCTGCCATAAATCAAGCGATGTTATGGTGTTGTCGTAAGCTTCTTCACCACAAATTAGCCGAGGGGGTAAGTCTGATGTCCACACAACTCTCGGCGTATAATCCATAGTAGTCCTCCCTTACTTTGTGGCATACATTTCTAGTACTAAAACTTGGAAACTTGGAAGACCGGCAACTCATTCGCGATGCAATCGGGATTCGCGGGAGTTGGAAATGTAGGTGAGTGGCACCTCCACATGAGCTTTGACACTCCAAGGAGAATTCGCGTCACATGTATCTGGACGCGTTGTGCAATCCATAAGATATTTTCAAGGCACTCCAACGCTCTCAAACTGTAGGTTTTAGATGTAGCTCGTGCCTGCATGTGTTTTGCACTGCGCCCAAACGCTCAGTAGCTTGCCCTGCCTCGTGGTGTCTCACTCGCAATGTGCTGTGCACATGTAGAAAATGGCGGTGTTCGGCGTATTTTGTCTCGATTGGCCTTCGGTGCATTTGATATATCGTAAGCCTAGCTGTCGTAGCACTTAGAGTCGGGAAACGAGAGAGGCACTGTTTGCGATACGGATGTGTGATTGGGTCTTGTTGAGATGCAAAGTGTGGATGGATGTTGGTGGATGTTTGTGAAGACCTCGATAATTGTTGTGAGCGGGCCAGCATCCGTCTCACACGTGATTATCACACGTCCCTCTTGTCACTCTTGCCCCTCAAATTGTAAAGCTTACTTAAAGAACTAGCAGACGACGCAATTTACTCAAAATGACTCTTATTCTTATTGCATAGCTGTAGGATATCTTGCAGAGTGGAATGTAACGAGGTTGAATGTGGTCTTCCTCATAATGTCACGTGATCTAGATTTTGAACTATCTTACTACCTTACCCAGGTGCCTAGGTCTAGATTTTCCAAAAGTAAACCCACATTGTGTGCAGAATCAAGTCAAGAATTGAGAATTGAGACACTGCGAAGATAGTCTTGAAAATGGTGACCCCAATCGACTTTTAGCTATTTCTTTGACAAGTCATGCATGTTACTATCTCCTCCCTATAAAGTCTGCTCTCTCAATAGCCTTAACAACAGCATCAACTCCCTCTGGCTGACTCGGAACCTCATGGCCGCCTCTATGCCTGATCTCAATAACTTTATCTCTCTCGCACAGCTGCTTCGCAACCTCAGCTAACCTCTTCACCGCCGAATTTTCCTCGGCACCGAGTACAAACACAGTTGGTATATCCAAACGCTCATGCGTGTAAACGGGGTGAAAGAACCGAGGAAACTCATCCTTCGCATCGACCGAGGCCGAGTAGTTTGGATATGAATTCGTTTCGGCCACTTTGAAGTTGCGGCGTGTATGTAGGAGCGTTTCGATATGTTGTACCTACATCATGTAAATAGCTTGTCATGCCACCTGTCTCAATGCCGTGTCAACATACTAGTGCAAGACAAAGCTCCTTCTCCCTCCCATCTAACCTCCCCAAGCCTGTGAACTTTTCTGGTTCAATCATCGCTCTACCTTGGGCATCCAACAATCCATCTAGGATTCTATTAATATCCGTTTGGTCGAGCTTATCCAGAAAGCTCCTTAACTCCCTCCTCTTGTACCCCCGCTCAGGTGAGATAATGATGCCAGGGGTGAAAAATACGGCAAAGCGAAATGGGGTCGGCTTTTCTGGACGAACGATTTGCTGTTGAACGAGGTACGAAAGAGCCAGACTCGCGCCCTGGCTATTAGCAAGCACAGCGTCGAAGATCTGTCCGTCCTCTTCATCCGCTGCGAGTAAGTCGTCGATCAGCTCATGTGCAGATGCAACTTGTTCTGCGTTGCATCCATCGTACCAGCCGAGAGTGCTACCACCGAACACGCCGGCGAGTTCTATATGCAAGATATATCAGTAGGAAGTATTATTCTTAGAAAAAGTGGCATAAGATATGTAACATTCGTGTATGTGCCTGTATGTAAGTGCATATAACCGTATGCGAGTGCATGAAGGAGGATAAATAATACAAACATTACCTACCTGTTCTGGTCACCTTGATTTCGCCATCAAGGTACACGTACTCATGGTGATCACCAAGTGCTCTTGCAATGTTTGCAAACTGCTGCTCAAAAATCTCACTGCTAGTGCCATAACCATGCAGACAAAGAAATCTCATTTTCACGAAGTTGAGGGGGCATGAACATATGCAAGCGAAATCCAATCACGAACAAGACCGACAAACTCGGCAAAGAGAAATCGTCGTTGGTATAGGGTAGCCGCTGAGTGACGTTCGAATGAGTGCAGCCCATTCAGACTTCCGGGAGGGAGGGATAATCCGCTCCCTCCCGAGAACACGCAGACACACTTGATTCAAGTCTAGTGTGTCATGCCACTCGACTATGATTCAATGGAAACAAAACCTTGATTCAGGGCTCAATCTGCTCACTCCAATTCCTTATGATACCCGCCGATCTGGTGAACATATGAAGCTCAATATGCCGACCCATTGTTAATTCCTCAACCACTGCAGGAAATACCAAAAGAGGGCAAAACAGCGATCAATGTCAACCGATGTACTTTTGACTTCGCCTCGAATGTTGGATGCGGCTTCTTCCGCACATGCATCCGGTAACAAGTCCGAGTGAATATTGGACGAACCTCCCACATCCCAAAGCTTCAACTGGTGGCGTACACAGCTGAATGGCTGAAGTTCTCAATCCAACCATTAATCCGTCGCTACTGGCGCTCGGTATTAGAGACTTTGAGGGTACTTGCGCTCGTGATTCATCATCAGAGGGGCTAAGATGCTGTCTTAGTGTAAGTCATCCCGAGAAAGACAGCCTGTCAAAAGGGATCCTCCCGTCTTTAGAGATAGCGGTGATCATCGACCCCTGCACGAGCTAGCAGTTGGGACATCTCCAAAGATCGTCTTATTTCTCGGGGCCGGCCACATTGGGATGCCCGGTATCTGACGTCGATATCTTTACATGAGCTTCAAAAGAAGTTGTGGGGGTGAGGCGTGTCGCCCCTCATGTTGCAATCAACGTTGTTGGAAAGGTGCCAGTAGCGATTCGCAAGAAGATTGCAATTGAATGCAGGACCCAACAATCAGCAACCGCTCAATGTATTGTCGAGTTCTTGGAGTGTGGTGCATAGATGAGAATTCGAGAAGTTCTTTGGTCCAAGCCTACACTATCCCGTCGAGAGTGCATGGTGCATATGCACCTAGGGAACTGCCAACACAACCTTGCATAGTACCATTCTAGTCGATCGATTGCGGTCCAAGTTGCAGGATTGGGAATAGCAGACTATCCACGCGGCGAGGGATTGTAATATAAGAATAAATGAACAGGGCAGAGTGTTCAGGGTGTTTTCCGATATCGAAAGTACGAAGTGGTTCGTACAATCCGATGCGTATACGCCTTTGTGGGTCTCTTGTTGGATGCGAAGATTCTTGGTGTGACAATTCCGGATACTCGCTGAAGGATCCACAGCTCATGTTTACCACGTTGCTCTTTATTGTCTCAGCGCCATGGCTGCAAGAATGGTTCTCGAGAGACTGACATAACACGTCAGAAGTTTCCCTCGCCCGGGGACAGTCAAGCCACTTCCGCCTTCCCTTCCGCTGAAGAACGTGTTCTGTTTTCTAGAGGCTGAGACCTGTCAAGCTCCAGACCATGGTCGTAGCATCTCTCATTATCAGTGGTTTCAGGGCATCGAGCCATCATAGAATTGAGGGGAACTGATACTTAACAGAAAGAAAAGTAGAGCCATGACAGCCGAGATCCAATTGAAGGCATCAGAGACGAAAAAATGAGACAAGCTTGGTGACTGAGACATTTTGTGGATCGCAAGTGAAAGACGTGCTTGCCTGCACAAGGGCACCACTAACTGGGACACTTATTCCTTGTACGCATGCTCGAAACTAGCTCAATGCGACTTGCTCTGTAGCTTAGCCAAATCAAGTTGTTCCCGAGTCCTCGAAGAAGGCTGGCTACCAGTTGCAAAGGACAAAACGGAAATGATACCGT
Source organism: Margaritispora aquatica (assembly GCA_007644065.1). Taxonomy (NCBI): domain Eukaryota; kingdom Fungi; phylum Ascomycota; class Leotiomycetes; order Helotiales; family Discinellaceae; genus Margaritispora; species Margaritispora aquatica. The sequence continues at coordinate 174,364 of VJWN01000002.1, forward strand.
TTCCCAGCCCGAGAACCCAACCCGACAGGAAGGATAAGATGTCCTCACAAGCATGACTGCCTAGCCAATTGAATTGCATAATAGCGTAGATTGGTCTTCATACCCTACCTAGTGCATGTAGAGAATAGGCAAGTCCGGCGGTACCAGGCCGGCTCGAGAGGGCCCATTTGTTGGGTATCTTGCCATGATCTGAGGTAGTAACACCAATTCGACGTGAATCTGATCCGTTTGGTCACATTCTCACAAGCAGACATCAAGCAATCATTGTCTGTGACTTTAACAACAGAAGGAACTCGAAGTACATAAACCAATTGACGAATTTCTCCGACCATGTCAACAATCTCGCCCAGAGTCAGAGACGCCTGCGAAACATGCCATAAACGCAAAATCCGTTGCTTACTGGAGCCAGGAAGTACAGCCTGCCAAAGCTGTTCGATAAGTGGTAGCTCATGTCTTTTCGCTCCACGAGCCAAAGCAGGACGACCGAGGAGAGCAGGCTCCCATACACAACAGCGAAGGAAGTTGTCATGGACTCAAATGCGAGAGAAGACCTCAATCACACACGATGGTGCTGGACACCATCGCTCAAACTCCGACTCGCTTGTCATGGTCGCAACAGATGAGATGCACTACAACGCGGTGCTGCCTTTCGACCACTATTGGGACCCTGAGAAGATGGTTGACATGCACGAATTGCGAGGCAGCGACTTCCTCACTGAGGAGCAAAAAGCAAGACATCCGCAGCAAACGGTTTCGCAAGCTCCAATCGCAATCGATGTCCACGAAATCGCACAACAACAGCAGCAGCATCAGCAACAAGACGTAACTACAAAACAAGACTCAATAATTGGGATCCTCACACCCTCACGCTCATCAACGCCGCCATTCTTCGAGAATTTTACCACCACTGACGAATCACTCGATTTCGACGCTTCCTTGAAACTCTGCGGTGACTTGGATCGCTCGTACCGCAGTCTGCGCGACAACCAGACATCTCCACAAGACGTCGAGGAAATCATAAGGATGATGGAATATGCGTGCGCAACTGCTCGAGCAGCTGCCTTCTCGGCATCAGCAGAGAAGGCTTCAACTGCACTGATTCTGGCGAGTATGTACAAGGTCTTCGATATCTGCGAAACCTTAGTACGGCAGTGTATAAACGAGGGGGCAAACCCAGATTCGATGGAAAGACTGTTCCGTATGAAGAGAATGGATCTTGCTCTCTTTCAAGCGTATATGTTTCTGAATCATATGGGACAAGCAAATGCTATGAAGAAGGTTTCGGAGCTACATGCCTGGATGGACTCCGTGCTTCAGCAGCAACAGTATCAGATGATTTGGTGATGTGGTGATGCGATAATGTGATGATTATGGGTGGCTGGAAATATGATGAGAGACTTAAATGAATGTTATGACTGACGATGCCATGAATTATGTCGCATTCCACTGTTGATGTTTTGTCTGGGATTTGAGGGGGTCGTCAGGGAGATTTGGGCAACAAAACATGAACTCGTGCCGGGTCTTAGCTGTTGCATCCTAGAGCCAGTATTTGGCCATAGGATCATCGAATGGATGGTTTCATAAAGATTTTCGTCAACGAAGTTCTTTCGATGGTTGTTTGTTGTTGTTGAGAGTTTCTGTCATAAGGTTCCACCTTGAAACCAAGCTAGTAAATGGTAGCTCCCCTCCTCTCGTTAGTCGCACCCCTTTTCATTCGGCAAATCCGCCCCACTTCCACATCCACCACTTCTCCCTTGGGGGGAGAACCTCATATTTGACTCTCTGCACCCGTGAATCCAAGTATCTGTTGCACTTCGCAATTGTTACGTCCGTAGATATAAAGGAGAGATCGGCGGAGAATTTACATGTTTCCAACCAATATCTGACCAAGTTATGTATGCATGGTGCGAATACGGCCGTAGACGAACCCATGAATAGACCAGTCGTGTCGTATTTCGGAGCATTTGAAGTAACGGTTGTGGGGTCCATGTATGCAAGTAATCATCAAGGGAGATATGGTTGGCAAATAATATTGTCGTGTATGGTTAGAGAATCTCCGATTCTTACTCAGATATCACGAAATGCATGATTTGCTTCAAATTGACGAGGATCGAGCTCCTGTAACATACTTTATCCCTATGCAGCACTCGCGAAGTGTTCAGCAAGCAATCCTTCTCGGCCCATTTTCGCCAACAGATCTCTTCTTGAAGGCATGCACTTTTAAAGTAGAGGTGCAGTTTCCTGTTGACGACAACAGTGACTGAAATACACCGAACGACCACGTTCTGTACCCTTCATAGAAGAGTGCAAATAACGAAGGAAAAAACTATCATGATATTGAATGTCAACTTAGTTTTGGCAGTAGGAGTCAATGAAAGATTCCAAGACCAAGATAGTACCAGGCATGGTACCAGAGTAAATTTCAACCAAGAGATACCAAGCCTTTTGCGACTAGAACCTCTCTAGATCATCTCTTGAACAAGCTCTTCGCATTCATAAGTGTCGGTAATACCTACTTGGAAACTCTGTCATCACTTTGCCGAAGTCTTTAACGTACTTTGAAACTTGCGCATTCATGAAATCATGATCACGAATTTCGACAGTCAGTGATTCCGCGAAGATGACACCTGAACACCTCAACACCCCACCAACCAAAATACACACACCCCTTGAATCCAAGCTTATCTAAGAACTCAATCATCAAGATGCAGCAATGAAATATTTTAAACAATATCACCTTCATTTTCTAGACGGAGGCTTGAAAAATGATCCGGAACACTCAGTGCTGGTAATTAATTGCAAGCATTTTTAAAAGTGAAATTAATCAAAAGGCGGCAATGAGCTAAGCTTATAGAGCATATCTACCTAGCACTAGAGTTAAACTTCAAGCATCAAATGTTCCCCTAGTATGACCTCCACCTTCATACATGCGATGTTGAAGCAATTGCACGACTACTCCTTCTGCAGACTGACATCCGCTGACCTAGTGACTTCGGCATAGCCTACCTACCTACCTACACACAGCTCGTGTAAAACCAAAGGATATGACTCCTCCGGGAACCTTAGGTTAGAACGCATGTGCTAAATTACATTATACCTGCTTGAATAGGTAAGCATTTCAGGGCAGCAAAACAGCTCATTTACCATGAACTCGCTTAGCTGGTTCCTGTCGCCGACTTAGTATGCATCATACCCAAGGACTACCTTAACTTTTTGAAGTATGAGGAAATGGAACAGCTGTTGGTTTCAGTCATCCTGATTTAACCTAGTTATCTGTATTTAATTAAAGAAGAGTTTAGAGAATCTAAACTTAAAACTAAGACTACTTACCTAGTAGGGAAACGAGGAGATATGACCGTGGTATCAACGTTGATGCGTTTGAATGCGTCACTTGAGTTATAACAATTTCATAGCAAACACAACAGCACGCAAACTTCAACTTCGTTGCCGCAATTCAGAGTGAGGAAACGCCGCGGTTTTAGAAGCTAAGATACCTATATCTGTCCACGAACATTTAATTGATATGCTGTGGCCAAAGCCAAAGCCTATCCTATCAATATCGCTAACTTAGAAACCGCCGCACACAAGAAACGCATCGACTCGTGCCATTTAATTATTATCCGTCAAACCCTTTGTAAGACAGCGAAAGTTCTATCATGACCATAAAACCCAAAGTTTCCCAGAGAGGTGAACACTGCAACCTTTCAACGCCATATCCGTAAAGCACCAACTCCACGCTAGGAACAACCTAACTTCATATACTTTCGATGACAATGTAAACAAGTTGACCCCCATCGTAACATCTAATGTGACAGTAACATCTGCTTCCTGATATTCTCCGCCGCAGCAAGCTCAAATTGATTTGGTCACTTTGCATCGCCTCGATATCTGATGGGATCTTGGCCCTTATTTCTAGCGAGTGTGAATCGATAATGGCAGGTTTCGACATCAAGCACCTCTTTAGCCGTAATGGTGTATAAACCATCGTATCGGTATCCACGGGCGGGAGCAAAAACGGATCTGGAGTTGGTACCCCTTAAGACTCGCAATGGTCCCTTATTGGCGAAAGTGAGCTCGAGCAATCTGACGCCCCTGCTTGGTATAGAATTCGCACCAAGAGTGCCAGCGTACCGAACGATCTATCGAGCATTAGCTTTACATACTAAAGTAGAAATAGTCAATGTTTACCTCGCCGTTGTCCTCATCCTCGTATTTGCTAGAATTGATGACAATCGCAATAGCACCTGCTTCGTTCGTACCCGATATTCCAGCCTCTTTCTCGCCATGGGCACCATCACGCCTGGCGCTGATTCTGGACTCCCACCAGTCTCCATTAAAAAGACCGTTGGCTCCAACAGTACTTGCAGACTTTCTAAAGCGGTAGGAATTGTCTAAAGACCTGTCGGTATGCCTTCTGCCATTGTCAAGAATAGACCGGTTAAATATCACGCCACGCAGGAGTGATCCATCGATGTCACCAGTTGCTAGCCTTGAGAAGAGAGATTCTGCATCTGAGCGCAGGTCCCAAGGGAAAGCTTCCTTTTCAGGTGCTTGGAAGACTTCCCTCAAACCGCCCTTATCTAGGATCCCGGACTGGTTGATGTGGTCCTCGTTGGAAAATGCGCAGAGAGCAGCCTTCTGGACTTGCATCCTGAGCATTGATATTGTCTTTTTGGAATCCTCTCCTGTGGCCTGTTGTTTAAAGATAGATTGGATGAGGGAGCATATCGCCGATAGCTCGGAGGAGGCAGGCAGCTGTAGGGCACTTGTGCTGAGTACACTTCTTGAGAGTCGCAGTGGTTTTTGATGTGCAGCAGCCGAAGTAGCTGTGCTCGCAGCACGTGTAACCCTTTCAGTGAGTTGCTTCATAGGCAGTTTGTTGCTGAGAGATACTTTGTGTGTCTTATTTTTCGCATCAAGGTAGATTTTCTTGGTGCCATCAGCATTGTAGCTTATACGCAGATGTGAAGCCCTATGGTCTGATCCTTCATCTACATCTTACATTAGTGTCAAAGGTTTGTCTGTGATATATTATTACAGACTTACCGGTGCGCTTTCTCTTGCTTGCTGCCTTGAGACCTTGCAAATTGAAGGCTACTGGCTTTTGAGAAGCCGGAGGTGGAGTTGGAGAAAGCTGCTGGTTCGTACCATTACCTTCTTCCTTTTGAGACTTCTGGATAGGCAGACGCTTTGTATGATCCATTCTAAACACTTGAGTGTTCTTGGATGACCTTTGATGTCGATTTTGAACCTTACCATCACCAATAGTCTTCTTCAAAGCTGGAACTCGATTGGGTGACTTTTTGGCTGCATCGAACACTGCTTCGGTATAAATCGAAGAATCATTCGACCTAGGTGTGTCCGGTGTGCCTGATAGTTGCGGCAAATTCTCAAATGGGTCCGAAAAGCCGCTTGTAGCTTCAAAAGTGGTATCAAAAACCACATAGTCGGGACCTGGCTCGGTCTTGAAAATCGGCAAGACCAAGAAGCCTCTCGGGATCTGCCTATCATTTGTATCAGCTCGCTCATCTTCTGGAGATGGATCCTTTGTCTTAAACACCGGAACTTGTAGCACGAACGATCCTCTCCGAGTAACTGTCGTACGCAGATCAACATCCTCAGCCTCCCGAGAAACGTCTGTAGCTAGATGTTGATCAAGGGCAAGGGTCGCTGAGTTCAGAGCAGCGCTGGTCGAGATAGCAGTATCATTATTGTTTGCATCTGTGCCGTTGAAGAAGGATGCAAACCGTCTATTAGTCTCTTCTTTGTGAGACTTCTCCTCCTTAACTTTCCCAACGCTGGTATTTGCTCTCTCGGTATTGGATTTTGTCAAGCTTGCACGTGGCTGATGCTGCTGCTTCTCCTCCATTTCTAACGTTCATAAATGCATTTGTTGAGCTTCGAATCGGCCAGGAAATCGGATCGGCCAAAAAAAGCTCTGCAACAGATAGAACGTACAGATCTAAATAAATCAAATGAGTAAGTTGGTTTAGACCGAAAAACCTAGCACAGATACGTACCAAGAAGGCGTTTGCGACTCAAGCCTAGCAAGATCGGGGATGCTTGTGCTTAAGATCAAAATCAATTGAAGAAGAATGTGCGCAACTATTTTGTTGCTGAATGCACAGCAGAAGATGGTCTAGACGAGCGGTAGATACAATTCGCAACCTGGGATATATGTGAACGCATGAAGTAGAGCTTGAGCAAAAGCGTGTTGAGTTGACTCATGAAATGAAGTGAAGAGTTGTTGGAGAAAGAAGATCTTGGGAGATCGGAAATTCTTGGTGTTGTTGTTGTAATGTAGAGGTGGAGGGAGAGAATGGAGCAAGGCCCATGAACTACCTCGATATCCGAGCTCGAGATTCAGGCGAGGAGCAATATTAGAAACGAGGGAAGGTGCGAAGGCTGGTTGCTCTTACTCTTGCAATCTCAAGTCGTCCTGCCGTTTGTAAAGAAATTTTGTTTGTCGATTTTCGTCATGCTTGAAGTCGTTTAGCTAAGGCACAGTTTTTAGAGGGATAAATATTATATAACTAGCTCCTATTAGGATCTCCATATTTGAGACGGTTATCAAAAAGAGGAATATGGCGTATTAGTAAGGGAAACTCAATCACCTCATTTACCTACCAACATACCAACTCATGGGTAGGAATAACGATGCTCCAACCAGAATTTTGGATTTGGCCGACCTTACCCATCCACTTTCCTGATTCACAATATCACTCCAGTCACCTATAAAGTAGACATTTTGTGCAAATTTCATTTCCATTGCGTCCTTATGCATGTGCCATTTATCGTCCGGCTCTGAGAGCAGAGGCTAAAAACAATCCTTATGCACTGCTCCATGTATGAAATCCACCCAAAACCCAAACCACACAAGTCCGCTCAATAAAAGGTTGATGGGCGCTTTCCGACGAACAACTTGGTACCTGCTGCCTTGGAAACACGGTGAGGAAGGGGGAACTTGAGGTTCTTTGTGAGGAGTTGCTTGATGTATGGGCGCTTGACATCCTCGGTCTTCTCGAGTTCGACGACCTTGAGGATCTGCAGGAATTGTTAGAAGAAGAATTTTTGTGGTAGCAGTTAAACATACGTGGATGGAACGGAAACGGGAGCGATGTCTGGCAGCCATATCCTGGTACATGGTCTCGACGGCATCAGTTCTTGACATCTCGCGGTACTCCTTGTACATGTTGTGGGTTCCAGAGCGAGAATCGTATCGGATCCAGATACCGAAGTTCTTGACCTTCAATGGGCGCTTCTCGTGGATCTGCATACAATTAGATACCATATTTGCTCATGCATCTAGGTTTACATACAACGTTAACGGTGACGATCTCTCCATTCGCCTTCTTGACCTTGCGCAACTTCATCAAGAAGTACCAGAAACGAGACTTTGCAACCACGGTGTTTGGTGCAAATATTCTCATACGGTACAGCTTAGGAGCTGGGTTTGCCTCCGTTGGCAGATGGCGGCCAATGACCTGGTATTCCGTAAGACGACCTGTAGATTTTGTCAGTATTCGCGTAGTACGATTTGAAGCCCGGATTTATATGGTTTGCCGCATCGATTCGAAGACTTCCGTAGGATCCAGAGAATTTCACACATCCTGATCAAAGCCATACCGAGGTTTTGTAGCTCATCGCAGCCCCTCAAATTGCAGTTGGCGGATTTGATTCCATATCATGATGCCATGCCAACTTCCCCTCACCCCTCATTAATCCCATAAAGACTTTGCTGCATTCTCATCTATTTGTCGCAATCCAAGGTATCCAATCCATACAATGCGCAACCCATTCGGAGCTTTCCAGAAGCCAGAATAATTTTTGATTGTCGTCGATGTCATCAGGATCGCAATTCCAAGTTCGGGCAGACAGAGAGAGGAAATCTAGAGCTTACCCATCTTCTTGAAGTTAGCAAAAGATTAGAGAGTCAAGGAGCAATAAAGAGAACCTACTTTGAATAGTTGGGCGAGGTCGTTGTCGTTGTCGATAAGCTGAAGTTCAACCTGCAATCACTCTGGGATTTTTAGTAGGGTTGGGAGAAATTTGTGCCCTCAGTTTGTGCGGAGAGCTAGTCCAGATTTGGATTAGCCCCGGAGCCTCAAAAGAGTCGAGAAATGTAAACAGAAGGCCGAGAGTGACCAACAAGTTGCCTATAATTGACAACTGATTGGACTTGACCTCCTAATCGTCTCTTTGTTCAATCGCTTTGTCTTTTGATTTTCTTTTGTCTGCCTTGGTTCTCAATTTCTCTTCCGACTTCAATTCAGGTGGGTCTGGTCGACAAGTCACGGGATCTTGATCTCAGTCTCGGTCCAGATTGTCATCTTCAGCTCCATCTCTCCCATTGCGATTTCTACAGTAGTACTCGTGAACCTTCGAAATGGATCAATTGTTTCAAGATTTCAGCAAATCCTACGAGGACTGGAATGGCTATGGTCTTTCCATGACTCTTTCTCCAGTGTCCCCAACATCAGATCCAAACAAACTCACCAAGTTTTATCGCAGCACAAACTTCGCTCAAGCACATGGACAATTCAAAAGCAAGTTAATCGCATTGAAACTCTCTTCAGAAGAAGCCACTGGTTGGGCTGATATCTATTTTGCATATTGGAAGGCTGTTGGTGAGATCTTGAAGGCGGAAGAGGCGACAAGAAACGATACAAAGGTTGGTACGGCTTTCGTTTCCTGATCCAATCATTCCATGACCAAAGTGCTGTCATGAGCGAGTTTCTTGCATTTTATTCTGATGAGCGCAAATTGGCATAGATCATGTGACAGTACCTTCCACGAAAACTCAGTGAGACAAACCGAAAACTAACATTTCCACAGGTATCATGGACAAAAGTCTACGAGGCATGGAAGGATACGGCAAATGCCCTCATCAGAAGCTACACAAATCTGGATTTGGGTGCATGGACTGTCCCTTGTCTGTACGTGGTGGGCAAATATATGCGCATCTTTGCCATCAAGGCAGACGAGAGTGCAGCAAGCAACGCAAACTCCACCACCAACTTTCAAGATGAAATAAATCCCGATGCAGAGAAGAATGAGAAGCTTGAAGATGCAGCTAGGCTGTTGAATCGAATTTTCAATATTTGTCTGAGTGATAGGTATAACTCCTTTCCTCTGTAGAGACAATCCTCTGACATCAGCATAGAGCGGAACTGGAACATTCTCGGAAATGGGCTCTTTACTATATCATCAATTTGCTGTTTAAGACATATTTCAAGCTGAATTCAATTTCCTTGTCGAAGAACATCATAAACGCCGTCGAGGCTTACCGAGGAGACATGCCAGCTTTGGAAATGTTCCCAAAGTCTCATCAAGTGACATACAAATACTACCGTGGAGTCATTTTGTTTTTAGAAGAAGCTTACGTAGATGTAAGTAGTCTTGCGAATCCAATAAACTATCCACTAACTCCATCAGGCCGAAAAGCAATTAACTGAAGCATGGCAATTGTGTCACAAGGATGCAATCAAGAACAAAGAGTACGTACCATAACTCAAATCAACTGAAACGCCACTAATCTACCCAGACTCATCCTCACATACCTCATCCCATGTCACCTACTCACAACACACACCCTCCCCTCCACTAGCCTACTCGCACCCTATCCACGCCTACAGTCCCTCTTCGGTCCTTTATCCCGATGCATCAAGTCCGGTGATCTAGCCGGTTTCGACGCAGCTATCGTAGCAGGCGAAGAAGAATTCACCAAACGCCGTATCTACCTAACACTCGAACGAGGACGTGACATTGCCTTACGGAATTTACTTAGAAAAGTGTTCGTGAATGGAGGATTCCAAGACACGACACCGCCGGTCAGAAGGACGAGAATTCCAGTCACTGAGTTCACGGCTGCTATTTCCATTGGTAGCAAGGAGACTATGGACTCTGATGAGGTAGAGTGTTTGATTGCCAATATGATTTATAAGGTATTTACTCGTTCCCTATCATCAATATCACTCATTACCCCTCTTCATTCACCCGCTTTAAAATGACTTCGTCTTTTGATTGCATCAGCAATAGCTGCCTTTGCCTATCAGGCATCGCAGGCACTCCTATCTCGCTTCGCCTCCTTTGCTTTAGCAACGGGTGAAATCGGGTGACTCAAACGTACATTTACGAGTACAAGCTGACGACAATTAGAACCTGATGAAAGGCTACATAGCCCGTGAGGCTGGTATTGTTGTGCTCAGCAAGAGCGGTGCCTTTCCTGGTACAGGTGTCTGATGCCAATATTCAGTGCCCAATATAGAATTTTGGCGAGCATCATGTGGCAACGAGAGGACGAACGAGATTATTTGGAACTTGATGGAAGCAAACAAGCAAGCGAACAAACAAAGTAAACGAAGTAAGGAGTCACCATTCCACACAACCACAACCAAAGAATGAGGCTCGGTGAGCACAACCAGTCACCGTCACATACCCCACTACACCCACGAAATATAACCCACCAATCAACATCCAGCCCCCAACTTCCACACCAAACACCCAACCACGAATCACCTCGCAGTAAATTATTACTCATCAAACCTAGCATAACTCCTCGTCGCCTTGTTTTGCTTTGCCTTGCCTGGTGCTAAAACGGACATCTTCTGTTACACCACATGCGTACCGCACCCGTTTGGACCTGATCTTGGACCCCTGGGCCAAGAAGCAAGCAACGCATGCAAAAGCGGCACCAGTTTTCGTTCTTTCATCGCATTAGGCTTAGTGCTGTCACACCTGATACTTCTATACCATACCACCGTGACTCAGAGCTCACTCACCGGGGCTGCTCCCGCGAGCGAGGGGTGCCATGAAGAGGGAGAAACAAAAAGAGCCATTGACGAATCATCAGTCGAGGATAGGGTTGCTTTCTTGAGCTTCTTTTCTTTACTTCTTCAGGAACATGGATGGAGTCTACCGGTGGTATTATGTATGGCACTAGGAAAGAGCGGCATTATGAAGGTGTGCTGGTAGCCTTGTAGCTTTCTTGGGTTTGGGCTTAACGTCGAGCTTGGGCACGATGGGTCGCTCACCATACTCTGGCTCCCGTCGTTTTCGAAAAGCTCATGGTTACCTATGCTGAGAGAATGGGTCACTTTACTTCAGGACACGATACGATGAGGTTTAGTGAGCAGGGCAGGGCACAAAGAAAATGCGGAGGATAGGTAGGAAGAAGGGAGAGGGGATGGGCATGCACATCGGGCTACTGCAGGCACTGCGACTCTATCCAACTTACCACCTACCTCAAGTCCTTCCCGTCCTACATCACCTATCTCTCCAAGTCCCGCAACCACCACCCTACAGTACCTACTTGTAATGCAGTGTTACAAGCACACCTCACTGAACGAGCGAAGGATTCTCCCTCAGCTCAGCGTGCATGTATACCTAGATATTGCTACCCCCCCCCCCCATCACTCCCCTATCACTCCTCCGCCATCTCAACTCACCTCATCTCGTAGCCAACCACATTGATATTTTCAACGTATGTATCCACGTATCCACATATGTTTCTTTTTGGTTTTTTTTTATATCCCCCTCTACCCTGGTTGGGGGGGGGAGCTTGGTGAGCTTAGTGGTATTGTAAATTCGTATAAGCTGTAGTCTCGTAGCATACAAGCTTAATTGATGAAGGGAGGAAATTGAAAGATATACTTCCAATTCCTACTCTCTACTCTCTCACATCTCACATCTCACATCTCCCCCACCAAAAATTCTCACATTCTGCAAATTGCATTCCCACTTCTCTCAAAACTTCCAAAATCGGAAATCTCCTGAAAATCCCCCTCCAAAAAAAGCCTTTTCCTCTCAAGAATGGCGTTATCGACTCACACTCACTCCTCAGATTAATTTTTCAATTGTGCAAGATGGTCTTTTTTTCTCTCTCTCTCTTCATATCTGACTTCAAGTGGTGAACATGATGTGATTTCTATGGTTTCAATTTTCTGCTTTCTTGCATTGTTTATCGATCTGATTGTTTAGTCTTCTCATGCATTTCCCGTCTTCCCCCTGCGTTCTTTCTCTCTATCTCTCTCTCCCTATCTCATTTAATCCGCCGGAGACCCATTGCCATCTCCAATTTCCTGTCAAATTTCAATACCTTCTCTCAAATAAAATCCCTTTGATATCAAACCACTCCATTTTGCAATTTCTTCGCGACAACCTGTAAGACGCAGAAATACAGATAACCCAACCTTTAAGACAGATAGACAGAAAGCTGGAGATAGAGACACACAAGCAAACAAACGAGTAAGCAAGCTAACAAACAGCCAAAAACAAAAAGCTAAACAGCAAACAACAGATACAAGACAGCAAGAGGCTAAAACCTGACTACGCATCGACGATGCGCACGCGTGAGAAGAGTATTGATACATACATACAAACATACAAGCAAACATACAATCTTGAGTATCCCAGTAACCCAATATCCCAAGTCAAGTCATATTGACTCAGATATCCTTGCCCATTAAGATCCAGAAGAGTAATTCAACAACCATAATCAAAACCAGGAGACAACTTGGAGAGCCTGAAGCTGATGTCTCGTCTAAATCCGGCCGCCAACGCCGAACAACACTGTAAACGCCGGTGTGGTATCAAGTATGAAAGTGAGAAAATGACGATTAGATCCGAAATGAAGATAAATCCGAGGAAGAAATGTAAGCCGTTATTGTTTTTGTGTCGTGTTTTGTTTTTCATGTGTGGGGAGCATTTGTGTCGATGGCGATGATGCTGATGCCTAGTGCAGGTTGCGGACAATGATGCGAATTGACACGATGAGGTATCAAATGTTGCCTGGCGTAGAAGTAAAATTGTCGTTGTGGTGAAATGAGAGGGAGAGAGAAGATGTCGTTGTGGCGAGGATGAAGCGACGGCGAAGTTGGCGAGAAAGACTCGGAAAGTCATCCATCACCCGACCACTTCACCAACTCCATCCACGTACCAACGACGCGTCATTTTATCTCCTTTCACTCATCGATCCACCATCTACTGGTGAGTTCTCACACTCCTTGGTGAGCCACTATTGATCGTCAGTCACCTATTGAACAACGAAGGCAACAGAGGAACTTACGCAACACTAGCAACATCATCAACATGATTACACAACGCCACGAACAAATCAAAGAACAACTGCGACCCTCCAGCCTGCATCTCCATCTGCATGGTGCCGCTACGCTTGAAGGTACCACGAGAACGGATGATGAGAGCGAGGTAATGTGCTCGTAGCTTGGAGTCGGTGTCGGGTGTGTTAGCGTAGGCGTAGCGAGCAGAGAGGAGGATAGTGCTGCATTGGATGCCAGATTCTGGTGTTGTTAGAGAGTGTTTGATGGAAGTGAAGTGCTTGTGATATTGATTGATGGTAGGATGGATGCATAGACTCACGCAAACCTTGCTTTCTCAACGCAACTCTCTTCAACTCATCCAACCCATACTTCTCCGCCGTACAATAGATCACCGTATCCTTCAACAACTCCCCGTCCACGCCATGATGATATACGGTACTCTCAACACTGCCATTCCTCCCCTCACCAGTCTCCAACTCCCAGCTATCTCTCTTCTTATTATGCAACAAGCGCGGGTAATAATCGCCTTTGTACAGATACTCCAACACGGAGCTGAAGATCTCGGGTTCCTCATCGGGCAGCAAGATCCGCTTCGAGTCGGGAGACATGAATTGGCCTCTGCATGCTGCAGCGAAGAATGGAGAGTGGCAGAGGACGTCTTCGTGAGCAGCGAAGAGGCGTTGTTCACGGCCCACGACGAGGGTTATGATGGAGGCAGTGAGCGTTCTGGTGGGAGGAGAGATGGTTAGTTGTGAATGGCAGATTGCGAGGGAAGACTTACGATGCGGGCGAGTTGATATCGGTCGGTGGTCTGCGAGAAGTGAGAGTGTTGGATCGTTCGGGACGATTCTTGGAGACAGCATGTTCGCGGAAGGAGGAGGAGGCTTTGGCTTTCGAGTCTCGTCTTCCTTTTGAGAAGCTCGTTCCCACTGTTGATTTGTTTAGGCTTCGGTTGAACATTTTGTATTAGAGGTGGGTTTGGTTGAGTTTTTTTGGTCGGTCGGAGCCTGAAAAAATGGAAGTCGTGAGTTCGTATCGTCGTTGATTTCCGGTGTTGATAATCCTTGGTGTGGTCGATTTTGTCGTGAATATGTTCGTTGTCGATATTGTCGATGTTGTCGAAGTTAGTTGTTGATGTCGATGATGATTGTCGAGTTGGCGATGAGATGGTTGAAAAAAGAGAGAGGAACGATCAAATGGGTGGGAGAAAGGTTTATATATGAACCCGTCACAGTCACCTATCTACCTACCTAGCTATTGAGTGGAAGTGGAAGTGCAGGCACACCAGGACATATTCAGGATAAAACGCGGCCTGAGCACAGAATAGCACTGGGAGACGCGACTTAAAGTGCATGCAGCAAGCCCCGAGAACACGCTAGTGCGCCTGGCCTCGTGACTCGGTGATTTGCACTCCAAGCTGACTGGTCTGGGGAGGGTGTCTGCCTTGTTTGATGCCTGGAGTGGCCTGAAGAGTGGATAGGCATATCCCGGTGAGCTGGGATGGAAGACTGGGGGGAAAGATAGAGCGGCGGCGTGAGAAAGAAGGAAGGACCAAAGGGGAGGGGGTTGTGAAATGTGATGGATTTGATAAGTGAGTGTGAGAGAGAGGGTGAGTGAGTGCAATCCAACCATGAAGAAGAATGCAAGTATCCGATAACGATTGAAATGGGAAAGCAGAAAACACGAAAACAAGGCAAACGGATCGTGAATAATAGATAACGGACTGTGAATTGAAGATACTTTTCTCCAGTCTTTTCCCTGGTATAATTGATTGTGATTTCACCATCATCATCATCATATCCATGTACAACTTTTTTTTCCCACAAATATAAAGTTTATGTCTCAAGTTGACTCCTTCTTCCTGTTAATCCTGGAAGAAGTTCATGGGGTGAATCTTCGGGCTGATGGATTAGTGTCGTGCTAAGGCTGAAAGAGGACTCGCGTCTTTCTTGGAAGATCCAGGGCAGTGGTGGCGAGTTGCATGGGGGTGGGTGGGGAGGGGAAAAGGGAAAACGTTCAGGTTGGCCGAGGATGTGAGAGGAGCCCCTGAGAGCTGATGAAATGGTGTAACGTCAATCATGAACGAATCCAAGGATAATGTCAAAACTAGTTTCATGTTCGAATCTTTGGTAATTCACTCATTCTTGGTGGAGTGGATAAACCCTTTGAAGTTCTTGTCTGTGTGAAGTGTATCTTATATATATTTCCGATATATTTCCGTACTCTGCTGAAGTTGGCACGAGTATTTGTTTGTTCGTCTAATCTTCCGAATCTCATTCATATGGAAATATATTTTAAAGTCTGTTTGCTCTCTCTCCTACCCGTTCTTTTGCATTAAGCAACTAAGCAGCAGTAAATCACGAATTCTATTGATGAATGAGATGAGGGACGAATGTAGTCCTTAAAACTACTAATCTCACTCACACATCAGGGAGACCCGACACAGCACAACTTGAGCAGCTGATGATGAGAGGTGCGAAAATAAAAGTACATGGTAATGTCTATCAATGAGGGTAATGGTGATCATAGTGCTTTTAGAGTTAAGGTTGTGTGGTGGTTGAGAAGTTTGGAGTGTTGTGAGCTGGATATGTATGGCACTTATGCTTTATATCCTGACAGTTACATTGAGGTCGAAAGGAAAGTAAGTAAGCTTAAAATACTTTATTAAGTTAAATTTCGTAGTTTTTTAATCTTGATACGACCTTTCAGTAATAAGTTTGCGAACATTGTTCTAGGAAAGCAAGTATGAGATATTTCGAGATTTTCGAAAATGGTCCTCT
Organism: Margaritispora aquatica; assembly: GCA_007644065.1. NCBI lineage: Eukaryota > Fungi > Ascomycota > Leotiomycetes > Helotiales > Discinellaceae > Margaritispora > Margaritispora aquatica. The sequence continues at coordinate 190,202 of VJWN01000002.1, forward strand.
TATTGAGATCTATTGTCTTTCGTTGATCTATGAAGTATAGCTCGTAATTGATATATTCAGAAGCGTATAGATCCGATCCACCATCTCGAAGCACAACAGAATGTATACGTACATCCACACATAGACACACGTACATATACGCCCAGCTAACTCCACCCATCTGTTCCATTTTCCTTTCCCCATTGACATACACCATCTCTCGGTCTTCACTCGGCACCAATTAATTCGCCAAAAAGGATAAAAACCGAAACTCCTACGTACTCGGCTGGGGTTTCGATTCTCTGCTCGTTTGTGCGCGGGTCAGAGTTTTGTTCATTTGGGGTTTTTGGATGTGCGAATAAACGCATACAACCACTACCACCACCACCACCTTATCCGCCAAAACGTAAACCCAACCCTTCCACAACATCAATCCAGGCACTCAAACCTCTTTCAAAACACTTACGTCCGTACAAAAGCCTACCACGGTTATCTCATCTCTGCCTCTCATCTTCCTTCCCACCCTCCAAGGCCAAGTAAGCCTAACACCAAAACACAAATACAAAACCGTAGCACTAAACACCACAAATCTGAACCTCATCCTGAACCTTCCAACCTGCTGATATAAATTGCGTTGCTGGTACTTCTAAGCTCGCTTACGCTCTTATTCTTCTGCCTTGGTTGATCAAGTAGTTGTTGATAAGCTCTCTCTTTTGGTGGATGAGATGAGACGAGTTAATATATGAGATAAGATGAGATGGGTTGTGTCAGTTCCATTGTGAGTTTTGGATATATTACTTTACTCTTTTCCGGTTTTTCCTTGGGCCTTCATTTAGTTAAGTTGCTTCGAACTGGAACTGTCTGTTAGTTCCAGATGTTTTCGTAATTTATCGTTTCGTGTCTATTCTTATCAGGCGACATTACGGTGTGTACCCTACCTCAAAGTATTTATCTGCCTACCCATCTGGCTTCCAATTAGGACAAAAATCTGTCAAAACATCACCCTCTAGATACGTCCTCTTGATCAATGATGTCCCATATGTACGAGATATATTCATCGCCAGCGCACATTTTATATCGAGGTCAATCAAGAAGACAAACATCCCGTCGCCTCACCAAGGCTATCTGTCTGCCATGTTTGCATCATACCGCGATCACTACCGTTCTCACCTCCTGATCCGGATCAAGCAATCCGCAAGTCATATCCCAAAGCAAACTTCCACCAGCCCTATGGACCTACCGTCCCACCTCGATACTGAGCAACCCCAAGGTTGTGAAACCTCAAAAATGCCTCGAGATTGTCAAATCCAGTGTCCACGTTTGCTGAGCCGTGTTTGTCAAATTAAGGTTGCTTGCAGAAGGGAGAGCCTGCTGTTGCGAGGCAATCCGGCGCTTTAGCAGCGTAAGCTGATGCTATAGGAATCAAGTAAAATACTATGTACGGTGATGAGCGTTTCCAACAGCTTTGATTGGTGATAGTATGCTCTAGATGAGAATTCTTGATCCAGTTAACTTTCAAGCACAGTTAGGATAATGAGCTTTTCGCTAGTCTGACCAATCAGAGGGCTTTTCCCCTCCCATCAGTATGGCTAATGGAGGTTCGAGAAAAGAGAACAGTGTTGGCTGCGAAGGTCACATGAACGGCAGTTGAACAGATCATGGCCATGGTGAGGGCTGTTCTGGTGACTTCTCTACCTCTACCTAAGCCTGGAGGTTGCACTTGGAGAAGTGTTCGGATCTTTGGTCTCCGGGAAAGGATTTGTTGTGGTGAGTATATATTGACCTACTGCACCTGCTTCTCATCAAGACCAAGATACTTGCCAGTGTTCGTTCTCTCTCAGTTTCAAATCACTCAAAAATTCCGTTTAGATCATTCCAGTCTAGTATTAGTACTTTCGACTTCCTAACCTCAGTACCTGTTTCATCTCACCCATCATCATCACTTGCCCACTACCACACCTGACCTACCAAAAAGCCAACATGGAGCAAAACATCAACACCAAAGCACACTTCGACAACCTCCCATTCAACAGACGCACATCCTAACCTCCCACTCCCCCTTCTTCTCTCTTCCCATCAGGCCACCATCCAAGGCCAAATCGTTATCAATACACATTACGGTGCCCGTCACGAGACCTACCAAAGCGATACCCACGAGGGTAAGGGCTTCTCTGATAAAGAGGATACCGAAACAATCTGGTCTACTGAGTCGAATGCTGGGGATGACAATCACCAATCTTTCGATGATGATGCTCCAGCTCATCACAATGACCACCTGGACTCTTCACCTCAGTCAGAAGATTCGATCCACCCAAACTACATCTATCGCCCCTATCCATGTCCCTCGCCTCCTCCCTCTCGCTGTCATTCACCTCCTCCATCTCCCCATCTTACTCATAACCGCACTCAGCACCAAGTCCAGCTACCACAACCACACCAACAATTATACTCCTCAGACTCGGCATTCAAAAACGCAATGATTGACATCTTCCAAGCTATCGCCGAAGCAAGTGGAAGATCTCGGACTAGTGGGAATGATGGCAATGGTGCCTTCGAAGCCCCAAAAGCACCAATCAGATTCCAAGATGCTGTCGAAGAAAATTTGTGTTTCCGTTTGAAGAAGTTCGGACTTGGGATGTGAGTCTTATTCTTTTTGTTTTTGCTTTATTTCTTTCTTTTCACCTATGAAGTTTGATGTTCATTATTCGTTCGCTTAATTTAGTTGTACTATATCGCATCATGTCATCTTCTGCATTCTATGTACAGCTGTCATGTATTGCTTCTCCATTGTTCTCAAATGCTCTTCACCCCTACAAAAACCAATAACTAACGGTAAAATAGGCACTCATCCACCTTCTCACAATAGCACCCACCCAAATACCCACTTTAGTCCCCTACGTCTCAGCAGAACACTTCGATCTCCTCTCTGCACAGGGAGATATTATTCTTCCTCGGCTGTGGGGTGCGTGGTTTCAGCCTGGTGAAGTGGTGTATATGCATCTGTGGCCTATTGAAGACGACAGAGGCGAGAGGGAGAAGGAAGGAGAAGTGAAGGAATGTAAGAGAATGGAAAATGGGAGAAATTATGACGAGAGAGTGGGAAATGGGAATTTTGGCGAGGGTTGGGACTCCGGCGGCGTTAGCGAAGAGTGGAAAAGTTGTGCGGGCAGGGAGAGGGCGAAGAGTGGTGATCACTGTGGTATGTCTAAGCCTTCCTCGTTCTTGTGTTCGTGGTATTTTTGGTTGAGGGCTTGGGTTTGGCTTTGAGTTTGAAGTTGGCTTGATATCAGCGAGAGTGATCGAGCGAGTAACGAGAATACGCAGCTCACTTCGTCTCATAGATCTCGAATCCCTCACAACACGCACCGGGACATCTGTCTCATCATTCTCAACCAAATCCACGTTCTTCACCTCCACATACACCACGGCACCAACACGCTTCTACGCCCGCCAAACACCTCTCATCCGCTACCTACTTCTCCTGCTCCTTAACCTCTGCATCGTGATCTCGGTGTTGCTTCCCATGGTGATGTTTATTCTAGTGGAGGGGCTGAGAGGGAAGATACTAGTTGTGGCTGTTTGTGCAGTTGTGGGATCGCTTGTAGGTTCTTGTGTTGGTGTAGTTATGGGTGGAACGGAGCTGGGGAAGAGCGGAATCAGAGGCAGGGATGGCGGGGACGGGGGCGAGCTTGTTTTGGATGGGTATATTGTTACTGTGTTACTTGTTGCTGGATTGATGATCTGGGCCGCGCTCGTAGACGGATTGGACCTTAATTTCTAAAGAGCTCATGTGCGTTTGTCCAAGCTAGTAAAAAAAGAACAGCAAATCTCAAAACCAACATAGGATTTCGTTTCGAAAATTTCGAAAGCCATACATAACCACGACCGCGCCACGAGCTAGCATCCCCACTGACGAAAATCGAATCTCCAGCCCGGCGTAGGTAGGGATAACGTGATCTATGCCTTTGTGTTATTTTGTACGAAAGCTAGATCTCGTTTTCGTTTTCGCTGGACATACCCACAGTGTCTCGGGCGAATAAGTGAGAGTACCTACCAGGTGGGCTAATGAGTTTAGCGACTTTATCTAGACGTGACGTGTTGAATTGTTGGACGAGTTATTGAAAGCATGGCGTACAGAAGTCGCAGGTGTATAGATATTTCCACTCACGGAGCCAGGTTCTTTGGACCTCGTTTCTTCCCCGCTACTAGTATTGTTTAGTTCAAAGCAGACTTACTCCTTACGAGTCCTCGGCGAGCACTTAACACCAAAACTATCACTCCAAGCTCCAAGCACGTCACCCACACCCATGCCCACATCTCACAAAGACCCTTTCCATCCCCCATACTCACGCAAGCTCATCCTCGGCCTCGAAAAGAAAGAAAAAAATCTTAAACTCCTAGAGTCCTTACAATTTGTCTCCAAATAGAAAAAAAGAAAAAAAAAGGGCAAAACATTCACCCCCACCTGCACTGGGGCCCAGATCGCCACGGTGGGGCGTCGAGATCCGCGACCTGTCTCCCGCACGCATGCTGGTATGGACCATCTTGCCACGAGAGCTTAGTGATTGTTGCAGACGGAGCTTGCTGGATGGAAGGTATCTGTAGGCGGTGTGTTGTTTGCAAGTTTGGGCCTTGGATATCCCGACGCTAGAAGGGAGGGGAGGGGAAGAGGTGAGCTAAAGTGTTGTTTAGCGGGGAGGTCATTGTTGGTTGGAGAAGGGTCGGGTGGGCGTTTAAGGGACAGATAGTTTTGAGGTTCAGGTCACTATTGATATCTTTATGGGGAAGAATGGTTATTGTAGTTTATCCATTTCATTCATGAAATATATTGTAAAGTCCAGGGACTTGATCTGCAACACTTGCCTTTCAATCTTAAGTTCTTAACCTAAGGTCAACTCATCTCAAAGCCTTATCGAGCTCCAAAATAGTTTTCGCTCGAAGTGAGGTGACTGTCCTAAATCAAGTGCTGAGGCTCATCTTTTTCAACGTGGTCTTTAGGCGCTTAGTTTCCAAACTTGCCCTGTTTATCCTATAGTATCGACGATAGGCACAAAATAATGACACGGACAGATCTATAACCCCGTTGTAGTTGCAGACTCGACAAGCTGCAAGATCAATTGCTCTCGAGTTAATGGCGTGGTTGGGAATCTGACATCGTTGATGGATTTTCGAGATCTTTCGCTTAATTAAATATGTCATGTGGTCTGGTTTGGGTCATTGTAGGTATTTTATGTACGAATTTTCCAAGGAAATTTCAACGGGGATTTACTGTTCAATTTCCATTGATCAAAGCATGTCGCCTTCCTTCACAAGCAATAAGACAAAATGAATTTAACCTATTCTTCAGAACGATCCAGCCAAATACCTTTGAAGTAAGTTAAGGTGCCTTTCTCAATGGAGTTTGACAAGTCATGTGACCATGTCCCCACCTTATCCCCTTTGCTCCACACTGAATAAGCGAGGAAGGACTTGAAATCGGCATAAGACTTCAGATGCTCTGGCCAAAACAGTCGCAATAGCGCGATAGCTACATATATCACGCTTACGCTTGGCAATTCTCTCATCGAACTAGCCTCACTACCAACTAGAATAATGTGGTAGGTACACAACCACCCAACAGCCGAGCCAAACACATATCCCATTTTCAGCCCCCCAAGCCCATCTTTTGCAAAAGACCAATGATTCACGTCCCCACCAACATTGGAGAACTCGCCTTCTTCACCCAAGAATTCCCTTGGTATCGAACGTGCTGACATCTCCGTTCGTTGAGGCGAGCCGTAGGCTCGCTAAAGATTCAAACAAAAAGCAATTCTAGAACCGCTAACTCACCTGATAGAATTACGCCCGTAACAGCAGCAAAGGCTCTTGAACTTGCTCAATTATAGATTTGAGCCTCTCAACGCATGCTTCCCCGCCTCAGCTTCATCTCATAATTTCGTCCAGCCGCGATAACGTGACTTCCTTGCATATCTCTCCTCTTGTGATCTTACTCCAAATAACAACCAGCATCTGATATTGAACACAAGGCTCCTTCAAATAACGTGAGCTGCGATCAAGATGGATCCAGCCTCGATCGTAGGCCTCGTTGGCGCCGCGACTGGCCTGGTCATGACATGCGGCAAAATCGCCAAAGGGCTCCACGACCTGAAGACCAAGTACGACGACACGGGCTCAACTTTGCGCAACCTATCTTTCGAATGCAACATCCTGAGTGTGGCCGTAGCCCAAATCAAGGAATGGATCGAGGACCAGGCCCAGTATACCAGCGAAGCCGACCAACGCACGCAGCCTCTCAGCGAGGCCATTGCCGGGTTCCAGACGCTGCTTCACCCACTATATAGTGATATCACCATTATGCTTGGGAGAGTCGATGCGTCAAATAGGCTCCAACGTAGGGTCAAAATTAGCGCTATCTGGAAGGAAACTGAGATCAAGGAACATTTGGATAGTGTCCGAGGGCATGTGCAGGCTGTACATTTTCTCCTCAGCGCGACGACATTGTAGGTCTTCTATCCTCTCTTTCCGAGTTTCGCTAAGCGTTTAAGACCACGGCGAGATGGGACCAAGAAGTTCAAAGAAATCGCCCGCAGTATCATGTGCCATAATGATGGCAGCATTCTCGACGACTGGGCTTCGACCCACGCCAATGTTGAATTCGACTTTGATGACGAGATCATTAATTCCACGGCGTATCGCAAAGCTTTTCGTTCATTTCAGAAAAGTCCACGAGATAACCCTAGAGATGAAATGAAGGTAGAGTCATCAACCACTCCAGGAAATTCTCGAGGCAAAAAAGGTTCCTCACCACCAGTTCCCTTGCCCACCCTCAAAGAAGATTATCAGGTGCCAATCGTATCACCAATTCCGAAGATATTGAACGAACCTGCCATCGCGCCGCACAAACCAGCCACGCCACCTGTGACTAGGCCGCATCAACGAGTACCATCTTTTGTAGAGTCAATTCCCAATCATAGAGAAGAATTCAATTATTTCGGCGGGGCAGATCCAATACCAATACCAACACCGAAATAGCCATCCAAGGTCCCACGAAGAAATCCAGTAGAGTATGAACACTGGATTCGCCAAAAATCTACTGGGGGAGACTTCTACTTCAACACTTACACCAGAGAGAAAACCACATTCGTCTGTCGAAAATCAATAAAGGATGATGTGAAAGACATAAATAAAGATATCGACCATGACTTGCTGCCCGAATCTGAGTGTTGGGTCAATCTCGTGTCTCCAAAATTTGGAAATTTCTGTATCAATACTAAAACGCAAATCGCGCCCTCTTTCGATTTCCAGGAAGGAAGATATGGGGCCGAAGCCGTCACAGGGTTTATAAGCCTGGCAGTATTCTGTACATCAATGGATAAAGTTAGCTTAGCCCAAAAAATAGCTGTCATAGCCAAGTTACCATTAGGCGTCAACTCAAGAGATAAGCAATGTCATAGTGCACTTCATTGGTCGGCAATTTCTAGGGAATCGGCTGATCTTTCAGTTAGAGGGCTAGTAGACGCTGGTGCAGACGTAAACCTTCAAGGATTTATTGATTCTACGCCATTGCACCAAGCAGCAACTCACGGCAATACTGAGGCGGCGAAAGCGCTCTTGGAACTGGGAGCCAAAGATATGGCCACAACAAGCGGCCGAACTGCGCTCTATAATGCAATCTCGTTTGGACATCTTGGCGTCGCGAAAGAACTCTGGAGATGCAATTTTACTATGCTGCCCAAAGACAAATGTCCTGGCAACACTGCACTTTACATAGCGGCTAGTCGACAGCACGAAGAAGTCGTCAAGATTGTCCTTGAGCGACAAAGAATCGCTAGTGAAAATAAGTCTTTCGAATTACACGATGTATGTCTGTTTGGCGAAACACAAGCCGCCGAGATATTCATCAAGTATGGAGCTGACGTAAACCTACAGACCATCAGCAAATGCAAAGGCAGCTTGACTTCAGCGCCATTAGCTACTGCCATACGAAGCAATTCATCAGGTGTAATCAAACTTCTTTTCGAAAAAGATGCAACTACAGACAAAATTTCCATGTTTTATCACGGCGATTCAGAGCTCTCAGCAACATCAGAATCAGCAATACAATATGCTTGCACACACCCGCAGGTTACAGCTGCAACACTCGAGCTTCTTTGGTCCTTTCAAACAACAGGAAATGCTCAACGTCGCTCATTCCTTGCTCGAAGCTCAAGACCACAGATACTCGGGGAGATGTTAATTGGTATAAGTTGCATACGCTACACCAAACAGGAAAATAACTTGGAAAAACTGAGTTGGCTGCTAAACAATGGGGTTGATACCAGCTTTCAAGAAGAATCTGGGTTATATGCGATGCACTACTGTGCAAGACGTAACAATGTTGACATCGCGTCTATTTTGATCGAATCCGGCTGTGATCTTGACATCATCGATAACGCCGACGACTCCCCATTAAATGAGGCAGTAGCTGTAGGCGCATTGGAAATGGTAGCGATTTTGTTGAAGAATCAAGCCATCATAAGGTTCATCAGTAATCGCTACAAGACTCCTATCATAGTAAAATTCTGTGAAAAGGGGTGGGATGGTGATCCAATAAGCAAAGCCTCGGAAATGTATATGCAATCTCATACAGACACTTGTTTTGAGATCAACATAATTAATAGAACCAAAGAACCAAACCTGCATGCAGCAAAACATCTAGAGCACCCCCAATTAATGATGGCTTTCTCAAGAAAGCGAAGATCAACTGGAAGGCATAAATTCCGAACACTTAAAATCAACCGAGACTCCAATAGTCGAGAAACAATGAACAAGAAAGAAAGATGCGAGAAGAAGGATGACGTAACTTAAAGGTCGTCGTTACGAAATCTCGCTTGTGCTCTGGCGACTATACCAAAATGAGCACTAGCTGTACAGTAGTTTAAAGTTTATCAGGCGAGCTGGGCAGCTATAACTAGACGTTATCAGATTGAACACTGGACAGGAGAGAACAGTACCTTGGGTAGCTTATAATAGCCATAAGAAGTGATGATTATGAAAGTGCTTGCTTTTGTGATAGAGTAAAAAGATAACATGAGTGCCCAGTTCTATCAGATTGTGAATGAGTTTTGACAAAGTCAAATGAGGCCATTTAGATAAGGAAACACTTTTTGTGTGGTTTTTATTGCTCCTAACTCAAATACACAATGACTTATGTATATCTAGTTCCACAAAACCATCAACCTAAGTAATCAGCCTACCCAATAGGGTAGGTACGCCCGCATACATAAACAAAGCAGGTATAACCGCAAAACGCACTTCCTACAATCCACCTTCAGCACGCTCTTCGGCTAGACGATCTAGGAAGGAGGTAGCAGCGCGTTTCGCGGCCTGTTCCTTCTCTAAATCATCAGAATCATCCGCCTTGCGCTTAAGCTTGCCCTTTAGGGCATAGCGGTACTGAGTGCGCTTGACCAACTCCTCCACCGTGATCACCTGGCCACTTGGTTCGTCAAGCACCAGTCGCAGCTGACCTTGGCTCTGTCCAATGCATTAGTGACTGAACAAATATGTGGAGTTATTAGGTAGAACGGCTTATGGCTACTTACCTTGACATTTCTGTCGATCTTGCTCCGCTCTGAATCGGTTACCTGGAAAGCTGATTTGAACTTCGTCCATAAAAGATCAGGGTCTTGGAAGACCGGATTAGTAGAAACAAGCGCCTTTGGGGTGGTAGTAAGCGCCTTAGGCGGAGGCACCACGTCCGCTAGCTTCGCGGGCGTAGTAGCAGGTTCTTGCTTGATCTTCGGAGCGGGGGAGGAAAAACTGAGAAGGGCAACTGGAGACAGTCTACCGCGAGCGGAGTTCTGAGCCACAGGAGGAGGAACTGGCGAGACAAAGATGTTGCGGCGAGCTAGCATGGGGTCGTTGCGGTGACTAGGTGTATCAGACAGACGAGACGCACCGGGAATTACATCCTCGCGGTGCATAGATGGACGAGAGAGAGAGCGAAATGGGTTAGCGACAGGGACTCTAGCAAGAGAAAGAGTTCCCGAACGTCTCAGGCAGGCTTCGGTATGACCCAATTTAGGTTCGATACCCAGAAATGCCTCCTTGGGCCAAAAATGCTCCCAAGTCTGCTTGTCGGCAAGATAGGCACGGATGTAGCGATTACAGTCAGGATGCTTGCGCCGGGCTTCATCGCGTGCTTTCTGGAGATATTGGAACATCTGGCCCAGGAATTTACCTTCGGTGGCACGATCTCTCATTAACTGCTCCTTGTGCAGATAGTAATCGCCCGGAGGCTCATTTTCCTGCCTGGTACGAGCACGATCCTTGCTAGGATCATGCCTAGTAGTGTTGATAGCCACAATGGGATAATGCGCACGAGACTGTGTCAGAACGGGAGCTACAACAGCCTTTGACCGCTGTCGGGCGGCTGTGACACTCGCTGGATCATTGCCATTTGGATTGATACGACTAGAGCCATGATATGTGGCATTGTTTGGCGCTTTAGAATCGGCTGGCCAAGGACGATCTACCAACTCTCCGGCATTAAAAAGCTGTTCTTTGTAAGTCAAAGGCACAGGATATTGAGCGTCTCGGGCTGCGATCTCAGATTGCGTCAGTCTCTGATGCGCATTCGAACCTCGAGGAGCAATCAAGAAAGAGCTTGACAGCTTATCGCCTGCTATGGCTTTTTAGCATAATATTCGAACTTAGTACTTTGGCAGAGCAAACCTTTGACAGCTGCGCTCAATGTGTCAATCGCTTGTGTTGATTGCCTGGGCGGAGAGTAATGATCGGTAAGGCGATTTCTTGGGACCTGGTCCACACGGCGCAAATCCGAGTCACGACGATCGCGAGACCGGCCAAAGGGCTCGACTGGACCAGCCGGATTGTACTTGTCGTGAGTCCACTCCCTGTCGGCTAGACTCTTCGGCCTAGATGGAACTTGCGCAGCTGCGCCGCGCACTGGGAGGTATACCAAGATACCCGGGAATGGATCCGTAGGAACTGCAGAGCAAGGACATATGAATTAGCAAAATTCCGAATATCCCCAATAATTGCACACACTCACAGAAGCGCTCCCAGACCAAGTATTCGACTTTTGACAAACGCCAAAGGTACGAGTATGCAGGGTCGGGGTATTTGGTGGTGATTTCCTTGATCTTCGCATTGAAGAACTGCTGTAGCTGGAGGGTATCGACGCGGCGCTCTGCGGCGCGCTGGAGGATCAATGACTCTTGAGACTTGTAGGATTCCTCCATTGTGTTGATGCCCTGCAATTGTTGCAGATTCGGAGTTGTAGATATTCGGATGGCGGATTTGGTTGCAAACATGAAAGGGAATCCGTTTATGAGTGGGAGTTCGTCGACGCTAGTGCCCCGATTGGGAAGCGACGAGGACAACGATCACGACCACGAGGCTGCCAGTAATCTCAGTGTTCCAAATGGTGAGGCTCGATCAAAGAACCTGTTGGCATAAAACAGCATCTGGACTGAAATGCGAATTATCACCAGGTGCTGTGACTTTTGGACCTCCAGACCTGTCCTGAACAACATACCCACTAGATGCCTTCTTCCATACATTCATCTTGTTCGTCTCATTCATCTCATTCCACCTCCTCTCAACTTCCTTGCCCCAGAAAAGACAAAGACAAAGTGAGAAAGTGGGAAAGTGTAGAGTCGAGACAATACCCAACACGCAGCTGTATCAACTCTTGGAGTTATTTCCTCAGGCCAGCCTCGCTAGAGTGAGTCCCTGGGTACCTCACTGACTGCAGCAGCTCGTGAGGCACCTTGGCCTGACAGACACATGCCACCAGGACGGGTGTCTGCACGATCAATATTCTTGATCCCACGGATAGCCCTAAGACCAAGTTCATAGCAAGTACCTCGCTCTTGCAAGAGCAAGGAAAAGCAAGGAAGTCCACTGTTGAATCAGTCATGGAAAAGCAACACTAGCAATGTCAAACAGCTAGTGCATAGGCAGTGTAGCAGTCTAAAAGCTTTGGATAGCTTAGGTAGAGCGCAGACAACTTTTCTGTAGCAAAAGACAATGAAAACAAGTACACATGAATAATAGTGACAGCGAAAATACAATCTGTGCCATACTTAAGACACCACTGCCTGCAAAAACAAAGGACCGAGTAAATGTGCACAATTTCAAATCACACAACATAAAGATGAGTACAGTTACGTGAGTGGAGATACACAATGAAAATATGACCAAGCACTCTTCATTGCTTGCGATGATGCTGCATCTCACCCATAAATCATGCCTTCTAATCATGCCAATACAAATGCTGCCAAAATTCAAGGGAACGCCATAGAGCCTCCTCGGCCCAGGCCGTTCCAGCCATGCCCATACCGAGTCAATGAGCCATAAACATTTCGGCTCAAGGCTACCAAAGCAAAAACACCATTCCATTCCGATGCCACAGAATAAACGCCCTTTGCGCATAGGTATCATGTCGTTCGCACTTGGAAGGCGCTACTAAAGTATTAATCATCGTCCAGGCCCTCATCCCACGCTTCAAGCTCCTTTCTCTCATATTCACGCATTATTGCCTCGCCAAAGATACCACTTCCCTCATCCGCAGCTCGTCTGACCTTTCCAGCTTCAGGATCAAGTACCGTGCCGATAGTATCAATCCACCTTCGGCGCTTGTCCATAATACTCTTCGTTACATCACCCAAGCCAGGTCTGGCCATCCCAGCAGCAACACCTTTCTCGCCAGCTGCAAAATGACTTCCACCGCCAGCACCACCAGGCTTCTTAGCTTTCTTAGTCTTGCCAAGTGTACGGTTACGCTTGAGGTATGCAATTTTGACCTGCTCATCCAAATCTTCTAGGATAGTATTGAATTCTTGGTGGGCCATCTGCTCGCGTGTGAGTGCCATTACACGAGCCTTCATGGCTCCATTTTTAATGGCCCGAGCTCTGAGCATTTCCTGTAAAACGCGAAGACGTTGAGCTGTCTCATCATCGAAATGTGCATCATAATCTGGCTCTGTATCAGGAGGTAGAAATCCAATATGTCGAAGCTCTTGCTTGATGCGTTCGTCTATTTGCGCGTAGTCCAGCTTGGGATGCGTGGCCTTTCTCCACGAATCCTCGTCGGAGCCAGGCATCCGAGTAGCTGATGGTAGAGGGGGAGGACCATCGCTTACAGGCATAGAGACCTCAAAGTCCCCGTTCACATCGCCATTGATTGAAGATTCACCGTTCGTAAGTCCATTCACAGCTGGCTTTTCTTCTGCAGGAGTGCGATGTTCAGGTCTCAGGGTAGCGAGCAGGCGAGACAGAACAGGGCCAGCGGAAATCTGGTCGGTCTCAGCAACACTGTCATCTATTTGCTCGACATTGCCACGGGGTTGGTTCAAGGGAAGCTTGTCTCGGCCTTGCTGTGGGGTATCGACAGCCATTGTCCCATCTTCCTCGGCCCAAATCTCTGTATAGTGTCGCTTCCCTCGCTTTGGTATAATATACGGGTTTACACGATCGCCCCTCTCCCTCAAGAACGCCAGATCTTCCTCCGTAAATGGACGGAATATGGGATCGATGAAAGTTGAGAAAGTGTTGAACTGGACTTGATTTGTAGGCTTGGCATTGCTGAAATCCATGTCCGGAACCGGGCCAGGTATCAAGTCATCCAAATTATGCTTCGGGAATACCGCAACTGAATATATCTCTCTCTTCAAATCGTCGCTCATATCTTCTGTCACAGGTCGAATACCGTATATTGTGGGATCAGGGTATGTAGAGGGGTCTTCGCCGAACATTTGGAAGTGAGGTATTGCAGGTGCGGGTGGCGGTTGGTGCTCGTCCATACTTGTATCATCATCATCCTTATCATCGTTGCCCGTTGCCGCTGGAGTGGTGACCGCAGGTGCTGGCGAGAGTGAAGAACTTGCCGAGTCATTGTCGCGGGACATGCGTCGTATGGGTTTTTTGTCCTTCGATGGTGTAGAAAAGTCTACACATTTGTTAGCCCATATTGATAGATATAATTTGCATCTTGTTGCCAAAATTGCTCTTCCTTGCGCTCCTTGACCATGGTGACTTTCGCGGCATCGTTGAGAGTTACCAAAAGTGACTGAAAATAAAGCAAAAGAATAGATCCTTGGTTGGCTGTAGTGTAGCAAATACAGTTCTGGAAGTACGGGACAAGATACCAGAGTAGATACTCCCTAGAAAAGAGAACAGAGAGGTAGAGTACTTACCAAATCCGGATCCATCCTGCGCAGCTACACCATGCGCTCCATGTGTTAACGGTCGCTCTTTCTCCTCCTTTATCTCCCTCTCCCTATCTCGATCTCGAACGGCACTCCCCTCACCATCTCTCCTCTTCTTTTTCTCACCCTTTTCGCTCTTCTTTCTGCCCCTCTCCTTCTCTCGTTCTCGCTCACGGTCTTTCTCCCGCTCTATTTCCCGCTCGACCAATTCGCGCCCCTCCTTCTCCCTCCTCTCTCCCTCGATTTCTTCAGCTCTCTCCTTTTTCTCCTTGGCCATAAGTCGCATGCCCTTATCGCAGAGCTCTTCCCTTTGATCCACGACGTCTGCCAACACGTTGAGCTGGCTCAATAACGCATCCAACTCGCGGTAGCTGGGGATCGTGCTGCCGTAGTTTTCAATCGAGTCTTCCAGCGTGCGGAATGACGCGATGGGCAGATTGAGGAAAGCGGTTGTGCCAGAGGCTAAGGATGCTCCAGAACCAGATGGAGGGAGTGATGAGCCTGACCCCGTAAGACTTGGTGTTGTGTTGCGGCTTCGTGATTGTCGAACGTCGCGTTCACGGCCACCCTTCTTGCCTGTGCCTTTCTGCGGTTGAGGGGGCATCTTTGGGATGTCGGCCTGGTCAAGAAAGGAATGACTTCACCTGCGCATGCTGCTTCTTGATGGTTTGGATTTGAGATGAAGTGAGGAGGTACTGACGTTGTCGCGAGGCTATCAAAATAAGTGGAACGAAGGGCTAGGATCGGTGAAACAATAATCCGTGAATCACCGTCAGAACTTACACAAGACAATCAGTTATCTTCGTGACAACCAAACCCTTGGTAGCTGGTGTGAAATATCTGGGAGAAACCTCCTCTGGATCCTTTATTTATGTATATTTCTATAAGTATAAGGTTTATTCAAATTTTCGTGGCGTTATCACTACCTTCTAGCCGGCACCTCGTTCCACCGTCGAGACTCCTCAGGTCAGGAATTCTGACAGCCTCGCATAGACCGGGCAAGTCTCACATAGTTACAGAAGTTGAGGTGCAGTACTTGGTCCTTGAGACGGTTGTTATTGAGTCTTCTCTTGAAGGAACTCTTCCCAAGCACCTGATTTGGTTTTGCCTAAGTAGGTATAGATGGGCTGCTTTTCAGACAGTGAGAAGCCAGGAGTACATCTGATATCAGACGGTCCAACCACACAAGTTAGAGAAATACAAACTAATCAATATTTTAATATTGTTTTATTTTAGCTCTGTAAATGTTTAAGACCTAATATCTAAAATATTTGAATGTGTGGCTGGTTTACTTTGGTGAAAGCGTGCCAAATTTCTCAACACCATCTGATACACATGCAAGACTAGGTCGAGTAGTAGATTCACTTTTGTCTACTTTGTTATATTCTGGCTCCTTAGGTTTAATTCCCAAGATGTTCCGTCCATGGCAAGGTGAATTGCATGATTGCTTACCTTGTGTCTTGGACTCTTTGGGACCATTCACACAGTTTACAGGTGTGTTCTTTGTTTATTTACCATTTTGAATTAGTGAAGCCATTGTTCATAGATCAAGTCTAATGCTTACAATACCTCATAAACCATTCCTCGATTACTCTAGCCGGTGTCAAGGTTGAAAACATTGAACTGGCCTCACCACTCCAGCAGCCACGAATTGCTTTGCCTTACTCGCGATCCTATTTTGAGGCACATCGCAATCATATCGTAACCAGCTCGGTATTGGCTCCCGAACCATTCCGATCTTATGTAAACCTGGTGTCATAGTTGAGCGGTTACCAGCACTGGGTTGATAGTAACAACGACGACTGCCAATACCAACTCAACACTCAAGATCTTTTACCATTGTGGTACTCTTATTATGACCTGAAACCATAGCCAAACGAGCTCTGTTTCGTTTTGCCAGTTCCAATTGCGTTCCTTGGTACGTGGGCTTCCCCCGAAACTTCGAAGTTTTCAAGTTGAAATTATAATTGAAATCCAAATTCCCGCGTTTTGTTCTGCTTACTACCAACCTTTCGCCACCACCAACAATATATAACTTACCTCGGTGTCAAAATTTATTGAAGTCCGTCCCCGAGAGATAGAGCCAAACTTCAAGTCTCCCAATCTGAGAATATATATTGCTCACGAAGTAGCTGTGCATTGCACGCTCATCCATAAGCTCTTCGATCAGCATATCGATTTCGCACATACTGATCGTTTCCAACTTGCCATCACATCAGCTTATGTTGAATCTTATCCTTCATATCCTAGTCCCATTATATATACCTCACGAACACGTCAAACCCCCCTCCCCCCTCCACGAGAAGCTCAAATGTCACTGAATCACACCTTGTATGTGCTATCAAAAAAAAAAAGTCTGCCAGCCTTCTCTCTTGCTGCACATCGCGACTCCCACGGAACACTGGGGACACCTGTGAAGCTAGGAACAGCTAGGAAGAGATCGGAAACTACCTACTCGGAACACTCAAAGCTCGGAACACTGCAAGCTCGGAACACTGCAAACTCGGAACACTCTAAGCTTGTCAGATCCTAAGCTCATCAGCTCGTAACTTGAGTTCTTGGAAAGCCTACTCGTTGTGTCGAGTATCTTAAGGTAGGTTTGTTCTTACATTGCGCTTCTTAGAGAAGCTGGGAACAACTGGGAACAACTGGGAAATTGGGAAGCTAAAAACCCGTAAAGCTAGGAACTTGGGAACTTAGATCATTGCGTTTGAGGTATTAAGGTGTTGAGTGAGGTGTTGAGAAACTACATTGCACGTCGCTCTTCCGTAACGACAACCCATGCGGACCATAAGGACCCTAAGTGCCTACCACCACCATGGCATTCCGTGCGTATGCGTAAGGATGCGTAAGTACCGTAAACTCGTGAGCTCGTCAACCCATAAGCTCATAAGCTGGCAAACCAGCCCACCTCGTGTATTCTATTGCACATCGCGCTATTGGTAAGAATAGTTCGAAAGTTCAAGTTTGTAAGCAAGTGAGACCATAAATTAGGAAGTCTGGGCAGTAGGGAAGTTCGGGAACCTGAGAAGCGTTTTTAAGTCGAGACATCTGGAATCTGATAGAAACACGAAATGAAATAAGTGGCCAAATAAACAGCGATTTCACAACTCATAAACATAAGCCACACGCACACAAGCACGTATATAAATATCTACACTGATCCTCCCTCGCTTTCCACATCCTTTTCCTCTCCCAACCCCTCCCACCTTCTTTTCCCTGCCCCCTAAATCAATAAACAAACGCCCCCTGGCCCAACGGCAACCACTCCGCTGGCTCGCACGTAACATGAACTCCATCGGCCTCAACGCGGTAATTCTCAGGGTCAACCCTCATCACAGGCCTTGTATCATTGAACCTCATGTCCTTCTTGCCTATCGTCCTGCATCCCTTCACTGCTTCGACGCGACTCTTCAGGCCGTACGAGGCAATGGCGCCACTGTCGATGGATGATTGAGACACGAAGAGTACAGATGTCGAGGGAATGAGGGGCGCGAACATGGGGCGTGCGATGATGGGTTGAACGGTTGGGATGGAGGCGTTTGGATCACCCTGAGGGAGGAGGTAAGCGAGGTAAGCGAGAAAGGGGGGAGGGACATTGAATGGAACAAGAATATGAATGGAAAGGATGGACATACCATATGAGCATAAGCAATCAACCCACTCTTAACAACAGTCATCGGTTTTGTTCCAAACCAAGCCGGATCCCAAACCACCAAATCCGCTAACTTTCCCACCTCCACGCTCCCAATGAGATGACTCATCCCCTGCGCTACCGCAGGATTGACCGTATACTTACTGATATACCGCTTGACCCTGAAATTGTCCGCTCCCGTGCCCTCATCTTCTTTCAGTGATCCACGCTGGACTTTATTCTTATGCGCCGTGTTCCACGTCCTGAGGATAACCTCGCCACATCGTCCCATAGCTTGTGAATCAGAAGACATCATGCTGATGGCTCCAAGATCGTGCAGTACGTCTTCGGCGGCGATCGTCTCGGCGCGGATACGCGACTCTGCGAATGCGACGTCCTCTGGGATGTTCTTGGACAGGTGGTGGCATACCATCAGCATGTCGAGATGCTCGTCCAGCGTGTTGCGCGTGTATGGTCGTGTGGGATTGGTTGAGGAGGGGAGCACATTGGCATGCTCGACGACCGAGATGATATCTGGTGCGTGACCGCCTCCTGCACCTTCAGTGTGGTAGGTATGAACTACTCGTTCTTTGAATGCTGCAATCGTGGCTTCGACGAATCCTCCTTCGTTCAAGGTGTCTGTGTGGATCAGACATTGAACGTCAAGCTCATCGCATACAGTGAGACAGGCGTCGATTGCTGAAGGAGTGGTTCCCCAATCTTCATGCAATTTGAGACCAACAGCACCAGCGTTGACCTGCTCTCTCAGTGCGAGAGGATTGCTATCGTTGCCTTTGCCAGTGATACCGAGATTGACAGGCATAGTATCACAAGCCTGAAGCATTTGACGCATGTAATTCTTACCAGGTGTACAAGTTGTTGCGCTCGTTCCAGCACTTCTCAAGTCAGCCACATCGCAACCTAACTCATAGGAAGACATACCTAGGTCCGGTACCGCCACCCAGCATCGTCGTGACACCTGAAGAGATAGCCTCATACACCTGCTGAGGACAGATGAAATGAATATGCGTATCAAACGCACCCGCAGTAATGATCTTGCCCTCCCCAGCAATAACATCCGTGCAAGACCCAACAATCATATTGGGCGGATGAATTCCATCCATGACATCTGGATTACCAGCTTTTCCAATACCAACAATGATACCATTCTTGACACCAATATCCGCTTTATAGATACCAGTCCAATCCACAATCAAAGCATTGATAACGACCAAGTCAAGCGAAAGTTCATCCGAAACACCGGAAGCTTGACCCATTCCCTCTCTGAGCGTCTTTCCACCGCCAAATTTACACTCATCTCCATAAGAAGTGAGATCTTTCTCGACCTTGATCCAGAGATCTGTGAAGCCCAATCGTACCATATCGCCAGTCGTGGGACCGAACATAGTAGCGTAAGCCACTCTATCCATTTCGAATGTATCAATGACAGCATTGGCCATCGGATCAGCAACATGGGCAAATCCTCCTTGCTGGAGTTTGGTGGTAATATCCTCTAAACGCAATATATCGACTTTGCCAGAAGCCAAATTGTTTCCTCCTTGAATGATCTTATTTCCAGCAATCTCAACCAATGTAACGGTCTTTGTATCTCCAGGTTCGAAGCGAACAGATGTACCAGCTGGAATGTCAAGTCTGAATCCATAAGACTTGATACGATCAAACTCCAATTGAGGATTCGTCTCAATGAAGTGATAATGCGAGCCAACCTATGCACATTAGCCAAATTCTTCTCCTGGCTTGGAACACTGACCTGTATCGGCCTATCTCCTTTACTCGTAACTTTCAACTTCACTCTTCTCCTCCCAGCATTCAAGCCCACCTTTCCCTTAACCACTACAACAGCTCCGGGTTGTTTCGTAGACTCATATAGCGCATCTTCAGGCATAGGAAACAAATCCTGACTAGGTACTGGTAAGAAACTCCCAAACAGCGCCTTCGCCAAATCGCCATCGTCGCTACTGATAGGATGGTGCACAGTAACGAGATATGTGCCCGTTGGAAATGTGCCCTCGACCATAATTTCCGTTAGGGTGGTGAGAACGGAGGGTTGGACATGTCGTCTACCAAGCATCGTTGCGCCGATGGACATGAGATCTGCGACTGTGTGGGCGCCATCGCGGATGAGCTGGTGCAGGGTGTTAGTGATTGTTGCGGATCCATGCCATTACGTGGAATCAATGGACATTGAATATAAGGATTGATGGCAACGGAGGAGGTACCTCTTGAAGATTATTCGCAATCAATGCCTACGTCAATCATTAGTAAGATAGAAATAGACACGAGTTTCAAAGCTCCTCTGTCCGTCCATGTTCATATTGCTCTGTTTTTCTCTCCCTTCCCCAAATCTCTTGAGTCCACACCCTCCTCTCTCTCCCAGCAGAATCTCCCAAGCCAGACTCAAGAAGCAAATAATGAAAGAGAATACAAAACTCACACAAGCCTCTGAATGATTCAATCTAACGCCCCTTGCCAACCTGCGTTGCGCCAGTAAGCCTAGCTGCGATATAACGAGTTTATCGATCTGCGTTTATCCATTACAAGCATCAGTACTGTGTTCATTGACGAAGTCCTCGTCCATCTCAGCCTAGTTCAGCTCAACCTATCTGTTTGTATTGCTGTCCGTCTGTCTCTCTGACTGGCTGTACTGTACCCCCACTAGTTTGCCAAATAGGTAGATCTACCTATGGGACTGGGACAGGAAAGAATGGGGAAACTCACTTCCCTAGGAACGAGATGCATCTTGTATTTCCTGTGTCGAGCTCGAACCCTCGAGATTCAATTGGCGTACTACTTACTCAATGAGTAAATGTATATACCGAATGGAGCGAGTGAGTTGTTGTGGAAGAACTAGAAGCTTGTGTGTTCTGGGCGCCGACGGCGCGTACCCCGCATGCTATTGGGGGGGGCGGCTCTGTCGATAAAGATAACGATAACGATAACGAGAAAAAAGAATCATACAGGACCTTACTTACCTAAGCTACTTACTTACCTAAGGTACTTACTTTGCTTCATAGAAACAACTTGGAACAATTTGGAAACAATGGAATGGAAAATAAGGGAAGGGACAATAGAACTATGGTAAAGTAACCATATTAAGTAAGGTATCTTAAGGTATCTTACCTTACCTTACCTTAATGTACCTGTGGTATCTTAACTACCACTTCACACGTGACAATGTGGCAGGTTCCAGGTTGTCTCGGGTAAAGTCCGGTAGATCCAACCCCGCCAAATGCACCCCTACCCAGCAATGCATGGAGGATCTCCCGTACCTGAGGTACCTTAGGTAGGAACCTAACTTACCTTATATGTAAACAAGCAAGCAATCAAGCAATCAATTTACCTTATTGTATGCCATACCACAGACCTGTACCAGTCCGGCAGCAAACACTCTCACCGATCAGGCAACGAGTTCAACGAGTTGAGTCGCAGCGACCTTACATACCTAGATACAATATCCATATTGCGCGCGCCGTCGCGGTTGGAGCGTCTCATCGATCGTCGAAATGGCTACTCCTTTACAGAGCCACCGACAAACGTACCCCCAAAAGCCTGATAGCTTTGCATTGAACGAAGCAACACCACCAGAGAGGCAGAGGCAGATCCAGATTCCATTGACTCCACCAACCGCCATCCAGGAGCGTCTCTTTCAAGGGAACGATAGATCTGCTGTGGATGCTGCCATGCAACTATTCAGACAGCATCAAGAAAATAAATTGAACAACCCCTACACCTCAATTCCACTGAAGCCAACACAGTACGAGCTGGTTCTTGGCGAATTGAAGCAGCACCCGGTACTCCTTAGTCACGTTCATGATAAAGTTAGGTACGTTGCTACGCTCACAAGGGTTATCATAGACAATTATCGCTAATAAGCTAGGTTCGACTACGATCCCATATCTATGCTTTTGTCCGTTCGGATGGCACCAACTCCAATTCATGAATTCTTTGCCCATTCTATCACAGCAGAGATCGGCAAACAACTCGAGGTAATAAGCTGCCGCGAAGACTCGTCTGCAGAGTTTGCTGCTCAGGTTTTCAATTTGAGATCCGCTCGAATATTTCTACGGGCAGACAGCCCAGAGGGCCCAGAAGAAGATGGTCAAGATATCAGAGTTCCTTTCATGCGTGGTCCTGATGGACAATTCCAGCATCGAAATGCGAAATACCCCGGCGTCGTCTTAGAAATATCCTATTCACAAGATGGGAAAGACCTAAATAAGCTTGCATGGGATTACATTCAGTTCTCAAATGGGGATATAAAAGTAGTCATTGGTATCGACATCAAATATCGCAACACAAAGGAGGCAACCTTGTCAGTTTGGCGACCACGGTACACCCATGCACATGGGAAGGAAATTCTTGAGGCTGAGGAAGCAATCAAATCTCGGGTATGCTATCTTTTCCTCCTACACACTGAGCTGAAACTAATCTTATAAAGCCATTTCGAGACGCGGACGGATCTGTATGCAATCAGACCGATATCTTTTACCTTGGTCTCAACGATTTCGCTACGGATGAACTATCGATAGAACTTAACTCCGGAAACTCGACCAATGTTGAAATCTCATTCCAAAAACTCGCGCAGTTTCTCAACATGGCAGAGGAGATACAAGAGACGCGAGAGGCAACGCAAGGAAGCAGAGGCAACGGGATTAAGTCGAAGCGGAAGACCTGGAAGCGAAAACGCTCTTCATCTCCGCTCGACAAACTCAAGTCAGAGGACGAGGCAGAACACCTGGATCAGGAGGCGAAGGCAGAGAAGAGGATTAATGCAGCGGATAGTGATTTCCATTCGGGAACACCGGGTGAAGGCTATGATCAACAACCTCGACGTAGTACCAGGCAAAAGCTCAGAGAGACTTGAGCTAGGTTGATCCTTTTTCCTACCTAGATGCCCTCCTCTTTTTGTATAACTTTTAATGTGTATAACTTTTAAGATGTATGATGTCTAAACAAATTCTCCTTACCAATGCGTATGATATTCAAGCACATTCCCGGGCATTTTCCAGACATGCATGCCATCTAGGTGTGTTGTCGTCGTCACCGTCCTCGTCCTCGTCTCCGACGGTGAGTTGAGTTGAGTTGAGTCTGAATATCCTCGATTAGGTGAAGTTTGTAAAATTAAAGTTAAAGTTAAAGGTAGAGGTAAAGGTAAAGTTAAGCTCGGGGGGAGGGGGGGGGTTCTTCTACTCTTTCTCATCATACATATCTATATAAGATACCTAGGTACCCAGGTACCCACCTAATGAGGAATGGCATGGCATGGCATGGCAGCGTACCTTGCGCACGCACACGCACATACCTTACGTACCTTGGCTGTCCAGTCAAAGTCCCGAGCCTGAGCCTGAGCCTGAGCCTGAGCCTAGGTCGGGGCCTAAGTCGGGGCCTAAGTCGGGCGGGCGGGGCCTGAGCAGAATGAAATGCAAACAACATGGAAATTGTAAATCTATCTATAGGTATGGCTTTGTAATCGAAAGGAAGAATCGTTTGCTAGGTAACTAGGTAACTTATTTCGTTTTGCTTAAGCGAATTCGAGGGGGTAAAAAACCCCCCCCTTCCTATATATATATAAGCCTTAGCTCATGTGTAGTCATAGGACCACGAGAATCTTCATATTTGCTAACGTCTACCTATGTTCAGACCTATCTCTTGTTGACGTAGAATCTTGGTACTATACCTAGTACTCAAGTATAAGTGGGTATCAAAAATATTCCATCCGATGCAATCCAACCTCATGCACACCAAACGCCCCCAAAAAGAAGTCAACAATCTGTCCAAGTCGCAAGTATGCAGACTTTCAAACGCCGACCGAAAATCCAATTCCAGATCCTGTCCCAATGCATGCGTCGCTAAAAATTCAAAACCAGCCTCCAAGTATCCAAGTATGTTTCAAAATCCAGGAAATGCCCTAGACAAAGTCCTTCGCCCTAAACTGTTATCAGCGATGATATCTTACACATCAAGTGAATGAAACTTACACGGTGGCCGCTGAAGTCCCTCCCCCACATCTGGGTCTCGTATCGGGACTCGTGCAGCAGACAACTCCTGTATCCTCGCTGCGACAATCTCCTCTCTTGACGGTCCGACATCAAGAGGTTCTCCCTCCGCAGGAGGTGGCCGCGGCGGTAGAGCGGTCGACATGAACACTGCTTGTGGTTGCATCGGCATGTGAACATTCGACGTAGTCTTCTTGTGAAGTATCCTCCTCTTCGCATTCGACCCTAAAGCCTTGATGCGTTGCCGAGCACCGTTTGCTTCAAGGTCACCAAGAGTTTCGCCGTCTCGAATGCGGACTCTGGATCTTATCCTTCGGATGTTCCGCTCCCTCCGAACCATGGCATTGGTGACTTTGATTGGACAGACGCCGATGGGCAAACAGCTCTTCTTGCACATGGGACAAAGTGAACTATTGTTTCCGAGGAACATGTCGATACATTCAGGATGAAAGATGTGTCCACAAGGAAGTTCTCGAATTTCAGACTCGCCAGAGACATAGTCCTCGAGGCAAATAGGACACGTGGGTTGAGAGTAAGGTAGAAATCGATGGATGACAATCGAGCCATGATTTGACCTGGTGTCATCAATCACGAACATTTGGTCCTTGTCGAATCGCTCTATTGGCGACAACATTGGGAGAGGACTGAGTGCGGACAGCTTGGCTTCCTCAATTGTGTCAATAGTATTGTCAGAAGCTTTTCGAGGTGACTCGAGGGCATCTTGTTCAGTCTCGGCACTGTATGTGAACAGCGGTAGGCTCTCAATGTGTTCGATTGGAACTGTGAGTTGCTTGATGCCAAGAGCTTCCAAGTTGACCTCTCCATTAGCGACTCTTCTCTCCAATGACTTCCTTCTTCTGCTTTGAATCAAGTGCATCGAAGCAGAAGTAAGTCCGAGTACAAGTACCAATACGGCAAGCACGACGACGAGGAAGACCCACAGACTGGGTAGTGATGTCGTTCGCGAGACGTTGAGTTCTGTATATAGTCGAACATAGTCCCTTGGATCAATGCCAGCAAGCTCTGATATCTCATGGCCGTAGGGAACAGATGTCATGTTTCCCGAGTACAGTGCGAGTTGGTGCAGTAATTGTTGTCCAATGAGTCCTGGTACGGCATATACGGGGAATTGAAATGTCGTCTTCCATGCCCCATCATCTTGCAAATCCCAGAATGCAGAACTAGGATCATCCGGTTGAGCCGTCGAGTTATTGGGAGGATAGAAGATGAAAGCTCGAGCTGGATCGCGAGTAGCAGCATTCATGTATGCCAGAGTACATTCCGCACTGATCCATGGTGCGATAGCGACGAGAGTGAAGTCGGTGGGAGGGAGGTTTGCTTGTCGGGTTACGTTATGCGGGACATATTGCTTGGAAATATTATGGCAAGCATCATCCCTATGCAAATCTGGCACGTATAGGAAGCCACTGATTGTTCCATCGAGATCGGCACCATGTGTCGACAGCGTTTGTAGATTCTCCGTCAGACTTGATGCGAATGAAATGTTTGGCTGTTGACATCAATCAGTCTTGGCTGTGCAAGGGGGGAAGACGACGCTGACGTACCCGTAGCTGTGCAACGACGGAGTTCAATTGTGTATCTGTAGCACTGGTACTCCATTCCTCGTTGGGGAAGAGTAGGCTATTTAGATGTTAGTGAATCGCATCGCATCAAGAGTCGTTCGACGTGATGGAGTGATGGAATGGGAGAGGTGGCGTCCGACACTGCGACGCCATCGCAATTTGGAGGCTGAAGATTCTGCAAGAACAAAACATAACATACACGACAGTATCGATTTCATCCACAGCTATCATCGAGACGAAAGTCAGCCTGGGATTCGTATGTATATATATATATAAATAATGATCTGATAAGGGACGCTATGTTCGAGGATGAAGGAGCCAAGCCTCTGGGCATCGGTGACAAGCATCGATGCCAAGAGCGAAAGTCATCGGAGGGAAGAATTGGCAAAAGCTTATACTTACACATGATTTCCGGTTCGTCTTTGGTCAGGAAATCCAATCTCTCCTCTCCTGGAAGCGAACCACGCACTGTCCAGCAGACGGCAAATCACCATCCGTGTTTAGAATAAATTGTTGATGTCGTTGTTGATGATGGATCTCGTGGATGTTCAACAAGAAGGTGATGAGTTTGGGGGTGATTTTGGGTGAGTTTGGATGAATAGGAAGAAGGATGCCAAGAAGATGAGAAGAGACTTGGCGGCGGGGGGGGGGTGCAGGCAAGACAAAGGCAAGACCAGGCGGTGGAGGCACGGAGGTCGGCTGAAAAATGGAATATCCACACCCAATGACACAGAATGACAGAGATGGCACAGAGATGGCACAGACCCCTCAAAGCTTGTTTCGTCCGTCTTCGGTGATTGAGAGACAAAAACAAAAAACCAAGACAGGCAAAGACAGACAAAAGACACCGACCCAACACCAACGAGAGTGATCCAGAGTGACCAGGTGGCTAAGACGTCAGATGGATGGAATCCTGGAAACAGATCAATTCTTGTAAAGATGTCAGGAGCCATATAAATAAATCATCCCGAGAACAAAATCAACTTAAACTTCAACGTAAGTTCCTTAAATCTAGGTAATTGTTACATACAGTACCTTACCTCGCATTTCCAAACTAGTTGAAAACTTATGTCCCCTCCTGTCCCGTTCTGTTCCGTTTACCTTTTCCCTTCCTTCTTGACAAATCTTTGCCCACCAGCCCGAAAAAAAAAAAAACAATCACGGTAAAGGCTGGCCTGGCGTCGAATGGGAACAGAATGCCGAATGCCGACGCCCGACATGAAACGAGCCCGTCAGAAGCAGAACCATCGCACCTCTGCGAGTTGTACGTACGCAGTTTGAGGAAACTTGCACTATTTCGGATGACGATCTTTCACTAGTCTGGTCATCCCATGTGGTCTGGATCACATTGCTGATGCGGAGTCTACCTTTGCGTGCTTGTTGCGATGTACTCAAATAAAGGTCTCGTGGAAAACCAACCAAAAGGAACGACAAAACACACGTTTGAATACCATTGAGCTGATTAGAACTTGTGTAGATTGATTAATCCTGATGGGTATCTAGAAACCGTTACACCTTGCTAAACCCTCAAATTAATCCACCTGCCATACCTGTGGTGCGCCAACCAAACTCCAACGTAGTCCTAATCCTAATCCTAATCCTGGTTGATCTACAGCACTCTCCCAGCATCTACTGCTCCAAATGCGACCACTCTGGGATCAATCTGATCTGTGACCACATGTACTTCTCAAGTTTGTTGGCACATTTGGCGTATACACTCGTGTCGTTGTTGTACTGCCTACAGTTGGTATATATCAAGTTGGCATCATACAAAAACTCCTCGGGCGTGCTATAGTTATCAGCTTCAAGCTTCCCCTCCATGGTTTGGAGATCCATAGGCTCTTTAATGACAACGTAATAGTCGGGAACTTCGTCTCTATTGACGGGTGCGTTAAAAGGCCATGCCGATTGGTGGTTCTGCATATTATTGAGCAGATGGAGGAGTTGGCTATAGTTGGGACCATGTCGAGGTTGGCGCGCCATTTCATCCATGTCTCTAGACCAGCCAGAGTCTCGAATGGCAGGAATTTTCATGGGATCAATTGGCGAAATGTTTCCACCTCTCCATTCTTTTGGAGGAGGATGAACAATATGGCTTTTGCTGAAGGTTCGGATCTTCGCCTGAACAACTTCTTTCTGCTTTACTAGCATTTTCCCCTGCTCAAGATAGCGCACACGGGGAAGCATAGAGCATTGCATGATCGTGCCACCTTCATAGTCCTTGATATATCCCATCCAGATTTCAGGCTTGAGAGTGATTTCCTTCGTAAACCCTTGCTTCTTGAAATAACCAATGGCATAGTTGTCAGCATAGGTCAAAAAGTGCATCACATCAGATGTCGCTTTGACATAATCTTTCAAGTGAGACATAAGATGTGCTCCATATCCTTTGACTTGTTGATCGGATGAGATGGCACAGAAGACAATTTCAGCGAACTGACGGCCCTTGAATGGTCTGTAGGTGATCCCACCAACAACTTCGAGAGGTTGTTTGACGATAGCAATCGATAAATGGGTACGGTCGTAGACAAGACGCGCTATGTAGTCCTTGGGCATCTTGGGAAGTTGTTTTTGAAAAATACATTTCAGCCCGGTGAGGACAATCATACTCTCGCGTTCGTTGTCATTGTTGACTACTCGGAATTGAATCTCCTTGTTGCGCTCCTCAATGACCGCAGGCTTTTCAGGAAATGGAATCGGTCGTGCATGTTCTACCGGAGCTGTGGTTGTTTCGGGAGAATCCTTTTTAGAGCTCTTGATTCTCTTAGCATCAGAAGCAATTGCATCGTCAGTTGCCTTGCGCTTGGTAGCTGTATGGCCAATTTTAGCAACCCGAGCCATTGTAATGGTAATAGTACGAGCTTACGGTTCTCTTTCACTGGACCCATGATTTCTGGCCTGGATGGCTGGGATATAGTCTGTTGCGCGAGATAGGTATTGTCCACAGTCTTGCCTCGCGGAGTTTTCCCTACGTGAGGATGTGTATTCGCAAGTTGTGGATTTCTGAGAGCCTGGAAGGATATTCCGCCTAGTTCGTGTTCAGAGTTTGAGGAGGTGTTCGGTGCGGTGGTGGGAAGATTCGAGAGAGTTGCAAATGGCGCAGATCGAGAGCTATTCGCGGTTGTTCTCCTTCGTCCAGAAGCAGGGAACTTTTTAGGACCAGGGCTGTGGAACGTAAGATCTTCTTTCATTGTGTCAGCAGCTAAGCAATAGCAGATGTGTAATAATTATCACTGTCCCGTCCTTGGATTGCCCAGGACAATGAGGGTTGGGAGATGGGTGGTGATGATAGTGGTAGTAATACATACAGAATCCCAATTAAATGGCAGTGAATAAATGCGTAGCAATAAGATGCAACATGCGCAGCTTCCCTAAATTGGGCCTTTCCGCGCCTTCCAATCTTCGAATGTGTATATTTCTGAGATAGACTGGGGGAAAGAGAGAGAGGTAAATAAGAGAGGGGGAGAGAATTGTGAATGTGTGAATGTGTGGAGTTGTAGATGGAATAAAGTACGGAGGTATGACGATGACGGAACGAGGAAAGTAGTTCGTGGGGAAACACATGCAGGAACCGGATAAACTAATCACCGAGAGTAATCCGTTTTTGGACAGGACACATCTACCTAGGCTGTCTTAGGTAAGGCAATTGGTAGACCACAATTGAAGTACATACAGCATCAACATTACACCAGTGTTCCTGTGAGCAATCAACAATTGAACACCCAGAAAACATCTACCTGCTTCATCACGCCTCAGAGCTCCAGCAGCCCAAATTTCGTGCCAATTGAGCCAAAAGTTAAAGCATATGGATTCATCATTGCATCAAATCTGGGAGAGTGCCTCTGGCAGTCCATTCACTCCAACCGTGGGAAAGGGTAGCCAATTCTTCGTGGGCTTCACATTATTGTCGCTGGGTCTTCTGTTATCTGGTTACTTCGGCCTGAGTGAGTCTACTCAGAGTGGTCAAGCATACTTAGATTATCCTTCTAACAATCGTACAGATCGTTCTGTTGCAAACATACCTTTAGTTGGTATTCCAGCGTCGTTAGTGATTGGGTAAGTAACGTAATTAACTTGATAGTATATTTGTTGACATCTTGCAGATTTGGGGCTGTTTATATGATCTGTGCAGCTGGTGTCTATGTCTAGACAGTGAATCACATTCGCCAACTCGTGTCTTTCCTCGAACAAAGTGTACAATAGCGGGATCATAAAAGCAAGGAAATAAATCAATTTATCAGCTCAAGTGCCATCTTCTCCATTCCTTACCATGTCTACCTTTGGCGACCAGGACCATGCGCCTGTCTTCAAAGCTGTTTCCAGCTCTGCGAGACAGCTATTTCAGTTACTCAATTGTATACGATTCTCTCCTAAGGCACAGGTGAAGATTACTGCGGAGGGCATCAAGTTCACAGTGGAGGATTCTAGGGTCATGCAAGGTTAGTTGACTTGCAACTTATGAACTCGCGACAAGAATTGACGTGGTCAGGAATCGTTTTTCTCGATAAAGCTCTCTTCACCACCTTCAGCTGCATAATCCCAGAGACAGAATCAGATGACCTCGCAGAGCTACCGAATTTCCAGATATCCCTCGCAGCTCTACTCGAAACACTACAAATATTTGGCGCGGCAGACACAAATACTTCGCGATTCTCAAAATCAGACAATGATGGCTATGGTAGTGTTGTCCGACCTGGTAGACAAAATGCCTTCAGCAATCAGGCTTTAGGCATATCAGGTGTTTGTCGGTTGTCCTATGCTGGAATTGGATCTCCTTTCTCGATTATTCTCGAAGAGTCCGGTGTTACTACCACTTGCAATCTCAACACATACGAGCCTGAGACCCCAGAAGAAATACCATTCCAACGAGATGCTATGCAAGTCAAGGTCATCATGCAAGCTCGCTGGCTCTTTGATGCTGTCAATGAACTCTCATCCACTACTCCTAGTCGTCTCGATCTAACTGTCTTTCCACATGCCCCATATCTCAGTCTTTCCGCTGCTGGTCATCTAGGCAGTGCAAGCATCGAATTTTCTAAAGGAAGAGATCTGCTTGAAACTTTCTCAGTCACGGAGAAATGGTATCAAAGTTACAAATTCGAAATGATCAAGGCTGCGGCTGAAGCCATGCGATTGGCAAGTAAAGTCAGTATTCGGGG
The DNA here is from genome assembly GCA_007644065.1 of Margaritispora aquatica. Classification (NCBI taxonomy): domain Eukaryota; kingdom Fungi; phylum Ascomycota; class Leotiomycetes; order Helotiales; family Discinellaceae; genus Margaritispora; species Margaritispora aquatica. Next base: position 220,790 of record VJWN01000002.1, read on the forward strand.
TGATGAACAGGGCGTGCTTAGCCTACAGTTTATGGTTGAAGTTGAGGGTGGAGGTGTCAGCTTTGTGGATTTCAGATTTGTTCCTTTCTTGGGCGAAGACGAGCAGAGTGGTGAAGAGAGTGACGAGGAATATGAACATGACAATGACGAAGGGGAGGATCAGTAGTTTACTTGTTTTTGTAATGGATCATTAAATCATAGTACTTAATGTTTTATTGTGGTGGTGAATCTTTTTTTTTCCCCCTGAGCTCTTGAAGCTTCACACGAGATAAGCGTCTCTCTGTTCGATGCGACAACCCAACGTCTCTGGGATGACCAAAACATATGTCCAAGCACTTTCCCTAACTCTCAACAAGGCCAGACACACATATCCTGGTCTAGCATCCTGTCATATCTGGGGATGGCCTCAATTGTCAATAGAGTTTTCGGCGCCCCGTTCTCGGGATCCGGGGATGATGGCAGCCCCATCGAGCTCCACGTTTATTGTTAGCTTGCACTCATATCGTGGGATTCGATCAATCTCCATTGTTTGCTTTGAAGTCACCATTGCTTTCCTTTCACTTAGCTATCTTGTTGAATCTATTCTTCCATCACCTATTTTTTTTTTTATTTTTTTTTTTTGCGATTGTCTTGAAAGTGTAATGAAGAACAGGACATTCGCACAGAAGTGTAGGATTTTGAGATACTTCAAAAATGGTCAAAGTTGCTGTTGCTGGTGGGACTGGAGGTGTTGGGTTCACGATCGTGGATGCGTTGAAGGAGCAGAGTGAGCATGAGTTGGTGTTCTTGAGCAGGACTGTATGTTTCTCTCCTCCTCACCTCGTCTCTCCTTCTCTCCCCCCTCCCAAACCTCAACTTCAACAACCTTTACACAAACTAACACACCCTCCCACCATAGGCCAACGAGAAATTCACCACAGACAACAACGTCCAGATCATCCAAATTGACGACTCAGACGTCGAAGGCACAGCCAAGATCCTCGAGGAGCATGGAATCCACACCGTCATCTCAGCCCTGTGTATCGTCGCCCAAGAGCACAGCGATGCGCAGGTTAATCTCGTGAAGGCTGCTGGTTTGAGCAAGGTGCATTTAGCTTTGAGGTCAAGGGCGAGGGAAAGGTGTTTTTGAATGAGCTTTTCCCGGATGTGAAGCCGTATACGGTCGAGGATGTCGTGAGGGCTATGGTCAATGCTGAGACTGGAGATGATAAGGCTTAGGAATACGGGAGTGGGGACTGGGGAGCTGGTATGGGAATATGGAAGAAGGGGTGTTGAAATTCATTAAGCGAGATCCAACTAACGGACATCGAGAGGAAGATTCAAAAGCTAGCAACCCAGCACACAATTGTATACATGTAAACAATTGACTGTACGATCATGTTCTATCTATTTTACGCAAATTAACTAAACTACTTTGATATCAGACTCAATGTGGAACGATAGAGTACGATATACGAACGATAAAGTTCACATCCGGCTCCCGAGCTGTCGGTAGCCGGTGGATATATGTCACCCACAGATCAATATCGCCAAGACTCCGAGATGACCTCGCGATGGGGGATCGAGAGCTCTGGTGGGTAGAGTGAGTGCTCCGTGGTATAACAGTGGTACGCATTTGGTAGGTTTGCACGCGGGATGTGTAAAACGTGCCAAAGTGAGTTTTGAGTGTTCTTGGTCTGTCATCTAGTATTGGTATATTCCTTCCTTCCATCTTTCAATTCTCTCGTTTGACTCTTCTCTTCTTCTGTTTCTCCTCCCCTACTCTCCTTTTGCTCCTATCTCTGCACTCTCCCTACCTTCCTATTCCCAGACCCAACCTCCAGGGCACCCAGCGACACATCCCAATCAACGAACATGCCACTACCACCCGAAGTGAAAGAAGCCTCGAACACCGCCAACAACCACAGATTCGCACTCATCCTCGGCGCGGGCGCAGCAGGCATCATTCAAGGCTGCACCTTTCTCCGGGAGAAGACGCTTGCCCTGAAGGATTTCCAGATCTTGGATCGCAATGAGGCATTTGGTGGTATGTGGTGGAGGAACACGTATCCGGGGGCTGCGTGCGATATTCCGAGTCATGAGTATTGCATATTATTTGGGCGTTGAATCCTTGTGAGTTGGTGGAGGGCTTTTTTGTGTGTTGTGTTTTGAGAAGGGGATGAAGTCGGGTTGATGGAGGAATGAGCATGAGGGTGGATGCAGGGCTTAGATCAAATTTAGACTGACGAGCACACATAGATTGGAGCAGGGCATTCGCGCCCCAGCCGGAAATACAAGCTTATTTCGAAGGCGTAGCGCTAAAATACGGATTGGATCGGTGTACGACATTTAGAACGGAGATCTTGAGTGCGAGGTGGGATGATGCAGGATCAATGTGGATGGTGGATACATTGGATTTGGCAAGCGGCAAAAGGAGGGTATGGAGCTGTATTGTTGCGAGTTTCCTGCTGCTCCTTCGCTTATTTTGGGGAGGGATGGTTAGGGTTAAGCGGAGGGAAGAGATTATTGGGAAAGAGGGTTAATACAATATAGCTCATTAGTGCAGTGAGCGCTTTCACTGTGCCCAAGAAGGCGGAAATACAGAGTATCAATGCGTTTAAGGGTGAAGAGTAAGTGATTCAGTTGAACAGTTTCAATATTTTCGAGATTTCCGAAAATCTCCCCTCATTTGTCAACCCCTCCTCGCCTGTCTTGTCGCCTCTTGAGTCGACCTTATCTTTTAATGAAAAGAACTGACACACATCCAGGTGGCATTCAATAGATTGGCTCAAAAACGCCGACTTAACCAACAAACGCGTAGCCGTAATCGGCACGGTCCCTCCGCCGCCCAATTCATACCGAACATCCACCCCCTCGTCTCACACCTCACCATCTATCAGCGAAGCCCAGGGCATGTCTTGCCACTCAATGACGTCCTCGTCAGTCCTATTACACAGTTGTGCTACGCAAATATCCCTTACCTCCAACGCGCCGTCCGCTGGCTCCTGATGACGAAAGACAACATGCTTCGCAAGCGGATCTTCGTCGCGGACTCGTGGCTCTCACGGCAGGTCATCAAGGTGACTAAGAAACATCTGTATGCTCAGGTCAAAGATGAAGTGTTGAGGGAGAAGCTAGAGGTTAAGGACGTTTTTGGGTGTAAGCGGCCGATGATTCTGGATCGGTAATTTCAAGTTTTTAATGAGAGGAATGTCAAGCTTGTTACGGACTCAGTGGTGGGCTGAACGACTGATGGGATTTTGTCAAGAGATGGGAAGGCAGGAGAGGATGTGGAGCGAAAGGTTGATATCCTGATTTGGGGGACTGGTGAGTTCTCCCATGGCTCTCGTACTTCCTCACCTATTTCCAACACTTGAGCGATTAAAGGGAGAGAAGGGGGACTGAAAAAATTTAGGCTACAATTCAGATCACTTTGGCTCGCCCGTCCCAACCTACAGCCGCTCCGGGATCCTCCTCGCCGCAAAATACCAGCCCGACCTATGCTCCCTGTACGGCGTCGCCGTCGATGATTTCCCAAACTACCTGAACTTTCTGGGTCCTAACTCGTCGTTCTTCGAAACGAGTATGATGGAGCTTTTTGAGCTACAAGCGGAGCATGCATGTCGTGTCACTAAATACCTGTGGGAGCTGAATGAGAAGGGTTCGAAGAAGGAGGGTGGGACGAGGTATGCGGTTGTGCCTAGGGAGGAGAGGGTTAGGACGTGAACGGAGGGTTTGAGGGAGGGGCAGAGGGGTTTGCCTCCTGCGCGAGAGGAGTGTAGGAGTTATTATAAGGTGAGTTGCTTGGTTCTCATTAGTTGGATTTGAGAAGGGGAAGATAGGATTGTAGTGAGGGGAGAGTGGTAGAAGCGAGGAGTGCATTATGCGGTGTGGTAGAGGACTCGCTAACCCGTATGTGTAGTCGAAATCCGGGATCGTGTATCGGTATCCATACCCTTATTGGCAGTACAAAGCATTGATTGCTAAATTTGAATGGAAAAGAGACTGGCTTATGCTGAGTAATAGGGGTGGAGGAGCAGAAGTAGAGGTTTTGGATATGTAAAATTTACTAGCGTAAGTGTACGATTTTGTGGCACATCATAGACAACTTGGAAGTTGAGGATGAAGACCAGGTAGCGTGATGGCATGCAAAAGTTGTTCAAAAACAATCAACTTGTGTAACTGGCCGCAGTTCAGCCAATATGCTACATAAAGAGGAATAGTGGCTAGGTTGAAGAATGCTTGCAACACAGTGAACACGACCCTTTCGCTTAATTATTGATACATCTCGGCGGCAAGTATGATACAAAAGCAAGAATAGTTACAATTGATGAATGTCATGGATGACTAAGGTGGCGCTTGAACACTGGCAATTAAGCGAAAGCTGAGACAACGACATCCATCTCGGCCTCACCTTCAGCTGCTAATCGCACTGAATTGCTCTCACTCTTAATACAGACTACAACCTCAAGGGAAAGTTGGGTTCCATCGATTCATACACAGAAAATGACAACACCGATATCTTTCACGTCCTTCCCCCTTCTCCCTCTTGAGCTCCGTCATAAAATCTGGTCTTACTGCCTTACCCCACAGATAGTCTCTATAAACATCAGTGGAAATACTCGATCTTCCTCGAAGCCGGAATATACATTCACCATTAACGCCCAAAGCAAAACCCAAGAACAACCACGCGTCCCTCTCTGGAATATCAACTACGAAACACGATCCTGGGCCAAAAGCCAAGGCATGATCCAGCTCTACAGCAAACAGTCAGTTCGACACAAAACCCCATGGCAACGCCTCCTCGGGCACCTCAGATCCGAAAAACACACCACGCTGTCAAACGCGGTGCTCTTCTCGCCCCGACATGACATCCTCCAGTTACAGAACTTCGACAGAGGGTTGTCGTTTCTTGCGCTACCATATATCACACCTATCATCCCAGATGAGCTTGCTTGCTGCCTGCGCGTGCTGAAGATCTACTTCGTTGATTTCAACGAACTAATCACTGCCACGCCTGGGGCTTGGGGGCCGCAGGACTTGGGGAGGCTGGAGAAGTTGGAAACGGTGATTGTGACAGGTGAGAGGTTTGCAGATCCGTATGTGCAAATGCAGTGTCATGTTTTGAGGGAGAAATTTATGAGTGCGAGAAGAGAGGGGAAGGAGTGGAGGATGCCGATTTGGAGGTTTGCGGAGTGGGAGAGTTTGGTGGAGGCTGTTGTGAGTGAAGGGAGAGTGAATGAGTTGGAGGGTTTAGATCCGAAGGATTTTGAGTGGACTAGGTGAGATCTGAGAGGCCGAGAGATATGACCTCGGATTTAAGAACGATCATTTCCGCTGTCCAAAGTGGTTCGAGTTAAGTCAGGTTAGAAGCAGATATTAGCTAATAGAAGTCAATAACGAAAAGATGCTATAATTCAAGCTCAGAGTTGTATCTATTAGTATTCAGCGACTTTTAGCAGCGCCTAGTAGCATCCAGCAACATCTAGTAGTATCAAACAACGACTAACTATATCTCGCAACGTCTATTAATATCTAAGAACCACTGGTAGCAACCAGTAGCAACCAGTAGTATCGACAGGTGCGATATGCAACAAAAAACTTAAAATTAAAAAATTGACAGGCGTTTCGTAAGTTTCAACAAGATCAGTGGATTCGATTATCGGATGATAAAGTCATACTATCCTTTCCAAGTATAGCTCATACTTTAGTTCTTTTCTATATTGTAGACCACGGAGTGTCGGTTATTTGCAATCACAGCTCGCTTGTGCTCTCTACTTTTAATGTGGGCGCTTCTCGCAAATTCTCCCCTTGAGTAGATAAAGTTAAAAACAAAATTCACATCAAGCCTTCCACTTACTGCTTACATAGGCAAAAGGTAACAACTCATCCAACCCTACAATCCTCAACTCTGCATCCTCACCAAACCCCTCCATCCCAACCTTCACAATAACCTTAATACCAGGATAATAATCCCACATCATCTGTCTGCACCTTCCACACGGATTAATAACACCTCGCTGGTCATTCGCCACAGCAACCACGAGTTCGAGCTCTGGGGCTTTGCCGGTGAGAGCATTTGGGATGCCGGGCGACATGCATGATGCTACGCCAGCTGACGCTGCGTTTCCGAAGGCTACGTTCTCTGCGCACTGAATTTTGTGAGTTAAAGGTAAAGAAATCTTTGGAGGAAGACGAACAGGACCACCTGAGAAATGGAACACGTTTATGCCGGTGTAAATCGTGCCATCGCTAGCTAGGGCGGCGCAACCGACTGTGTGGTCGGTCAGGCGTCGTTCGGGAGTTGCGCGAGGGACGGACTCGATGAACGTTGTTGCGGCGGTAATGAGTTCGAGCGCTTTTTGAGGCAGAGGTTTTGAGGTAGTCATTTTCTACTCTGTCTGACGTGGTGTGATGAGGGAGACTTGGTGTGTGAGATTTTGAATAGTGAGTTTGAAATGGGGTGAAAGTAGAGACTTAGAGTAGTACTTCGATAGACTGTCGTATGCTTAGTATGAGCTGTTTGTTTGGTGGAGTGATTCGATAGAAGTGATGGAATGTCGATTTCAACTTGACAGCTGACATCAGCCCCCACTTTTGGATGTCTGAAATTGTCAGAGGTCTTGTTTCTGTCTCGTCCTTATCTTCTTGAGGTGCTTGTAAATCTTATTAAGCGAAACCTCCATCCTCTTGCGTTGTGAAAGCGCATCGATTGCCCGAAAAGCCCAGAAATTCTGAGTGTCGCCAAAGTTGATTTAGTTGATTTTTATGTTAATCATGTTCTCTTCTGCTCTGAGAACGACTTGCCATGTCGAATATCGTGACAATTAAGGGGTCTTCGAGTGCTTATGATCTCCTTGGCGCAAACAAAAAATATTTACTTCGTGTTAAGAGTGGTGTCGTCTAAATTGTAGAATTCGAGTTTTAAATAACTATTGAATCGTGGAGCGATAACATCGAAGATATGAAGACGAACGTATATTGAGATTGATAATCATAGTAAAGATATTAATTAGTTCGGTAGTTATAAAGGGATCGTGGTTAGTTTCTTGTCAAATAAACTACTCGCCTTCCTTGAAATTATCCTGCCACTGAGGCATCTAAAATGCAAAACATAAAACACTGAGAGTAAAGATAGTTGTAAGTGTAATACACATTGAGAGTTATTGAGATTTATTGTGATAGAAACTGACAACAGTAAAGTGTTCATTTAAAAACACAACCTAGTCTAAGACAACTAATTTTCATTCCCAAAATCGAACATTAACCACGATATATGGAGTATCAATTATAGCCCTGAAAAAAAACGTCTCAAACTAATTTCCGTATCGGCAAACGGCGTAGATGACGGAAACCACAGACTTAAGCACTTTCTTTGCATCAAGGCATAACCATTTGCAACTCAACATCACCTATTGGCGGTACAGAGTTTCTTCTGAGTTGTCAAAACACTTTTAGTAAGCTTGACTAGTCGACTAAGTGTGTCATACTGGTATGATGAATCACAATCTTAAGGAAGATTTCAGTTTTGGAAGTTGAGTACTACCGGCTCAGTTTATCTTTGTCGGTTCTTACTTTGCCTCTTCTTTTGTAAGAGGGCTTCAATTTCTAATCCTAAGCTTTTCGTTAGACCGATCGCTGGCACGAATACATCTGAGGCGTCAACAGATTGAAGAGTCTCCATATGTAGAGTTGTCAATGATCTTTTCTTCATCCGATTCCAGACAGGCAGCTTGCACTAGCCCTTGTCTGAATGACGTGCATATTGGCACTAATGCTTAGTTCCATAAGGCTAACCGAATCTCCTCGTCTAGTACATCCTCGGTTCAAAGTTGGAGCTAGTGCATAACTTAGCATAGGTCAGATACCGGTTACCACATTTCTTTTCTCTCTTTTTTGAATCCTGCTCTACATGTATTTTTCGTAATACTTGCTCGCACCCCTAAATGCTCTAAGACTTCGAAAAAGCAGCTCGATAAAGCGATAACCGATACAATTTATAACAGGCTATCTCAAGACGACCAAGTAGAGTCCAGCTAGGTATGCAATATTCTGAGAGTAGCGAGTTACGATTAACGGAACATAGGAAATTGCTCAAGCTACTAAAGTTGTTACGCATTTACACCTTCGAGGTCTAAATACGACGCCTTCCATATCACCACAGCGATAAGACTTTCAACCAAATATTCATCATCAAACGCTCCGATGCACTTAGTGTGCAACACAGTGCAGGGTAAAGCACCCGCAACCCGCGGTGAATTCATCGCCCATAGAGTCAATTACAATGGACGGGCTTTCCAATTCTCCCTGAGCAATACCGACATTAGCATATTGTTCCTCGGCTTTACGATTCTGTGCCTGTTATACTATCTCCATGGTCGGCGTCTTCCTCGTCGGCCATGGGAACTCCGTGTCCATCCTAACTTACCACTTTCACCAACACCTATTGGAGCCTACTTTGCGAGATTCGATGCACTCATCTGGGATATGAGCATACTTCTAAGGACTGCAAATGAAAACGAGGCGATTATAGGCGGCCTCTATAAAAATTCTGGGACGACGCCCAAGGAGCATGTGCTGTGGTATCTCTGGCATATCGAGAAAATGGATGAGGATGGTTTGTTTCCACCAATGGATGAGATGGACAGCTCGGTGCCAAAGATTGTGCCTTCTGAACATCGGATGTGGTGAAGAATAGTTAAGCCCGAAAAAGGAACTGGATTTATATCCGAGGAAATCCATCATTAATCGAGACTGGCAAAATTCGTCCGAGTCGAAGATTAAAAAAATGGCTGGATAGACCAGTAAAATAATGCTTCAAAATGTGCTCTATTACCATGCACATTGAAAAGGTATAAAATAGAAGATCCAGGGGAATCATCTCTCAAGGAATTACAATACTTGGATACTGATATATCGGCTAGATTGTGGCTTTGACAACGTCAAGTTTGGCTGGTCTCGAATAAGGTATACAACGAAATCAATGGACGATTAAGCGAAGGAGTCTCAGAAGTTGGTCTCCAATGTATAAGGAAATGTGAAAAACCAATCCGTTGGGCTTTGGAGAATGTGCATGGTCAACCTGAACATTCAATATAGCGCAGATATATGCCAATGCTGGACTTCTCAAAACCCCAAGTATCCACGTCGTTTATAATTAATGCAGGTGGTGCATTGTGGTGAGACGTCCCCCATATAGAGTCACAAGTCAAAATGGCCGTGTCGCAATTGATTCACGATTGATATTACATTTTTGGTACCAACCTAGGGTTTTTAGAAGCTTGACCAGCCAAATGAATGTGTGAGATTGTTGTGGTGATTGAGAGAAGCTTCTGCCAGGGTTGGGGATGACATCACGTGTCTTCCTGCCTTAGCGCGACCTAGCGTGTTCAGGTCCACTTCTTTGTCGCGTTGCTCCAACTCTCTCCTCTGGGTATTGGAGGTACCTTATTGTTCCTTTCCACTCGATAGTGTCTTGAGCAGAGGTTCAACAAGTCTGCCACAATGTCTACCTTCGGTGGAGTGATGGAAGAGTTTCCTGACATCCGAGGTTTGCTTATGCCTATCCAAATCATCGACGATCACAATTGCTAAGTGTCTCTAGTGGACTACTTTCGGCAAGTTCGCGCAACGCAAGAAAAATCGGCACCTCCACCAGCTCTGGCATGTTTTTTGAGCCATGTGCATACCGATCATACTGTGGGGCTTGAAGCTATTTCATTTCGTGGCCCGTTGTACGCTTTCTCTCAATTCGAAATTGAATAATACTGATCACATGACCAGTATCTACTGCTCCGCCGCAACGAGAGAGCTCCTTCTTCGCCTGGAGAAGTATCCCCATCGACTCAATTTTGCCAGAGGCGTTCTGGAAGCTCAAAAGGCTCATTTCAAGCATCTTAAAAACATATTGGTAATGCCCCCCCATCAAGATGCACTTTCAAGGCTGATGCCTAAGAGAAACCGATCCCACTGGAAACACCAACTCAAATTGAGTTGAGCCCGGGCAATGTGATACAAGTAACCCTCTTTGATGCAAATCACTGTTCGGGCGCAGTGATGTTCTGTCAGTTGATCCTTCCATCATTGGCGCCAATTTCTAACCTTCTAAGTGTTCGAAGGCAATGGCAAGGCAGTTCTCTACACAGGCGACATCAGGTCAGAGCCATGGATGGTCAATAATCTCTCGCGCAATCCTTTATTGATTGAGTATACGTCGGGTCTCAAGACTTTGGATTGTATTTATCTCGACACCAGCAATACTTCCGACATTCCATTTCCGACAAAGGCGGCAGGACTAAAAGAACTCTTATCGAAAGTGGCAAAATACCCTTCAGATATTGTATTTCACTTTGAGGCTTGGACATTTGGTTACGAGGAGGTTTGGATAGCTTTGTCCAAAGCTTTGAAGTCTCAGGTAACAATCATCGTCAAAAGCTACCATTCCCATCACCTAACTCCTAGGCAGATTCACGTTGATACATACAAATACAAGCTGTACCAGTCGCTTCGCGGCACGACTAACACAGTTTGTTCAAGCGACTCTGGACCATTTCTTACCAACGAAAGTCCAATCTTGACTGGATACACGTGCGGCAACACTCCCCAAGAGGGCTGCCTTACTACCAACACTGATGTCCGAATTCATAGTTGCGAAAAGGGAATGCATTGTTCGGTCTTGAACGACAAGACAGTTTTGATTCGGCCCATAATCACCAAAGCACATGGAGAAGTCATCCCAGAAGTTGGGATTGGTGGAGGTGGCGGCGATTTGAATCAACATCCAGATCTCGTTCTCGACGAAAAAGTGCCAATTGACGATATTTTGAGCCTGTGGGTATATCGGGGATATTCTTAAATGTGCCTAACAATGTGACAGATTCAACGATGCAGATAAAGACGTAAAAGATGACGTACAAAAGATGCTTTTTGCTGGTCTAGGTCCTACTGGACGATCAATACCGCTAGACGGCATGAATCTCGATAGAGACGAAACTGATCTCTCTTTGACCCAAATGGCAAAGATAATGGCACAAGCAATTTCAAAAAAGCGACGCGACAGCCAGCAAACTGAGACTTTTTTCCATAATGGTCAAGAATGGCCCAGAGTGATTACATTTCCGTACTCACGTCACTCATCCTATGAAGAGTTGGTCGATCTTGTCAGCGCATTTAGACCCAAGGACGTCTATCCATGCACTGTAAATGATAATTTCTGGGCCAAAGGTAAGTGAATTTTGTGCTGGTCAAATCTTTCAGGTATGCTAATTAATCTGTTCCATGCAGAGGGACTTTCTATAGCAGGATTATTTGGCGATGAGTGTATAGCAAATCAGTTCCGCCACGATCGTGAAATGGACGAAAAATATCCCAATCGCTCACAACTCGCCAGTCAGCATGACCAAAATACCAACTCACAATTATCCCAAGTGGAAACGAACAGTCCTGAGCGTCCTACACCGCGGGAGGCTGTTTCCGAACACCAAGGTGCTTACAGATCGATCAGCCAGGACATGCAACGCACCGTGGAATTGGTTAGGCAAAGTCTCCCTCAATCAACATTTTCAATCCACACAATTAGAAATGCGGTTTTGACAGCAAAGGGTGATGACGATAAGGCTTGTGATTTATTACGTGGTGAAACAAATGTCGTCTCTGCTATGAAGATCATTCGGGGAAACAACGAAGGTCACTTACGGCCTTTCGATGCTGCTGGTAATGAGATTTCCATCACCCCCGATCATTTGGATATGGAAACTTTGCCTTTTGGCAGCCATGCTGCAACTCCAGGAGCAGAATCACAAAGCTTGCGGCGCAAAGCAATTTTCGACGAGCTTGGCGTTGATCCTAAGCGTGTTCGTTTATCAAATGATGGCGGAAGTGTGCCCCCACATGACACATTTAACACGCAAAACGAAGCACCTTTGAACTACGAATCTTCTCAAGAGTCTACAGTGAATACACCAGGCTCAGAGGCAGATAGTGACACCTTTATTGAAAAAACCATCCCAAATATGGTTTTCGATGCCGATGATCAAGTCCATCGATGCACACTATGCTCAAGCGAGATTTGGGGAGGAGAGAATGGATTTTGCACGGGTTGTGAGGATGGCCCAGAAGACATGCCATACTTTGAGAGTATAGAATTCAATGACATAGGTAAATATAGGCCCGGAATTGCCATTGATGAGCATACAGATCTTGAGTTAGAGGGCAGGCAGAGATTTGATGTTGTCGGCGACTACCTTGAAGATGACTCGTCTGCATATGACACTCAAGACTCAGACTCAAATTTCAGCCATGAGGAATACGAAAACAACAGTTTCATCGACGATTCTCCATCTGATGCAGAAGAAGCTGCTGCGACTGACGATTCCTCTCTCAGCGACAGAGAAGACGCTTTCGAGGGCAAATACAAGGCACTTGAAAGGAGTCACACAGTACTGGCAACAAAATATCAACAATTAGATTCGGACTATCGCGAACTTAGGCATGATTTCGGGATGTACTCTGGTGATGAGGATAACGAAGATGATGACGATGACGAGCGTGACGAAGATGGAGTGACGATTGTGAATGTTCCACAACCACAAGTTGTTACAACGGAAGTTATTGTTTCCTCCTCAGAAGAACAATCGGATGGCGAGGAGATTTCTCCAGACCGAATTAGGCTTAGGACTGAGGTCTTTGAGGCTGTTAGTGGTGTCAGCAATCGGAGCTGGCATGATGTTTCTCTTGCGTCTACGACAGACAACCATACTCATGCGGAAGTTGAGTTATGATAAGTTTTCCCTTGTTGGCAGTTTTGGGAGTTGGAGTTTTTGGTGCACGGGACTTGGTGTTTCGGCGGATAATACAAATGATACCCTGGGCTCTGGCGTTTGTATTGCTATCTGGTTGTATTTTTTAATGGTCGCTGGTGACGAATAGATAGCAAGCAGCGTTTGGCGATCTCACGAGGACAGAAGATACCCATCCAATGTATTTCTAGTCGCGAGGTGGTTGTAAGAGAGTTGCACGAATATAGCTCGGTATCATGACATCCAATCGGTGTTACATCGCCGTCTACGGAGTAGATCCACCTTCCTCCGCAGGGTCACTGCATGGAGTTGTCTGAAGTGTTATGTCCAAGTGCACGCTCGTGCAGACGTTGCGAATCGCTCTAGATTACGTGCTGCTTGCTCGGCGGAGGCGTGACCTGCAGCATGGCCTGTGGTCTCAGGCCTTTGGGCAGGGTCACGAATCATTGGTTGTGGCGAGTGAATGGCGAGAGTGGATGGATGTGGAAGAGGCTGCAGCTTTGATGGCCGGTTGTCGCTCTTGGTCCTCGTGGAATTCGAAATACGGTTGGGGATGCATGACTGAGGAAGGATGGATTGGACGTCGTTGCAACGACGAAGGCTTTTTAGTTGATGTCAGTGGTCAGATCAACGTCGGCTGGAGCGAGATGAGGCTTCTCGGTTTCGCTGGTGGTGAGTGAACCTGTAAAGTATAGTATTTGTACCAATGCCTATCTCTTTCTTTGCTCCATCATGTAGTACATCTCCATTATCACCTTGACACGTCGTGACCCACGTCCGCGTCCGGCAGCAGAGGAGATGATAAGGTACCTTACCTGTAATTCTCTATCCATAGGTACCTAAGAAGCCTTATATGGAGGCACAACAGACCTATCATCAAGAATTGAACACGTCCATAGCTCTTCTGACCTCCACAATGATCAATCAATCCATTCATCATATGGATCTTTGGGCTCTCAACCATTCCCGGATTCAAGGTCTAGGAGAAGAGGATAGATATATTGGGTAATGCTTTTAAGATGGGACCCAGTTGATGTTTGTATGGTATTGACTAGTTGGCTATGATTTTTCGAGGCTGGGTATGCCTGGTAGGATCGTGATGTTGATGAAGTTGCGTTGCAAACCTGCTGACATTGCTTTGCCCTATGTTATGCGACCTCTTGTTAGAGTGGTTCATTATGCTTAATGTACCTCGATATAGAACAGATCCGTGTACGCTCGCTCGCTTGAATAAGGTAGGATTTGATATTTTTGTTGCAAATATTGTCTCCATCTTCAGTATTTCCCCCCATCCTTCGCTTTACCGCCTCTTCCTCGTGTACTCAGTCGTGTTGTGTTGTGTTGTATGTATGCATCTTAAGCCTCAACGGAAACAAAGTCTGAGAGTCGAGTTGATCCTCACCCAAATTAGTTTGATCCAAGCACCACACGGCAAGGAATCGATCTCTTCCAAAGAACAGTCTACGCAAATAAAAAGCTGAATAGCTGGAAGAAATTGTTGCGACAGAAGAAGCAAGGACCCGACTTTCTTTTGTGATCAAGCCACCCTCCACCAAATCGGTCAAAGCAGAAGTTGGCTTGAAGATTTTCCTTACTCCTCTATTAAGGGGGACCAGATTCTTTTACAATTCTCTCAATTGTATATCGAACTCTTCAGCAAGATCTCGGAATTCGCTGTGTTGATATTGTAGACAGGTGGAGAATTCTCACTTGTCACTGGCGAAACAACTCTAGGATCTTGACTTGACCAGACGAGACGACACAAGCCTCTCTCACCGCAACCGCATCCCACGTCCACCCTCGAGACCAAACCTCACCTCCTCCTTCCTCCGCCACCCCAGAGACCGCCATTACTTGATACTACGCAAACTCTGCCCATTGAAAAGGTCGACACCGCTCCTGATCCTCTGCGAAGTTCGGAATAGGAATATTGGAATCCCCAACGTTGGTGGAAATATCGAAAAAGGGCACAATACGGGCATTGCTCGATATTTATCTTCACCTCGCAAAAGCTGCACCAACAAATCCGCCACCCCCGGAGCGAGTTAGTGATTCACTGGAAGGAAGTTGTGATTCATTGTCGGATCGAACACGAACAGTTTAGGAATCATCGGGCGAGGGAAGAGGAGGATAAAGAGTGAGATTCAAGGGCTTCGCTGCGAGAGTTCCACGTCACACCCAAATTCACAATCAAGACAACTTTGTCCTGCACGGATCACTAACATTCTCAATCAACCTTCAAGTGTCATCTCGAGACGCCCCACACTGCAGAACCTTCCAAACAACACAGGTCTCTTCCACCACATCGTCTGCACCATCCCCGGCGTGTCCTCTACGCTGCCTCAGAAAGACTCGGAATTCTGAGGCCACGACATCTCCCCTCGTACGATCACTACCTGTCTACCTACATACCTCCACCACTCCAGTAACCATGAAGGGACCAGCCGTCGACCAGCTCGTATACGAGTGCATGTTCCCCAAACCCAAGACCACCGATCCGCAGAATTTCCAAGGTCTCCTCCAGCGACAGTTAGTGCCCGAAGTCCGGCTCGAAACTCAAGCATTCTATGGCCATCTCTCCTCCCAAGAAGCCAAATACCCGGGTCTGGATTACTCCTACCAGCCTCATCGCACACGTCTGTCGCGTTATCCATGGCATCGACGACTCTTCCGAGCATTCGAGAGTCTAGGTCTCACGAGGTCCGAGATCGCGAGTTTGACAAAATGGGAGGGCACACGTTGGGCAAAGGAGCGGTTTGAGCGCGAGCAAGGAATTGTTATCCGCGATACAACGGCAGATTCGATTTCGGATTGGGTAGAGCCTGAACACCGTATTACGGTGGCGCCACAACCTCATAGGGCGGATATTGAAGATATGGAAGACATTCAGGAGGATGGAGAGGCAGAAGAGAACGAGAATGAAATGGAGGATGATGGAGAGGATTCGGATAACGAGATACAGAGCGTAGGTTTGAATTTGAATCAGCGGCTGGTTGCTGCTGCGGCACTGAGGGATGCTGGAAATCAGAGCACAGTCATGGACGAGGAATGGGAGCAATGGCTGAAGGATGTGGCAGAAAGGGGAGGACTGCCATTTCTCTCTTCAGATCTGTCGCCAAACGCCAATGTCCCGGGTACAAGGCCCAGCACAGATATGCCAGCTATGAATCCGCGACTCCTGAACGCAGCACGACTAGGACAATGGCAACAAATACCCGATCACCTACATAATATTGTTCGGGAGAACTTGGAAGCCAACAATAGACGCAACGAAGACACACCAATCGCTCCGTCTTCCTCATCATCAGCATCGAGTACCCCCAGCATCGCAACATCCCGCTATTCTGCCCGCTCATCACTAAACCCACACTTACGAGCTCCCACCACCAACCCCGCCAACGCGACTACGGGCTCATTTAGCAGAACAGTCGCCAGACTTGACAACCACTTCACCGAGCAATTCTCGCGGCGACCCATTCCTCCTCTCCCCTCGAGCTCTACCCCTATATCGAGATCTACGCTGCGGATGGCGCCAGGACGAAGCAGTCATCCTGCTACAGGCTCGTAACGTTTGTGTGATGTGTGTTTGTGTGTTTGTGTGTGATTTTATCTGGGAGGGAAGCAGGCTGGCAAAGAAGCAAGAAAGCAAGATATACGTGTTAAGTGGAGTTTGGGTTCATTTACTGTACAGCGATCAGCGATGGAAATTGAATTGAGTTGTCTTTGGCCTTTTGCCTTTTTGCGGAAAACCGTCCTGGCTGGCTAGTTAGATAGCTACCTCGCTGTCAGGCAGGCAGGGAGGCATGGATTTGTTGGTGATGGTTGGTGGTGAGCGGCATAGCATGGCATGGTTTGATGGGAAGAGCGAGAGGAAGGAAGACCGGGAGTAGAAAGGAAAGGCATGGAGATATTACTGGCTGGGCCATTTATATTTTATTCGCTTTTTTTGTCGCACGAGTCAATCAATAAATAAGTCAGTCAGTCAGAAGCTCAGTCAGTCAGAAGCTCAGTCAGTCAGTCATGAAGTTAATCACGAAGTTAATTGTTTAAACAAAATCTTGGGTCTTGGCCCTCTTCTCTTTTCTCCTGTGACCTCTCTGTCTCTATTGGAAATAGCTTTGTGATTTAGATGTGGGTGTCTTTTCATAGAGTTCTATCCGTGTTTAAGATTGTTATTGTTATTGTCGTCGTCATCATCATCATCACCATCATTATCATAGTCTTCATCATTATAGAGGCACTGTGTTAGCAAAACGTCCTATGGGCGTTGAAAATTTCGTGAGAAGTTTTGTTTCCTCTGGAGCTAAGATTATGAATGCGGTTGTGGTTGCGGTTACGTTGTGGTTGTGGTTTTTATGCTGTGCTGTGCTGTGCTTTGTGCTCTAGGTTAAAACTGTGCTTTCAGAAGAAGCTGTGCGTTGGAATAGAGTTGGAATATAGCTGGGCTAGGCTAGGCTAGGCTGGAGCAAAGGAAGGGATAGAGCTGTATTTTGGAGCGGAGCCGTAAAGGGCTGGAGATACTGTTGGGTGGGTGTATACCATGCTAGAAGCTGACGTTTGTGTGTGTGTGTGTGTGTGTGTTTATACGTGTGGGAGCATGTATGAGAGAGTGTGTGTACGTGTGTGTGTGGGAGTGTGTGGCTTTCGGCCCTTGAGTCTTTAAGTCTTTGGGTTTGGAGTTCAGGCCATGTAAGATGCGTTTTGAGGCGTGGTTCTCGTGCGAGAAAATGAGTCAAAGGCGAGAGTTGACAGTGGCAGCAGCAGTAGAAAGGGGAAAGGAAAGTGGAAGTTGGGGGAACATCGTACTCTACTTAAGCAAAGGGAAGCAGAGAGAGGTTGTTTAGGTATGATGTTGGCGTGAGACGGCGAGTAGGTGGGTGGGTTGAGGATTGTAAGACGAGTGGAGTATTATGTGTGTGATGTGGTGGGTATGGCATGTTATGTTGTGGCGTGGTAGAGAGGAGATAGAGGACAAGGGGGTGGACAGGGGGGAGTGAGGAACGAGGACTTGATGGGAGAGGAGTAGAGAAGAGACTAAAGAGAGAGGTATACTTGGCTCGTGGCTTTTGGCTTGGTTTATGGGTGAAGTGAAGTGGAAGAGGGATAGGAGGCGTCTAGCGTAATAATCGAATATAATGGATTAAGATATATTCTATACATTATATTATACCTCGTTGTGCTAAGAGAAAGAGAATGCTTGGAAGATAAAAGATCGCATCATCCAATTGAGTCCAAACTCATTATTTCGCAATTAGGCAATGGAACAAACAAATCTTGTATTCGTAAGTGATATGTATCTTACAATATAAATAAAAAGTCCAAGTAGTATACCAGATAACAAACAAAGAAGAACCCCTTAAGCATCAGTGGAAGAAAAGAAGTACCCCTCTCAGCATCCAACCATAACCTGTAGACAAGCGACGAGCAAAACAGAGCTGTACACCAAAGAAATAAAAGCTTCGCTTATTGCTGCTTGTTGCTAAATATTGTAGACGCGCTCTCCCTGCTTTTGCCTGAGTCTACAGATCTCTCTCTCTCTCTATGCATGTGATACAACCATTCAAGAATCGTAAAACTGATATACCAAGAAAAAGAGTCCGAAACAAACGGAATTCGTCCTTAGCTCAAAGTGAAACCAGGACAAGCAAGCGAAATTCGTCCAAAACCAATGTTGGGGACTAAAATGAGTGACTTTGCCAGTTTTCGTGTTTGTGTACACTCGAGCCGTGGCATATGCCGTAGTGTTGAGATGCCCTTACGTTTCATGAACGAATTTTGCACATATTTTGGAGTTTTCGATGGAAGGGGAGACGATCGCTGAGAAAAGTGATGGTTTGGTGGTTGGTTAAGCGAGATCTTGATGTCAGGCTAGACTTTTCCTCGGGCACGATTGCGGCAACGTCTGTAGGAAATCGCCGGTAGTCTAGATGATATATCTATTCTGGGAAGAGCGCGTAGCTGAGTTCGTAGCTGAGCAATGCAAGCTTTGTTATGAACCGTTTCTTTGTAAAACCGTGGGCGAGGTTCCTCAGATATGGAGGAGTTTCGCCTCTCGGATCTTCTGTCTAAAGCACTGCTGAAAGATCGAGCTCATGCTGGTTGCATGTCGCATGGTTAGCGGCTGTCTTAAGTTACGTCTTCTTCTTCTTCTTCCTCCTCCTCCTCGTCCTCGCTGCTGGCGTTGTGCTCGCTTGTGCTTTCGGAGTTTGACAGGCTCTCGTCCTCCCATTCAACCTCGCTCTCATCCTCGGCTGTGTACGAAGAGGCGTCACCTTCATCTTCGTACCTAGCTTCTCCTAGAGTGCTCTGAACCTCATATACCTCTAACCAAAAATTTTCAACTTCGCTCATGAGCATATACTTCTTTGGATCAATAGTATCTAACCAAATATATCTTTTCCAGCCAAGACTAATAGCCAGACTGAGCTCACTATTTCTTGCTAAAGAAGGAACGAAGCTTCCAGGTAGCGGCTGAATCTGCTTGCCATCTTCGCCAATGAAAACATCGTCCAAGTGAGAGATGCAGTTTTGTCTTGGAAAATCCTCCGGGCATCTATATTCCGCATCAAGGTGCTCGTATTGAGGATCACATATACTATCAATCTTTATAGACGCACAGTCTTCCCACGGAAGCTCAGTATTAAATGTAACCCGAAGCACACGGCAACATTGGCTTTCCATTCGAATGATTCCATCCAGATGCTGAGATTCCTCATAGGCCACATACTCCTCCATATTAATCCCACAGCTCAATAGTATCTGCAACCAGTCCTGCACGAAGATGGCGTTGATATTGGCAACACAATCGACAGGCGTGCCCATTCCATCATCCCAGTAAAGATCATTTGTCAATTCTAGCGCTCGTGAGATTTTGATAACTGATCCTTTCTTATCATTCTTATTTGCATGAAGCCAATCGATGATAAGGTCCTGAAGAAGAGTCATCTTGCCCGGCCATTGACTATCAGTAGTTTCGTCACTGCGTAGATTTTCATATTGTTTTATCAGGTAATTGATGCTATCGAGGGCGTCGTCATGTCTAATTTTCAGAGCAAGTAGGTTCTCGCGGATGAACATATATTCTCGGGTTTTACTGTGGTGGAAATCGTTTGTGAGACTATATTGAAGAATTTCGTATGGCAATCCATTACACAGTCTACAAGTTTGCCACCCCCGAGGGCCATTTCTTCGCCATTTGAAAGGATCAAAAAAAGCTTGATCGATTAAAAAGCGCATGATAGTTGCAATTATCGACCGCGAGTATTCGCCAAGTAGGATGTCAAAACATGCAAGAGCATGAGCAGCCTCCTCCCCGTCATCAGTTCTTTGGTAGATATCCGCGCCCTTAGTGACAAGAAATTCGACGAGTTCTGATCTTCCTCCGGAACAAGCGTACTGTGCAATGATTAGTATCTTTGATTGCAAGAAAGGAGATGGCGACGAACATGAAGCAAAGTCCAGCCGCGGGGATCCACATCAAAAATTGATGCATCACCAGATAGTAGGAGCTTGTGAATTCCTCTGACATTTCCTTCCCAAGCAAGTTCAAAAACCTGGCAGTCATCTGGACGACGACGCCGCATGGTATTGAATGACCAACTATCGAAGTTGTTGTTTGTTGTGAGTCTGAAGTCTCGACGACAAGTCAGAAATCTCCAGGCCATGTTTATCACGTAGGTGGGGCGTGGAACAACAGTTTTGCTATTCTCGGTCTCTACCTCGTCTTCGTCGATAATATGAGATGTCGTAGAATGAATCCTAAGTTTGAATAAATTGGTGTCAAACGCACTGCGGGAGTGCTTGTTGTATAATCTGAGAGCACCATTCTGTGCTGCTGGCACTAGACTAGAGGATTGGATAGCATCGCCATCTCCAAGTGGGTGATAGGCTACAATTTCCCTCTCCATCACAGCTGCCTTGACTTGAACGGCCGGCCGTCGTATTGTTACTAATGAGAGTTGAGCTGTGACAGCATCAAACTTTCCAGCCATATTCGCCATTGATACACTAAGACACAAGTCATAAAACCTTCAATCATCTAGAAAAGGTCTTGGTGCTTACTAATTGATCGTTGATTGCAAGATATTTATATTGTTTTTAGCGCTCTCGATGTAATTTTTGATCTTGGTGAGCTTTCCATCCGCCAAAGCAATCTTGACTCGAACCCATTTCCTCCTCAAAGTCTTCCGATCAGGCTGAAGATTTACTGATAATCCATTGATGATGTATGCAAGCGCATCAATATCACTCTTAGTTGTTGTGAGTGCGTGTTTCATTAATGAGTCTTGTGTTTCGGAAGTGGTGCCTAACGTGTATACATGCTGTATATGATTGAGTATCGAGGCGAGGAACCGCAACTCCGTAGATATACGCCGGATTTCGTTCGGCCCATCTTCGACCAACTCCCAGAAATCGGCAGCCTTTCGAAGACTATCACCAAGCTGAACTGTAAGAGAAACAACGCTAAAAGCGCTAGCGACCACGCCTAGAATTTCTGCCATCGATGTAGCGAGCAAGTTTTGGAAAAGACTTTGTGATCAAAAATACAAACGTTCTTGTATAACCTACGAGGATGAAGAAACGGCTTGGGACAATGTTCAGGAAGAGCCATCTTCAAAGACTGTCGTGCAACCTACTCAGCCTCAAGAAAACGCACATGCTTGCCCATTGGCCAAAAATTGTTGGTGGTGTTTTCAAGACGAGGCACATCACAAGGCAAAACTGAGCAAAACCCCGCCAGGGAAATGAGCGCTATCATGTTCAACAAGTACTTGTGCCTCTTAGGCCGTAGAAATCCCTGTAGCTAATGTAAAAAGAAAAAGTAAGTATATTTCATGCTCGGCTAAAAGGCATCGTGACAGGAAATGAATAACAATGAGGCACTTGCTAGCTCCTATCGTCGTCAAGAAATCTAGCAGGACTTAGAGTGGATTTAAGGTGGTTAAACATAATACTAATAGAAAGCCACGAATGCGTAGACAGCGAGATGAAACACACAGCGCAGTAGAGCCGCCTTTCCCACAACTTAATCCCACCAGATTTTATTGCCTATCAGCAAAGAAGCACTCTTGCAGCGAGTTCTAAGCTACAAGCAGTGTTTGTTCCATGCATCGGGGCTGTGACTTTGTGCAATCACAAACTAAGGCTATGCACTTGTACTAGTGAGTAACCAAGCACATAACTACCCCAAGATGTATAGAAGGTCCAAGCTTGAAAATATCTGGATCTTTTTGGAGGTGCCCTAATCACGGGACCTAAAATATTTAACGGCGATAGGATAAGTAATGACATGTAGGTTCTCTCTAAAATCATATAAGCGCATCGTAGCTACAAGAATGCATATAGCAGGGTATCATGGTTGAAATTGCAGCAAAAACTCCACCTTGCCCTGCAAGCCAGCTAGTGCAAGGACCCAAACTCCAGTCATCTCGTTCGTCAAAATACTTTCTTCTCACAGGTGACCAGGCGTTAGTCAATCCATCGCTGTTGCTCGCGATCATAGCCGATGATGTCTAAGTCGATATTCAATGTTCGTAGCATCATAGCCATTGTAAACTCCTGGACCGTGTTAGTACTGCTGTGTTTTTACCTCTCATTCTCGAACACTTACATCCTCTTGGCCAGGCATTTCACCAGTATCGCCAACACCATTTGCACGTTGTGACTTTTCGTTTTCTGTCTCGGGATCGATGCTGTACTCTGCATACAGATCTCTCTTTTCGACATCCCTTCTTTCTTTGTTCTCGTCATCATCATCGTCGTCATCGTCATCATCATTCTGAGGTTCTTCCGTATTCCAAGAATCTTGGAACTCTTTCTGCTTCTGCTGTGCTTCCTTCCATGCTCGAGGACCGCCCATGCTGTCCAAACTTTAGATTCTGATTAGCACTTTAGGATAGAGGCAAACATACCGATTGACACGATCCCTAACCCTCCCAAACAGCTCCTCAGCAGCCAACCGACTAGCACCCCTCCACTTCCCCACCAACTCCCTCAACTCACCATCAACAACCTCATCTTCCCCGCCGTCTCCACTCAACCCCTCCTCCCTCCTCCTCTCCACCCACTTCCTACCATCCCGCTCAATCTTCCCCGCCTGCTCCGCAGCATCCAAGTCATCCCTCACCTCTCTCAGTCCCTTCTCCAATTCCCTCTGCTCCTTCAACAGCCGTGCAACCTCCGGATCGGCATTAATCTGCTTCGTGGCCGCAGGAGACGAGAACTTCCTCTTCGCTGCTACAGCTACTGTGGACACAGAGCGCGGTGTGGCGGGCGAGAGGGCGAGTTTGGAGTTCGGTGCGCGGTGGAGGAGCGTATTTGCGCTTTTGGTGGCGAGGGGAGCGCTGGTTCGTGGTTTCGGGGTGGGTGTAGCTGTAGAGGCATTGGCAGATGTGGTTGCATCTTGGGCTAGGATCTGTGAGTCAGTTTGTGTGGTGGGGGTGCCTTTGATGGGTGATTTGAATGGTGTCTTGAATGGTGAGCGGAAGGGTTTGGAGAGTGTTTGCGATGCTGTGTCGATGCGACGACGTTTGGCAGCTGGTGTGGACATCTTGACGTAGTTTCTAGTCGCGATGTGTGCTGCTGCTGACCGACTGATATTGCTGCCCGCAATCAAATCATCAATTGATAGACGGAGGCATTTTCTTGTATTGGTTTTGTCATGACGGTTCCGCGACTCTGGGAGACGCGAAATTGTGGGGCAAGCGCGAGATCACAAGACAACATGTTCAGCACACATATTCCAATATACGGGTCAGATCAAATACAGGAAGTCTCATTATGCATATTCTCAATTGTTTGTACACGCTAAACTACACTTCGACGCAATAGTCCTAATGTCCAACACCACCTGCAACCCATTGTCCAAACTCTGGATCCCCAGGCTGAGGAAACAGACCGCCTTCCTGTGGATGTTGCTCGGGTGCATCGCCATTCTGGACTGCCCCACCGTTAGCATTCCTATGCGCATTTTGTCGCTGCTGTCTCCAAAACATCAGGACAATCAATGCTGCTGCTAAACCCAGAATGACCACGCTCTCAATGAATCCGTCATCAACGACATCATCATACATACCATCAGCTTCGCCGCCTGGTAATGGTTCGTTTTCTGGTAGATAGTTATCGTCATAGTCGGCATCGCCGTAATACATATGATCTTCACGAAGGAAATTGCTGACCCATTCGCTCAGCGACCATTGCTTCTTAGGCGCTATATATCTGTTAGTTTGATCTCTAAGTGACTTATAATCTACGTACCTGGATCGTCTTGAATGGAGTTGATCCTTCCGTGAGTGAGAGTATTCCACGCACTTCTCAAACGTAGCTTAAACAGACTGAGAGTAACAGGTAGATATGCTTCCTCGTTTGTTTCGAAAGCAAGGTCATAATACCTCTTTGCGAGATGGAAGTCTTGAGTAAGGCCAACTCCATTCTCATGCATCCACGCTAGATTGTACAATGCTTGTGCACTCTGGTGATATTCACAAGCCGCTGTATAACATGATGCTGCTTTTTCGGTATCTGGTGTTGTACCGATACCCATCAGATAGTAATCTCCCATTTTGACAAGTGAATCAATATTCGACTGCTTTGCAGATCTTGTCCAGTAGACAAGTGCGAGAGCAGCATTTTGTAATAATTTTGGTCGAGCTGTTGAAATGGTCAGCCATGAGGGCAATGGCCATTTCGATTTTTGCTGATCAAGCATGTATGCCACGTTAGCTTGTCCTTTTTCGTATCCTTGTTCAGCTGCAAACATGTAGTCAATTAATGCCAATTCCTCATCGCCATCCTCAAAGGCGGCGTTTGCCTCTGCAAATGATGACATAAGTGGCTCGGCCTTCTCAGCAACATTCTTATAATATGCTGCTGCCAGACCGCAGCTCCTATCTCTCCCAATGCCCTGCTCAATGAGCTCCGCTAGGTAATACCAGGATTCAATGTGACCATACCTGGCAGCAAGCTCGAAGTAGCGGTTTGCGACGGAGACGTCAGCTGCTGTGCCTTGATCCAAATAAAGAGCACCGAGGGCGACCTGAGCTGGAGAGTAGTCTTGATCGGCAGAAGCTTTGAAGAGCTCTGTTGCCTTGATCGTGTTCTTGGGAATACCAAGACCCTCAAGATTCATAACACCAAGCCCATACTGTGATCCAGCATCTCCGCTCTTGATACCACGATCGAACCAAAGTCTCGCCTTGCCAAAGTCCTGATTCACGCCCTCTCCCCTAAGAAACATGCGCCCCAAGTACCCAGCAACTTTGGTTGCAACCTTCTCAAGGCTAGGTTTGTCGGTATCAATAATTCTTCCGTCACGCTGCCAGTAGAGCTTCGCAACCTTCATGAAATATCCTTTCGCGGCTTTCAGGTCCCGAGCCAGACCTCTCTGTCCGTCGTAGTGAAGTCGTCCCAAGCTGAATGTAGCTTTGTAATCTCCCTTCCTCGACATCAAATCCAGGTACTCCAGCACATCATCCAAGGAGGCATGGGCATCAGAGTTTAGGTTGACCTGCTTCTTGTTGTTTCCCGAACTCGAATAGCTTGCTCCCTCTCCATACACGCCTCCTTCATCATCTGCGAGTCGATAGGAGTCTGGAACCCAAGACATTCCTCCTGGTGGACCTGCTCGAAACCATTCGATAGCTTTGTCCGCCACCTTTTTGTAGTGTTTCACAGCAATGTTACAATTGTGCGCGACTCCAATGCCAACATGATACCGAAAAGCAAGTGTCATCTCCGATTTGACATTTCCTCCTTTGGCAGCAAAAGTATGGTATAGCAACGCCTTGGCCTGGTCTCGCTCAACAGCTCCACCAATTCCTGTCGCATACATAAATCCAACCATATGTTGCGCAGAGGCGTTCCCAGTCATCTCGGCGAGGCCATGGTATCGTCTGAAAGCCTCCGAGTAATTTTTTGGGTACGAGTAGTTGCCATAGAAATTCATCTCCGCTAGGAGGAAAATAGCATCCGCATTGTTAGCTTGCGCTGCCTGCTCCAGCAGTCGCACTCCATCAGCAACCAGCTTAGGCAATGTCTTTAATGCCAAACTATCCGCTCCATCTACGGAAGGTCCTTGGAATCGCAGTGAAGGTAAAAGTGAAAGGGCATATTTGCCGATCGTTCCTATAATCCCGGACGGCCTTTTGGATGGTCGAGGATTCCTTTCTTCGTATCGTCGTAGGAAGTACAATGCTTTGTCAACCTGTTCCGCACCTTCGCAGACGTCAGCACCAGTTCCCAGCCCGCTAACCTAATGTCCTTACCATCTATCCTCCTGCCTTCTTGGCCATTGTCTCGTAATGGTTGCTGCGGCGAAGGAGACTGCGCAGCTGCTGATGGTTGAGGACTTCCCTCTGCACTAAGTGTCGATTCCGTATCTTCCTTGATCTGCGCAAACGTATTGGGTATCAAAAATTGTAGAAAAACTATTGTAGCCGTGATATATTAGCTATGGTCGTGCTGAAGCTAGGTGCCACAACATACAAACCAGGAACCACAACCTTCCACTCCAGTCCTTCATGGTGAGAACTTTGCGCAATGTTGTTTACTTCGTCCTAGAAGAAGAATGGCATAAATTGGTCATCGTCTAGCGGATCGCATGTCACTCATGATGTGGAGGGTGGAGAGTTGCGGGGCACAAATGAAAGTTGTCCTGATGTTTTGTTTGTTCAAGCTGTCCTCTTTCGGCAACTCCAAATGACATCGTCCCGAGCTTATAAATTCATCATCAACAGCAACATTTCTTACTTACAATGTGCGTTTGACCTTGACGACTTGCAATCATCCTACGTCACGTAAGATTAGAACTGACGAGTCATTTTCTAAGATGGGCTTCTATTATCTTCAAAGCTTCTAATTTTATCTCTGATCGACCACCAATTATCCTTTCCACGCCTTGATTTGTCCATCCTCACCACATGTCAACACGATTTGATGCTATCAAATAATTAGAAAAGCTCAAAACCAGGATAGAGCATGAGACTTACTGAATCTAAGAAGCAGAAAGAACGAACAATCTCCGATCCATGAGCTCCTGGGAGTGTAACCTTCGATTCTGGTGAGAGAGACCATGGCGGGCTATTCTTTAGCTGTACCAGATCAAAGCTCTCTCGACTACTGTTTATTAACAAATTGCCCTGAAGTTTTCATTTCGAGATAATACCTATGTGTTCCAACACCAACGACAGCGCCACCATCTGGCCTGCCTACAACATTGACCATATATTCGCCTCCAAGCTTTTCTCTTAGATCACCAAAGTGAACCGGCGGTGGCTCTTCGATACCTTCCTCTGGATTCGTTACAAGCTCATACATAGAAAATTTCTCGTCATGTGATAATGCGAAGATATCTGTCTCGGAAATGAAGTTGGCATGGTGTATCGATGCACCGTGGTTAATGGTCTGATGAAGAGCGTCTTCCTCATCGACAATAGTTGTGTTGTAGATATTCACTAGTCCATCCGTGGAGCCTGATAGAAGTATCTGAGGACGAGTTGGGTGGAATTGCAGCTGGGAAATGTCAGTATTTCGGTTAATGATGGTTGAGATCGACCTTACTTCTGTTACATCATCACTATGACTCTCAATATATGATAACATTGGCTTTTCCATCTGTCGCAAGTCCCTGAGATGCGTTAGCATATCCCAAATTTCAGCTGGAACTGCTTACCAAATCGAAACTGTTGCTTGATGGTTGGTCAACTCCGTACCAGCTGCGACGCCATACGGAGACGAGCAAGCAAGTGACAATATAGGAGCATTGTCCACTAGTTGTGAATTAGCATTGCATTGAAATATGTTTTAGACATTGTGAGAGTTTAGCTTGCGCACATAGCTCTAATCTGAATAGAAATTCATGTTCTTCTAGGTGAACTACACCTGTCACACAAACTCTTTTATCAACAGCCTCCACAACTGCATACACCCGAGCTCTTGAATGTATCAATGTCTCTCGTATTAATGAAAGAAAAAAAAATAAGAAAAAAAAAATACTCACCACTACTCCAACCTCCAACTTTCCCACCCGCACCAGCCCTCAGATCCCAAATACTCACCTTCCCATCTCTCCCAGCAGTAACCACAACCTCTCCTCCCTCCGCAGTCACACTTTTCGCACACGTAACGCCCTCTCCCACACTCTTGACAATCGACACCTCTCCTCTACTCAAGTCCACCGGATTGACAAGACGTAGACAGTCATCAGATGAGATAACTGCGATGAGACCGTTGGAGAGTGGTATCAGGTCGTAGATGTATGTGCCTGCAGGTTTGGAAACGGCGTACGTCGATTCTGTACTCAGATTGTACATTTCGGCGTTGTTGATGCTGGGTTATGGGGGAATATTACTTGCGCTTGGTGGGGTGGAGGGGTAGGAAATTTTTGAGATCACAGAATTTTCGACAACTATTTGAGCTTGAGCCGTTCTTTATAAATAAAAAAATTTATGCCGAAACTTTTCTCGAGAGTTCGACAAATTCAGTTTATCTAGCATTTACTTTGAGAGACAGAATTATTTTTGCACTGGAAATTTAAGGTGCGGTCCACTACCTACCGCCTCAAGGTATGTACCAGGTAAGTAAGGTGTTCATTGACATCATGTGATTAGGGTGTCACCCATTTCCAGGTTATTTTGGGCACCGTTTATTGTTTTTAAATTTACAAGATGTTGAGAGTTTTTTCGAGTTAGAGAATTCTTGCTGCTATGAAGCCGTTGAGCTGCATTGCCGCTTTCCATTTTCTCTTATGCTTATATTTCTCATGGCTTTTTATCTAAATCACTCCAATTGTCTGTCGTGTCTTGTTTCTGGATTCCGTTTTGCTTGTCCCATTTCAATTCGAATTTCCGATTCCTTGTCGTCATTTTCCCTGTTTTGCGTCTTCGTTGCACGAGATATCCAAGTATCGTTCTAAACAAGTGCACTTGGACGAGCAGTGGTGAATTGTTTTGATAGAAGCAAGGGGGAAAGTTGTAAGATATACGGCTGATTTCATGACAATAGAGGAGTCCCTATCCATGAAGAGGGTGCCTCAGAAGTGTTAAATTTATCAATGCTTTGGATTGTATGGCTCCTGTTTCATTACAAGTCACATACGTCTATGGATACTATGCAATCTGAAGCATAGTAAGCTGGATCCGAACACAGCACTTGAAACTATATGATCAAACCTGTCAATCAGAAAGACTGTAGCGTTGTCACCTGACCTCGCCTTTTAGCTAGACCGAAGGAACTGATATATATCATCAAAAGCATAAGCCTTCATCATACTGTCCTCTGGCTGGTCTCTGCTCCAAAGAGCCTGATGCTGCATAGAAAATTCTTGCTTATTCTCGCAAAATTATTCAAGAAAGTTTTGTGCTCATAGATCTGCATCACTCAACGACCTCTTTTTTATGTGAGCTAGAATTTCCTTGAGAGATGTTGATGGGTGGATAAGAGTGTCGCTGAAGCAAAGAAATCAGATAAGCTGCTTACTCTCATATTGTTTTATATGCCACATCAGGTTCATACACCACAGCATTATAAAATACCACGAGATCCACTGTGTTCGTGGCATAGAAGGCTATACGGATTTAGTCTGAACGATATGTTTTTCCCAATTCAAACTTCCGGAAAGCTAGTCCCAAAAGAAACGACCAACCTGGTCCCTGTCCGTCGTGCCACAATACAGCGTCAACGTCCCTCCAAATGGTTCCCCGCTTGACTTCTAAAATCACCAACGAAGTCCAACAATTCAGCCATAGAAAGCTCTCAATCGCAATGCCGTCACACTCTTGATGGGACTGTGATCATATCGTTTGTTGCATCTCTACTTTCTTGATGCAGATCTTCCTATTGGGAGGTGAAATGGTGATGCATTATGGATTAAGGTCAGGAGTTCATGGAAGAGCTCTCTCACTCCCCTCCGAAAATGCGCTGGGTGTAACCCGCAAGTCTACATAAAGTAGAACTGGCAAGGCTATTGCGGGTATCTGCTGGTGGGTGTAGCCGGTGTGGCAACTCCCTCAAGAACTCTTTTCCTGATGCCTATTTCTTAAGTATACATATATACGGGTAACTTACTTTCCCTTCTCTCCCCCACACTTTCTCTCAATCACTTCACCATACATATCCCTTTAGCACAGAAGATCTCATTTCGCTGAGTTTCAAAGGAGCCTCGGCAGTATTCCAGCATGTCAGACTCATCCTCATCACGGAGTGTATTTAACAATTACGTGAACCACAACGGAACCCCTCGTACTTCAACTGAGCTCATGCTTCTCGATAGTATACGTGCTGCATATTCATCTCAGCATGTCACGCTCACCGATCCAAAAGCTGTTGATCTTCGAGGTTACGCAGAGGCCGGGCTTGCTCAACTCATTCCCGGGTCTATAAATTACTCTGACACGACACGCTCATACAAGGCTCCTCCTAACCGGCTTTCTGGCTTACTTGGTACTCTGAAGGATAATGCTCGATTTGCAACTTTCAGCTATGTTTTCAATGAATCCACTTTCGTTGCTTTTGAGATTGAGTATACTGAGCCGCTGCAACTCTTCATGAAAGGACCTGTCAAACTCCTCTACATTGTTGCTCCCAAAGCCGATGAGGGTCCTACGATGCAGACTTCGGAGGTAACCGACGACCTGCTGCTTGCTGTTGGTTCTTGGAGTAACAACCTCCACAATGAAATCTACGTTTTCGACTCTAGCCAATGGACTAAAGACAAGACCTTATTCGACTCTGTCCAAGCATCCACGTTCTCTTCGGTCATTCTCTCTCCAGACCTTAAGAAGACTCTCATGGCCGATATCACTACATTCTTCTCCGCTCGCAGCACTTACACACGTCTCTCGGTTCCATGGAAGCGCGGACTCCTTTTCCATGGCTTTCCAGGAAACGGAAAGACAATCAGTATCCGCGCTATCATCAATGTGTTGGCCAATCTAAAAGATCCGGTTCCAAGTTTGGTGGTCAAAAGCTTCGATAGCATGCAAGGCCCCAAGTTCTCCATACGCGAGATATTCCAGAAGGCCAGGAGCATGGCACCCTGCTTGCTTGTGTTTGAAGACTTGGATTCTCTCATCACAAACAAGACACGTTCCTACTTCCTCAACGAGGTTGACGGACTAGAGTGTAACGATGGCATTTTGATGATTGGAACTACGAATCATCTAGACTTACTTGATCCCGCCATCTCGAAGCGACCAAGTCGTTTTGACAGGAAGTATCACTTCAAGCTTCCGGAAGAGGCAGAGAGACTGCTTTATTGCGAATTCTGGAGGAGCAAGCTTCGTGAAAGTTCAGACGGTAAAGAAGAGTTTGGCAAGGAGGCGTGTGGTATTGTGGCGAAATTAACCGAGGGTTTCAGTTTCGCGTACATGAAAGAGCTGTTTGTCATTTCACTGTTGACAATTGCAAGAGGGGAGGGGGATGAAGTAACAGCCGAGGAACCTACTGCAGTCAAGGAAAACAAGTCCGATGAGCAGAGAAATAAACGAGCAGTTCCAGAAGTTGTGATACCCCAGCACCTGAAGGACAATGTCTTGCTCAACATGCTGAGGAGGCAATGTCAAGCGTTGCTAGACGAGATGGACAACACCGCGGCAGACGAGTGGATTGGATCGAGCTCTAAGACTGGGAAAGGCGGAGAGGGAGGAGGTTTTGATTTTGCTGCGGCTATGAAAATGGCACGTGGTGAGGGGGACAGTTGTTCTTGAATCATTTGCGAATATTTGTCCGGGACAATGTGTAGTGCAGAATGAGCACGGAGTAGTTATGAGTTCTTGTGTTTCCTCTTCTCTCAACTGATTCGTTAAGTCCATTTTACGTTTGGTTTGCATTTCTGCTTCCATACGATTAAGAACATTTGTTGTATAAGTGATCTTTTTGGGGTTGATGGGCTTTGCTTGTGGCACTAAAAGTATGGTGTCAGCCATACCTTCTCGTTGACCAATCGAGTGGCTAAAATGTGAAATTCTTCAATTTCTATCTCGAATTATTGCATATTAGGAGAAATACATATATGGTCATCTTGTTGTAAGTTGAAAATCCAAAGAAATTTATCAAAATTATGTCACAGGTTTCAAACCCGAGGGCTCCAAATGGATTGGTCGAGAGCCATCATTGGGGGTCATAACGTGCAAGTCGATCAAAACTCTCCACCAACCATGTGTCTGTGTCCCGCACAACCCGGCACTTGATCTCTCTCGTTCCCGGCTAAACAGATCACAGGAACTCAATCTCGAAGGAACCGGGGATTAAGGTACGAGCAAGGCACAGAAGCCCCAGCCAAAGGCTGACATGGGCCAACTACCAATTGTCCCTCCAGCGAGAAAGCTCAGCCCAGTTGTTGTTGGGGTACGATTGGAAATTGCCAAGGCTGTAAGAGATGGATTTATAGTATTTGGAATTGCTAGACGAGCTGAATTGGATGCTGTACCGTTGCCGAGACGTGGTGGTGGTAGTGGTGGTGGTGGACCTGACTAACAGCGTTGCAGTACTGTATTGAGGAGACAGTCAAGCTTTGTGGCGAAAGGGTGGAGGATATCTTCGCTTGGTACAGTAGGGCTGCAATACGACCGTCTTTCTGGGTTGAAGAAGAGTTAGTGCATACTATTATGGTTGAATATCCAATTGAGGGAAAGGGCTCTCTATGCCGTCAGCAATTCGTCGTTTAAGGAAAGTCATAAGGTGTGTATTCTGAGTCTCCGGGGGCATCTGGCAAGGACGCACGTCCAATTGAAGAGATGAGATCCTTCATATGCCGCTCCCTGTAAAATTCAGACTTCTGGAAAAAGACGAATTGGTATATGGACTCAATCAAGGACAGGCATCTATTATCTATCGATCTGCATTGCGGTCTGGATGATTGAGATCAAGGTTGTCACAATGAGGCCCCATGCACTTGGTATTATACAAAGAGCTGGATAATACCCATCCAAACCTCCTCTCGTTGGAGTAAACGCTAATCTAGGCCTTTCTTCACAATCCATCGATTGTAGAGTTAATGATGACTATCTTGTGCTCAGCTCTGCTGGGCCTTTGGCTCTGGACTAACGCTGGTAGGTTCGATGTCTACATCCATTACACAGTGCTAACGAGACCTAGTCTTAGCTCTTGCAACTCCAATCTTTGAATCTTCAATCAATTCTGTGGAGAATCTCGAGGGTCGTGGGTTTCGTAATGGCATCACTCTTCGGATCCTCACAGTCGGTGCTTCGATTGTGTACGGATGTAAGTCTCTCGAATTGGACATTATGAGATAGATTACAGGATGTTTTGAGACACTTCACATAATGTACCTGAGAGAACAATATTAATCATATTCAGACAACTCACCTGATGCTAACGGCTTTCGTTATGCTTTACGAAACCAGCTTGTCTATAATGGCAACCCAGTCAACATGATTGGAAGTGTCTCGACTGGAACTATGGCTGATAATCAGTGTGAAGGATGTAAGTTAATCATTAATACGTGAGATTTCAGCCTCTGGCAGCCATGCGCCAAATTTCAACAGAATTTTGCAGAGAACGGTACTTTGAACAGAGAAAAGACTTTATAGATTTAATGTCGAATCAAACTCATACTGACTTTAATTCCAACCAAGGGGGCGGTTTCGTAATCGATCAAATGTACGACAAAGTAGCCCTCGACCTCTCCCAAAAGCCAAATCTCATCCTCCTACATGTCGGGACCAACGACATGGGCCAAAACCTCGACGTCGGTAACGCGCATGTCAGACTCCGAGCACTCATCGAATGGATGTTCTCGCAGCTCCCAGGTGTTACGATTGTCGCATCGACTTTGCTCCCGAATGGCAATAACGATACGATGATGAGGGTGAGCGCGTTTAATGCTAAGATCCCAAATATGGTGCTTCAGCTGCAGGCTTTGGGGAGAAATATCACTTATGTCGATTTCTCGTCGTCGTGGTATAGTTTGGCTGATATTTCTTCTGATGGGTGAGTGCATCATTATCGGTAGAAACAGGATTTTGCTGATGAAGTCAGGATTCACCCCACTGCAGGTGGGTATCAGAAGATGGCTAAGACTTGGTATGGTAAGTCAAAAGTTCATAAACCACATTCATTCAACCTAATATGTTAACTTATGCGCCGTCGCTTATTCTGAGCTCGTTTTGAAGACTTTGAACTGACTCTCAGTAGATGGAATTGCAGTAGCAGCCGGTGCCGGCATGATGCTACCCCCTCAGACCGTGGCTGGTGTTGATGATTTCACATATGCGACAACCACTTGTGACAAGATTCAAGGAAACGCCTATGGACCGTTCCAAATCCAGCGTGGCTCGGGGTCTGATGATGGTCCATATGCACATACTGGTGTTAGTGTTGGTGGGTTTTCTGGATTCAGTAATCCCGCTTATGTTGGTTTCAATAATCCCTTGCCTGAGGGGGTATATTGGGCGGATGTGAGTGACTTTTCTTCTTGTTATTGAGTAAACACGCTAACTGTCGTGAAGATTAATGGTGATGGAAGTAAGTCCGATGATTTGTTTCAACCTCTTACTCTAAATTTCTCATCGATCTTGCTTGCAGTTTGTTGCTAACCACACCTCTTCTCAGTCGATGATTATGTGTAGTAAGTATCTTTCCGAGCCTACATACTCTCCAAATTATATATTTATAACTACCTCAGTATTGCTGCCAATGCCAATGGCGGGTTTGGAGTTGCTCTCAGTCTTGGTGGAGGTGCTTTCGGAGAGTATCTGTACTTCACTTTCAACATGTTCTGCCTGCGTCGTGGCGTTCGCTTCGCAGATATGACTGGTGATGGAAGGTAAACTAGAACTAGATCTAACATTACTGATGTCACACAAAAGCTGACTTGCATACAGGGATGACTACTGCTGCCTCTCACCTGCTGGAGATTTAGATTGTTGGCAAAACACTCCTGGTCCTGATCCAAGAAGTCCAATTTGGGTTGAGATGGGAAGAGTAAAGAACAGTGAAGGCTACGGGCAATCTCAAGTCAGACTAGCAGACATCGATGGAGATGGACGAGCAGAGTGAGCTATTCCTTGCCTCAAATTCGGGTTTACGAATCCACCAAAAAACTTGCTAACCATGTGTAGCTACTGTATCATCAACATCTCCGGCGACACTTGGAGCATTTGGGGCTGGCATAATGGTGCCGTGGCTAATGTCGCACCTCAGAATTGGCACCCTCTTGGTGGTGTCATCAAAGGCTTGCCTCCACGTACTCTTTCGGGCTACAGATTCGTGGACTTGAATGGTGATCACAAAGATGATTGTGAGTCTCCATGAGATTGTGCTTCGTCTTTGCATCATGTTGATTAATCTAGTGGTCTGGGTGGATGAAAATGGTGCAGTTGAAACATGGATCAATCAACGAGGATGGGCGTAAGTCGTCGACTCAAAATGTGTCGTAGTCCTACTAACATGAATAGAACCGGTGGCTGGACTCCAGTATTTCAATACATGGGGTGAGTCCTCTTACACACTTCGTACAATCTTTTGGCTGACCAAAGCAGTGTCACCCACGGTGGTGCCGGACCTAACAATCCTCGAAATGTCACTTTCGGTGCATTCATGGGATCTGGACGAGCAGATTACAGCAGTAAGTACTAATCTCCTCAAGCGAGAAATACAAGAAGCAAGCTGATAGTATTCTAAGCGGTTACTCTTGTCCCAAATGCGAACTTCGCGATTCAAAATGTCTATGTTGATCGTTATCGAAATGATGATCACGGTGGGACACAAGTCAAAGCTGATGGTACTCGGTATTGCGATATGCGAGGATCGGGTTCAGATGACTTTGTGGTGAGTATTCTTTCTAATTTGTATTGTAGAGCTGCAGATCTAACCGAGTGTCATTATAGTATCTTTCGGCTGAGGGCGAGGTCACTGTGCTAGAGAACAACCATCAATGGAATACTTCAATTTCGCCGTGGAATTATATTGGTATCGTCTATGCTACTGGGCGTCCTCGAGCTGAGGTGTGTACCTGATTATGTCCCCCTCACAACTGAACGCTAACCTAGCATGCAGATTCATCTTGCTGATGTAAGTTTTTGCGATGATGGAAGTTGAGACCTGCTGACGATTTAGTTCACTGGCGATGGCAAGTGCGACATTGTAAGCATTCTTTATTCTTGAGAAGACGATAGCTAATCCCATATAGTTGCTTGTCGACAGAGGCACAGGCGCCACGAGAATGATCAGAAATGACTGGGTCAATGGCCATTATGCATTCACCGACGTCGGCATCGTTACTGGAACAGCTCAGTGCCATGAGGGTTATGGATGGGATCGACATGACATTAGCGTTCGATGGAACGACATCAATGGAGACGGTATGTAGATGACTAAACTTTCCGCCATGAAATATTGTACATATAGCTAACTGTGTTTTAGGACGAGCTGATTTTCTATGCATGCAATCTAACGGCATCATAACCGGATATCTAAACCAAGGCATCGGTGTCATGATCTATCAAGGTCAAATCAAGCACACTGAAGGAAGAGAGCGCAAGAATCTCAGACTAGCTGATGTAAGTGTCCTAAGATCTCCTATTTGTCGATGAGCCAAACCATTCTAGTGTTTTATTTTCACTAACCTGTGTGTATTAGATTGACGGAGATGGAAGAGATGATCTCGTCTGGCTCGACCCGAGGACTGGACAGATGCAGATGTGGAAGAACATGGGGCCGTCTTCAAGTGCTATCCCTAGTGTTGATCCAGCTAGTGCGTTTGGCTGGTTAGACAAAGGATGGGTTGCGCCTGGTGGTGCGAACAGAGGTAGTGCGGTTGAGTTTGGAAATATCTATGGCATTGGGAGAGCGGATTATATTGGTAAGTCTTCTTCCACGATCTAATCTGAATACAGTTGGTCGTATCTGACTTTCTTTCTTTAGGTATTACCGCCCAGACAAATGTCGCATATGTCATGTTGTAAGTCACCATCACTCCTGGGGGTATTCAAAGCATGACCACTAACTCCCAAAAGCAATCTCTGCCCAGGTGGAGGTCTGGTAGCTGTCACGCCCACTCCGCCTTCTGGAGCTCCTAATGCACCTTGTTATCCTCTTGCTACCTGTAATCAACCAACACACG
The DNA here is from genome assembly GCA_007644065.1 of Margaritispora aquatica. Classification (NCBI taxonomy): domain Eukaryota; kingdom Fungi; phylum Ascomycota; class Leotiomycetes; order Helotiales; family Discinellaceae; genus Margaritispora; species Margaritispora aquatica. Next base: position 257,645 of record VJWN01000002.1, read on the forward strand.
TCCCTACGCCACCTACAACCACCACTGCACAACCTATCGATGGTGGTGGTGCGACTATCACTCCTGTTCCAATCGATGTTGTTCCAACTGATCCCACTGGAAATAATGTAAGTGTTTCATCTCAGTTATTTTCGTACTACGCTTTGCATTTCATCTCATCCATTGAGATAAAGCCATTATCTCTCTCGCTTAACGCATAACCCAACTAAGCAAATAACACAACTGACCACAACCCAGGGCATACCCTACGTAGTCTACGGAATCTGGCTCCTCGACAACACCAACTTTATCTGCAACGGTAACGGCGGCTGCACCGTCGACAGCTTCGAGCCCTCCTGGCGCTGGTGGATGGAATTCGGGTTTGCCACCACGCGCACCGACAACATCGGCATCTGCGACCCGTACTACATGGACGGCGAGTGGCAGCCCACGACCACGGGCTCGACCGTCTCGCCGACGGAGGATGTGTTGACCGACATGGTGGTCCATCATAGTACGTGCCATTTCTACAAGGGCGATAAGGTGTTTGCGACTGCGAATGAGGGCGATGTGGTGGGTTGGTTGGTCTGTGATAGATATTCTCCCGACGCGACGTGTTATAAGAAGACGAATGGAGGGAGTAGGTATTGTGCGCCCAATATGTTTAGTTATGGGAAGATGGAGTGTTGGTGGGATGGGACTGATTGATTGATCGGGTTGCTGGTTGCGATATTGTGGAAGGGAGAAAAGGAGGAAAAGACGAGAAGTGAAAGGGGGAGGGGCTGTGTTGTGCCCCATGATTGTGTTTTTGATTAATTGCAATGGCGATAAGGTATTTTGTGAGTTTTTCTAGGTGATTTGTTAAAATGATCGGTGTTGTAGTGGTATTTCGTGCTATAAGACAAGGTAAGAGGATTGAATTTTCGTAGATTTCGAAATCTAAGACGCGCTTGGATCTGTTCGTTCTGAGCATTTCATCTGTCCCGAAAGAAAACCATTCAAACAGCGAGGTGTAGCCAAAAATCAAATCATTGACATTCATGGGTAATCTATTCCAAAACAATCAGAGTATTTACTCCATCACTTCGTCGTATTCTTCTCTACGATCCCCCTTGCAAACTCACCGAATGTAATACCCTGCTCTTCATCAACCAGCTCCCCTAAATTCGGCTGCGTGAACACCGCCAGCGTATTCCTCGCAATCTTACTCACATACCCACTATCGTCTTCGACCCCGACACCAGGTCTGACACCCTTAACGAAATGCGGCACGGCTCTGAACTTCCCCTTCGTGATCCTTTGCAACGCCTCGCCTGTTTGGAATGCGATGCAATCCCGTGGGATCTTAACTTGCAGGGTCTGACCTGATCGAGACTGGATGTACAATCCTGCTTCTGGGTCTGGAGATGAAGGCAGCTCGCCCAGACTGGGTAAGAAGCGAGGTTGGTAGGCATACCCCATTGGCATAGCAGGCACCTGGCGGGTTTCGTTGATGAACATTGCAGACGTGAGACCCGTCAAACAGCCATGATCAAGATGCGTAGCGCACCAGTCGTCATCGCTAGCTGGCGGTGCCTCCTTCGGATCAACAGGAAAGTAGTGCAGCAGTCTCGCCTTGGTCGTCGTGGATGTCTTGACGACGTGCTCGAGGTAGCCGGGCTTGTAGCCCTCGATTTCCGTCTCCGCGTACTGGTCACAGGCTCGCGCTACCAGAACCGCGGTGTCGATTATCAGCCGACAGAGATCCTCGAACGTTTCTTGGAAACCGGAGATGTCGGGCCAGAGGTTCGGGGAGAGGTATTCTGGAAAGTTGTCTGTTGAGAACTCGGCGGTTTGTTTGGCACACGTGAGGGTGGGATCCACGTAGAAGGCACAGTTGGCATAGAAAGAGCCTTTGTTTGTGTCTATTTGCCCGTTCTTGAGAGTCTCTTTGCCTCGCGACCAGCCTGTTAGGTACTTTGAGGCTGGGTTCTCGATTTTGGCTGCATATTATTCGTTAGTGTGGTTGGTTGTGATCTGGAGTGATAGGGGCCTTACCGAGTCTGTATGGTGCGAGATTGCCGAGATACGACGAGTAAGACAAGAGACGATGTCTCAGCTCCGCAAACTGCTCCGGGACATCTTTCACTATGATGATACCTAGTGAGTCTGGTCCGAATGCTTCCTCTAATGTAGCGAAGGTGACTTTTCCTGCAAGCGGGTCAGATGACTGTTCTTTCAGCTCTAACTTCGAACGGGAAAGATATACCGTTCTTCAAGTCTTCAAGACTAACTGTTACTGCTCCTGAAACCATTTTAATCAAGTACAAATATGATGCAAATATTTAGAAGAAGATGAGGGTTTCTACTCGGATTTATGGAAGTAAAGTAAGGTATGTCTCTCGGCCACTCCCGAGGCGCAACGGAGGTATGATTCGCTTATTCGGGACTAGCGCGTCGAGCTTAACCAGACTTGGAGCTGTCTGGAAACGGCAGGTCTAAAAGTTCACTCCACCACAGCCAATTCACATACACGAAGCTATTCACAATGGGTAAAGCACTCACGTTCAAAGGCGACAAGAAAGTCAAGAAGCGGAAGCGTGTTGATACGGAAGAGAAATTCGGCAATACTGAAGGATCATCATCAAAAGAAGTCGCGACAACGAAACCAGACGAACCACCTGCGGAAGACGACAGCTGGGTCACGGCAGAAGCTACAAATGATGTGGTGGGACCGGTTGTGTTTGTGCTGCCCTCAGATCCGCCGACATGTATAGCTTGCGATGCGGCAGGGAAGGTGTTTGCTAGTCCGCTGGAGAATATGATTGAGGATAATCCAGCGACAGCAGAACCGCACGATGTGAGGCAGGTTTGGGTTGCGAATAGAGTGGCGGGTACGGAGACCTTCAGCTTTAAGGGTCATCATGGGAGGTGAGTTGAGGACTCTGCGAGATTGTGGCGTACGTGCTGATTGTTGTAGATATTTGAGTTGTGATAAGTATGGCATTTTGTCTGCAGATACAGAGGCCGTGTCGCCCCTAGAATCATTCAATGCCATCCCAACAGCCGACACGCCTGGCACCTTTCAAATCCAGACATTACGCGATACCTTCTTGACCATCAAACCCTCCACCTCCTCTAAAGCGTCTGCCATTCCTGAAATTCGTGGCGATGCAGATAGCACAACATTTAACACCACCCTGCGGATACGAATGCAAGCTCGTTTCAAGCCAAAGCTGAAGGCTTCAAAAGAAGAGAAGGCAAGCCAGAAGATTAGTAGGAAGGAATTGGAGGACGCGGTGGGGCGAAGATTGGAGGATGACGAGGTGAGGAAGCTGAAGAAGGCGAGGAGGGAGGGCGACTATCATGAGGCGTTGTTGCTCATCAAGGTCAAAAACAAACACGACAAATACAGCTGAGTGGGCAGGACCATGAATTATCTAGTCAGGGCACTTGCGGTGTAGGATACCTGGTGCGGGGTACTTGGGTATGCGGAAGTCGATCTAAAAGCTGCAATAAGCGTGCTCATGAGAGGTCTCATGCTGCATGCAGTCTGGTTGAGTGTAAGTGTGTTGATGTCTGGTGCTGCAAGACTGTGCTTACAATCTACAAGATATGAAAGAAGGCGAAAAAAATTGAAGAATGATCGATTTTACACAGAAATGAGTCGATGACTCTTGGTAACTTCGTCATTATTTTCTGGCTATTAGATGCATGTTGCCGCAACAAGTCAATTCGATATGCTTTGATGTTCGTACCGCAAACTTTAACAATATCAAAGAATGGATATTATTGTAGCCAATGACATTCACTGAAACATGCCAAGCATGTCATGCTCGGCACTTCTCCACTGCTGTTTTCGAAATCATGCTAACCGTGGTGGAGAAAAGGATCTTCCTTCTTCAGTATCAGATGATGTTTGTCAAAGCTGAGATGATTCGTGCAAAGCTCAAATTCTTGTGCGGGCAAGTCTTCAAGTGGATGAGAGAATGAAGATATGCATGTGTCCAACCTCGGTAGAAGATGCAGAGAAGATCGTCTTCCCCAGATCTGCATGCCACACGGAACGCCACATCCTTTTTTGGACCCCTCAACCTTTTTACCAACCATAACTCTCACGAGCTGCAAAGAATTCTGCAAAATCGTCGGTCACTGTCGTCACTTTGCTGATTCCAAGAAATGGGTATTGTAGCGAGCCAAACGGAGCAGACGTTTCAGCTTGAACCCGCTTCATGCTTGGGAGAACACTTTGACCATTAATCCCGAGTATTCGCGCCCAGGCATGCTTGGATACTTGCCATGGATATCGTTGCAATACTTTGAATAGGGGCATTTCTGTCCTATCTCGTCCAAAATACAGTGCTTGTCAAAGGAATAGAGCTTGAGGCATAAACCGCGAAATAAATGGTTCATCCCGTTGCAAACATGTCAGATATCCACTTTTGCCTATTCGGGCCAACCCAATCTTCAGATGGAACAGAAGCTTGCTTGCATTTGTAGTGCAAATGCCGATCTTTCAGTACCTGCAGATCCCTTTTTGCTTATTGCTTAGTGGCACAGGTAATTAATATGGGTGTTTGACCTCCTGACATTTCTTCGGTGGTTTCCAAGTTTATTGTTGGGCCGATCATGACTACATATATTGTTCGTTGATCCCGCTCTGTTGCAATTTGTAAGTCTTTATCACTTTTAAACTTAATCATGTTGCTCAAGAATTTTCTACTTACTGTGCTGTCCACAGGCGTAGCTGCATTACCTACATCGTAAGTCTCACTCTAGTCTCGAGTATCCAACGCTAACTTTGACAGAGAACGTCTCGCATATAGAAGTGTTGCGTTCAATTGGGGATCTCAAAAAGTCCGCGGTCTCAACATTGGTGGATGGCTGGTATTAGAACCATGGATTACACCATCAATATTTCAAAATGTTGACCAGTCCCTCGGCATCGTCGACGAATACACGTTGACACAAAAACTGGGATCGAATGCAGCATCGAATATCCTCAAACCTCATTGGGACAGCTGGTGCACCTTCACAGACTTTAAGAAGATTGCAGATGCAGGATTCAATACTGTGAGGATACCAATCGGATACTGGGCCTATAGCCTAGTCGGAGAGCCCTACACACAAGGAGCAGCACCTTACTTAGACGCAGCCATAGACTGGGCCAGAGCAACAGGCTTGAAAGTGTGGATCGACTTGCACGGTGCTCCAGGCTCACAAAACGGATTTGATAACTCTGGTCACAAAGTCCAGAGTCCCGGGTGGCAACAAGGAGATACCGTGGCGCAAACACTCGCTGTGTTGAACACCATCACGCAGAAATACGCACAGCCGTCATATCAAGATGTTGTGGTTGCGATCCAGCTCTTGAATGAGCCTCTTGGCCCGGCTCTCAATTCCGATGTCATAAGACAGTTTTATCGTAATGGATACAGTCAGGTGAGAGCAGTAAGCGATACACCCGTCATGCTCCACGACGCGTTCAGCAAACCATCCTCATTCAACGGCTTCCTCTCCGTTTCAGACAACAATGCTAAAAACGGTAATTCCTCCCCACTTCCTCCTTTCGAAAACACAAACTAACAACCTCAGTAATAATCGACCACCACGAATATCAAGTCTTCGACGCGGGCGTTCTATCCCTCTCCCCCTCCGGCCACGCCTCCCAAGCCTGTACCTCTGCCCAATACTTCGGTTCCGACAGTGACAAATGGATAGTGGTTGGCGAATGGACCGGCGCCATGACAGACTGCGCGCCGTATCTGAACGGCTATGGCGTCGGTGCACGCTACGACGGCACGTACCCAGGCTCCTCATATATTGGGTCCTGTGCTGGTAAGAGCGATATTACGACGTGGAGCCAGGAGTTTAAGGATCAGACGAGAGCGTTTGTTGAAGCGCAACTCACGGCGTATGAGCAGAATACGCAGGGTTGGGTGTGGTGGAATTTCAAGACGGAGAAGGCGCATGAGTGGGATGCATTTGTGTTGCTGGATAATGGAGTTTTTCCGCAGCCGTTAACTGATAGGCGGTTTGGTGCTATTTGTTCTTAGGCTGACGACTTGGCTTGGGGTGGTGTGGGAAGAGGAAGTCGGTTAAGAGGAGGAGGAAAACGGTGCATGGAGTGCAGCAATTGATATATCGATTGCGTTAATGGCATCATGATTTATGAGTCACGAAGACTGAGGATTGGCACTGGTTGACAGATGCTCGTGGAAGGGAAAATAACTATCGTTGGGGAATTCGGATATATACCCTTGAAGCATCAGCATCTACTTTGCTGTATACATACACGACCTCTGAGGAGAGGAGGCACTGGATGGATGGCTTGTTGATATCCAGTTTACATAAGGAATAAAAATCATGGGAAATTATCTCACTGTGTTAGCCTCTTTGTGCGCATTGGTATTTGCCTAAGTGATTTATTTTCACACAGTGTGATGCCACAATATGGTAGTTGGCCATTTCCCCTCAAATATCTCTTTTTGTTCTATTGCTATTCTTTCTTTGGTGTTCCTTTCAACCAGAGTGTTGTGAGGACAGCGTACGTAAAGGAAATGAACATTGAGAAGGGCGTCGACTTGTACCCCATCGCTTAAATAGGGGCTCGAGTAAAGCTGATGTTGTAAGACTTGGATTGACAGTCAAATAGGATACTTAAGATACTTTCAGGTTTAGCAATTACAATGCAATGTTCTGGCATATCGGAAAAGAAGCCATGTCAATCGTTACACCACGTTAGCTCGAATGGCTCGGCTAGTACGACCTTCATCTAAAACTGCTGTAAGTCTGTGAGACATTTTAGACCAACGATAAATGACTCGTAACTTACAAGGAATATTTGTGGAACCTGCTATAACCAAAGATAGGACCACACAATCATATCGACACAGCCCAACACCTTTTGTGCAATTTCAAGGAGGTATAAAACTGGATATATGAATTATATAATTAATCCGATGATATTTTTGCCCTTTGTTCCACCAATGCCTGATTGTTAAACTTGAAGGTTGACAGTGGCTGGCTATCCATTTGCAACTGGTAAGTTTATTCCAACACATCATAGTACTTTGTCCTGACGACGGAATCTAGCCCAAACCGTACTTTCCAGCAAGTGGAAAATCATTTCGAGGATGTTGCTGCACCAATATGGCGAGCCATCGCCCAAAGACGATAAATGTAATGAAGAAATCAAGCAAGCACTTGAAAGTATTGAGCCTATCCTGCGGCCTTTTGCCAAGACAGCTTCTGGTGTAGGTGCTCGTGAGAGGAACTTGGAAAGAATTCTGGGCTCGTCATCTTTTCGCAGCCTCATTCATTCAGTGTCAACTTCGTTGGCACCATGCAGCCCGGTAGCCTGCTTGCGTTTCCTGCACTGCTGCAGACGGTCGATGAAGACGCCCAAGAAATCATCCAAAAGTTTTAGCGAGGGGAGGTCATTGAGTTCATTGGTGGCCTGATTGCTGAGGTGGCTTGTGGCGTATTGGCTGTACGACCTTGAGTTGATCTATTTTTGAACCTGAAAAAAGTGAGGATGGGATCGAAAGAAACCAGTGGAATTTGCTCTGCGTAAGCTCATTCAGTCGGAATTTAGTATAGCTTGATTGGTCAAAGAAGCTGAGATGTGTTAGTACGACTTGCACTTTGCAACCGCTGTATGTATAGAGATTTGTGTATCTGCTCTTTTGCTACCGAAGCATGAACACCTGCGGTTTTCATGCACCTTCTAGCCTTGCCAATGACCTGTTCAGACTCGCTGATCCAGTGGCGGAGGAGAATGCTACATTGTTAAAGTGTTGTGGCACCTAATTGGATTCCACACAAAAGGGGCTTAACCGAGATCAAACCAATCACCCCGCACGGCACTTGGAGACTGCTCCGAACATCGCTTTTTCATGTATGACCCGTCTCGGATTGGATTCAAATTCAATGACTCGGAAGCCTTGAGTCTAATTGATGATTGATACACACTAAGTCAGACCAATGAACATAGGTTATGTCTGATTCTTCAGCCGTATGAGGCCCCTACTTGAGACTCTCACCGCTTCCTTCATCATTCAGCCATTACTTCCCTCGCTTGACTCCAGTCAACCCACCAAGTCAAGTCCGGGTGCACGAACGCCAACTCGACAGCCTCGAATTCAAATCGAAATTTCGTTCGATTTGGAGCCTCATATGATGTGGCAAGGCTTTTCCCAGCACTTTCAAATACCCGCTTACCCATCTCCCGTACTGACTACTCGCGTTTCTCAAATCCTTGAAGTCTCAATCCCAGTCTACCAACAAAGCGTGACTATGGCAACCTTTTCAAAGGAGTCATACTTAGGATTCTATTATTAATATTTCCACGTAGTTTCGTCAGGCCGAAGCGGAACAGGAGATGAAGCCTTTGCTGCACAACCAGATCATTTAGAGTATTCGCTGTGACAATCCTGCCTTGGGGTAAACTACAGTCTATATTTAATGGTCTGAAATTTGAATCTACTTCAAAACAAAGATATTGACGAGGGTTCAGGAGTCAGAATTTTGACCAAGTGAGTACGAGGCTTTGCCTAAAGATTTAAAAGGCAAACCATAGGCGAGGCTTTCGAAAATGCTACTACCAACCGAAAGCTCACTCGACTAGGAGCATCAGAAGGTGTGACACGGCTTGGCCTGCTGCAGCGGCGATAAGTAGAAACGAAATTGCGCTGTCAGCTGGTGAGTGTGCTGTTGCTCCCTGCTCATTCGCAAAAGCTGCGCACCTACCCACACTGTTTAATCCAGACAGCATCTGGCGATGGACGACCCATTTAGCATTCCTGCCGTCTTCACGTTTTTCAGCGCTGCTGTGAAGTTTGCTGAAGTAGCTGCCACGCTTTACTCTTTCGACACTGCGAATGGGGTGTTTGTGCGCACGATTCAGACTGCTAAACGCGACCTGGAGGAGGTAGAACGATTTCTCACCGTCCCGACGGTCAGACAGAAAATCATCAACACGCCGGGCAAATTGCCGTGGATCAAAGCTGTCATTCTCAGCACCAAAGTAGTTATCAATGCAATTGGTATGTGGGTGGAGGGGGTGAGAAACGAGAGGCATGGGTATGGGAAGTCGTCATTGGAAAGTCTGTTGAGATTGGTTTTCTTTGATGAGTACGTTACTCAAGATACCTTGTTTTTAACTGATTGCTGATATTGATAAAGTGAAAAGGTAGTCAATTTTCACAGGGAACTGAACACAAGCCACCAGGCCCTCGCAAATCTGTTGCTTTATTTGACGCTCTTGGAAATGTCAGTAGAGGAAACACAAGAAGAGGGACTTCCTGAATATCATGATGCCACATTTCTAGATGTATGTATCAGTCCACGGCAGATGCAAAAGAATAGAATGTCGCAGCGGAGCACGATATTTTTGCGATCGGCTAGTATGCCCTCTTTTGCACTTATTCACCTTTATACAGAACACTAACTCGTAGGCTTTAGTAAAAGATCACAGCACAACAGGGTACCAAGCCATAAGAGGCTTCGGGTTTCAAAGCTCTGATTCGAGTGGAGGAGATGTTGGTGATAAAACACCTCAGGCACTCGAGACTAGTACCACGATGATTCCTGAAGAGCCCATCGAGGAGAGCACACATTCGATGAATCGAAGTTCTTGGCAATATTGGGGTCTTAATGCTGCGCCTTCAAGTTGGGACCTGAGGATGCCTTACGAATACAATAATCTCCCAAAGCAACCGATTTCACGTCCGCCATATGCATCGAAACCTCAGCAGTCTCAGTCGGCATTTGCTCCACTTCACGAAGAATCCTCTTCTACCACATTTTCTGAAACTGCAGTACCACATCATTCTTCAACGTGGTCCCAAAACCGAAAATCCACAAGCTCACAACCATTCAGCTCAATATCTCTGTCCCCTATCTCTGAAGATCAGTCAAAATGGAGGGAGGAGAACCACAGACCGTCGACGCCAGTGTTACTACCGAAAGTCCCGTTAAGAGAGCCTAACCGCCGCTCTAGTTCCATCCATCTCAACTGTATCAATTGTCGTAATCTTGAACCGGGGCTCAAATCCAACTTCTGTGATACTTTTCGTGACGATCAGAGACGCTTTCGCTTTGGCAACAATAACGTAGTATCTGTGATTAATGTTGCGCGGCGGACATCCTATGGTAACAGTTCAGCCTCCGTTGTCGGGCTTCCAGAAACCCCATTCGATACAAAGCCTACACACATTGCTCCGGCGAATCCCAAGGATAGGCAACCATTATTTCATGGGGCATCCTCTTATTACGAGCGATCAAAGGGTGCGGTGTCTCCTAACCCCTTGTCCACGAGGAACACAAATACAGACCAATCATTCCATGATCAGAGATCCTCATCTGTCCACCACAGCTCTTCTCTTAGCCCAAACTCAACTCAACCAAAACGAAATCCCTTCAGACCTCAAGCATCAACATATGGATTCCCACAGCGCGAACTCGCCGAGAGACTCGCTTTTACACCACCTCTAACCAGAGCCGCTTCATTCACTGCCACGTCTTCGCAAACATCAAACACTTTCTCGATACCGTTGCGCCCCGATCTCTCGCGCTCCCACTCCGAGAACACACAATACCGAGTATTCGACCAGATCCCGGAAGACCAAGAACGCGACTCTACAGACACATATCGACACCACAGTCCCATCTACAATCAATATCCACCTCACCAACAACAGCACAGCCGTCCGAGGTCCGACACACCATTAGCTCAATCTGTGAGTGAAGCTAGCTCGCGGCTACCGTCCACAATGGACGACGAAGTCAGGAGACGGGCTGACCCGACGCCTGTTTCACCCTCGATCTCAACTGGTTCGTCTGCGAGGAGTGGAGGCATAAGAGAAATTGTGGTGAGCTCGAGGACGATGGCAATGAGGGAGGCCAGGAGGAGGAGTCAGAGGGTCATGCTTGGCAGTATTGATTAGAGCAATCGTAGACAAAAGATTTATAGACATGATGTTGTATGTTTAAATAACATTTGCAAATGCGTGCACGCTTGCTTGATGCATTTCTTTTAGACTTGGTGTTGTGAGATTCACGCTCACACTGTTGTACTGATAGACAACAATCTCGAGAAGTTTTTATCCATAGGATTGGTTGCACGTTACTAATATTTTATTCATTCAATTGGCGTTTCTTAGGTAAGAAGAAATTGCCAAATATTATTTCTAGCAAGCTTAATGTAAAACACACCTGGGGACGAGTTCCTCATTATGGAGCGAAATAATTCTCTCCTCAGCCATAGATGTTTCGTAAGTATCAAGTCTTCTTTATCTAGAACCTAAATCAATTTGAGCAACGCATCTTTGTCTAAACTAAACGCCATTCATTTTTCCTCCCAAACTTAGAAGGATAATTAGAAATCTACCTCAAGTTTGTTTTTTAAAATCTACCGTATGGTACAGTGATTTCAGCTTTCTTTCTCGAGAGGATATAAAACGACGTTACGGCTGATGAGCTATAGAAGTGATGCAGTAAGGTACAAGGTAAGGGCGTACCTCGCTTAAAGTATGGAGGACAACCGAACCTTGCGAATAATTTCTACTTGACATCTATAAGCATATTATTTGATCTGCTATGAACAAGGGAGAGAGAGAAGGAGACAACAGAAGCACGTATAAAGCCAGAAAAAGTAATGCAGGACGTGATAAGAATTTTTCGATTGCCGGAGTGCTTACGTAGGTAACCGAAGGTACCTTACCTTACCTTACCTACTCGTGAGCGAAACCGCTACGATGCAAAACCGGCACTATCTCGGTGAATTCGTATTTTCGTACCAACAAATGAAATCTCCGTATACCTACCTTTGCTGTATGGAACCGGCAGATGTGGTGGTTCAAAGATGCTTGCACGTGGAGGTTGATCCGGCGGCGGCAAAATGAGCCGTTTTAGCCGCCAACTGTCTGGAGCTCCGTCGTCTTTTAGGCTAAATATGTAAAACCTTCTTTTTCAACCCCACCCACTACCACCACCTCCACCACAACCCCACTCATGTATGCATCTACGAGGATTTACAAAGACGTATTTCCTGTTCTACCACCGTCTTTCTATCTTTGGGAGTTGGGATGGTGAAGGAGGTGATACGCCCCTTTGTTTGGGTTGGGGGGACTGCTATAGAGGAGAGGAATAGCCGGACATATGGATTTGTAAAGTAAGTCAACCAACATTGAGAGTAGGTAGTAAAGTACGATAGCCGGCTATGCTGCTGCTGTTATTGTTAAATAGTAAACAACAAACGACCCCGCAGTGGAATATCAAGCAGGAAAACTTGGAAGGCACTTTCATCGATAAGTCATACAATTCTATAGCCTTTTCTCCAATTTAGTTCTTCCACTCTCTCTTCGTACCCATTCGAAGCTTCACTCTCGTAGCCTCAACCCCAAACTTTGGTAGAGATCAAACACTTCCAACTGTCGGTAAAATTTCCCCTCCTTTGCCCCCCACATCAACGCAAGCACTGAGTCTGTTCCAGAAAGATTGATCGCGCACTTGACCCTCCAGAGATCTGCCGCCAGCCTCAGCCCCCTCTGCTCCTCTGCCCCGCTACCCCTCCATCAGATATAAACAGAGCAGACGACCACTCTTTACCCATCCGCTGAACCTCTGAACACCCAACAGCAGACCAAACCTACATCTCAAGTACATTCAGCAAACATGGCACCTCCAAACATCAAGCTTAGCACTGGCCATGAGATGCCCCAGGTGGGCTTCGGTCTCTGGAAAGTCGACAAGGCCACTTGCGCCGACACCGTCTACAATGCCATCAAAGTAGGATACCGTCTCTTCGACGGAGCATGCGGTTAGTCCCCTCTCCTCCCATTTCCATACAAGCAATTCAATCTAATCTCCTCCACTCACAGATTACGGTAACGAGACCGAAGCCGGTGAGGGAGTTGCCCGCGCCATCAAGGACGGCCTCGTCAAGCGTGAAGACCTCTTCCTCGTCTCCAAGCTCTGGGCCACCTTCCACGAGGGCGACAAAGTCGAGCCCATCTGCCGCAAACAACTCGCAGACTGGGGCATCGACTACTTCGACCTGTACATCGTGCACTTCCCCGTCGCCCTGAAGTACGTCGACCCAGCCGTGCGATACCCACCCGGATGGGCCTTCGACGGTGCCAACGACGTGCAGCCCAGCGGCGCCAGCATCCAGGAGACCTGGAAAGCCATGGAGAGCGTGCACGAGAAGGGCCTCGCCCGCAGCATCGGTGTCAGCAACTTCCAGGGTTCGCTCATTATCGATCTCCTGCGATACGCTAAGATCCGCCCCGCGACACTGCAGGTCGAGCACCACCCTTACTTGGTGCAGCCAACGCTATTGAAGCTCGCTCAGAGCGAGGGCATTGCCGTCACCGCGTACTCCTCGTTCGGACCACAGTCGTTCATCGAGCTCGAGTGGCAGAAGGCCAAGGATACCCCCGTGTTGTTCGAGCACCCGGTTGTGACGGTCCTGGCGGAGAAGTACAAGAAGACACCGGCGCAGGTTCTGTTGCGGTGGGCTACCCAGCGTGGATTGGCCGTTATCCCCAAGAGCAACAACCCCGAGCGGTTGCAGCAGAATTTGGAGGTGACGGATTTCGACTTGGAGAAGGAGGAGTTGGAGTCGATTTCCGGACTGGACAGAAACTTGAGATTCAACAACCCTACTGATGTGAGTTTTCCCGGAAATGCGTGATGGGCGTTTGCTAATGTCAATAGTACCTCGGAACGCTGCACATCTTTGCTTAAATATGCTTTGATGGAGAGAGCCTGGGATGGAATTAGGATGATGGTCATGGGGTGAATTGGAGGCAGAACAGTGCGCAAAGTGCATACTTTTGAACGCACATTGTCAGATTGGTGGACGTTTGAACAGCATTCATATCTCGATTTTCATGATGCATATCGCTTGCGATGCGGTTTGGTACATAGACACATTAGCGTAGCTTTTCTCCACAATGAATCCATAGCCTTCAAGTCCTTGCCATTACATCCACTGCGAATAGAATTCTGGGTGAGATTCTCCACACTCCACAGGCCGCATCATTTGAAAAATGCGCAATGAAACATACCAGACACTTCGACCACAGTCTGTCATTAAATCATGTTTCGCTTCGCTATGTATGTTTGGGCAATCTTCTACCAAAAAAAAAAAGAAAAGACACATGCCAATCCTCTAGCATAACTCCAACGCAATGCTCGTATCCTTAACTCCATATGCTCATTGCTCATTCCACATTTATCATGTCCATTTCCATGCCTATGCGGCTTGTAATTCTATCATACCCTCACGAAAGCTATTTGTAATCAGCACATATCCAACAAATTGAGAAATACGAGAAAAGACTTACTGGCATCAATCTGTGTAACCTGCGGTAGCGTCAAGCGGACTTTATTCCTATACAAAGTAGGTCCTCGTAATTGCAGTGGATTTCCCTCAAAATAGACGGTAGTCAATTTCTTCTTGTCCACCAGATTCTTCTCCACGTCCTTCATGTCTCCGATCTGGTTGTAGCTCGCCCATAGCTCTTCCAGCTCAGCTAGATGCCCGAGCCCTTCTAGACTTGCGATTTGGTTGCTTGAGATATCGATCACTCGTAGCGAGACATTAGCTTCCAGACCTGAGAGGGAGGTCAAGGCGTTATGTGAGATGTACAGCTCTTCTAGCTGTGGCAGGGCGTCGAGACCCGAGATCTCGGTGATGCGGTTGGATTGGATGGAGAGGATTTTGAGGGACTTGAGGGAAGAAATGTTGGAGATGCTGGTAATTTTGTTCTTGCCTAGCCATAGCTCCTCCAGCGACGTGAGGTCGTCCAGATTTTGAATTTGCCGTATCCTGTTCGCAGCCAGCTCTAAATTCCGCAGCTTTGTCAACCCGTTCAAGCCCTCGATGGTAGAAATCTTGTTCTGCACGAAATACAGGTCCGTCAAATGCGTAAGATGCGAGATGTTCTTGATGTGCTTGATCTTATTGAACGAGAGGTCCAGCGACGTTAGGTTCGTGAGCGCCTCTAAGTTCCGGATGTGCGAGACTAGGTTGTCGTATAAGTCGAGTTCGGTGAGCGTGCTGGCTAGAGAGGCTAGGGCTTCGATCTCAGTTATGGTGTTTTGGCGGAGGCACAGCCGTGTTACAGCGTTGAAGCGGAAGAGTTTGAGGGCGGGGATGGCGCTGATGCGTGCATGTACGCAGTCTATCTCTTCTGTGTCGGCGGGATAATCGTCTAGGAGATCTGCGAGGTGGAGTTAGCTATATCTGTTCGTGTAGAGGGGCAAATGAGGGGATCATGCCTTCGTCAGCCTCGATTTGCTCTCCAGGCACGACGTTCTCCTCGTCTGAGTATTCTGGATCGGAGATGGCTTCTGGGTTCACCAGCTCGACGCCTTTGCCGTTCTTCTCTTTCTTCTCGACGCGTAACTTGCCGTCCCAGCCTGAGGAGCTGCGGGGTGTGGATGGTGCATCATGCCCTTCTGCATCGTCACCGTTGATTTGGATGTGTTGTGGTGTTGTGGTGGATGATCTTGGTGGCGGGGTTGCCTTTTCTGGGACCATAGCGGCGGTATCTGTTGGAGTCGCCATTTTGGTAGAGAAGAGGATTCTTTGTTGGTTATTTGAGTATTGCGGTGGTGTGCTTGTTCATCGTCATATTTCTAAAGTTGAAGTGGGACATCAAGTGAGGCCGAATGGGTGCCTCGTGGTGGGGCTGGCTTGCTTGCCTGGGCTTCCCTGACCAAATCAGGTTCGGTGGATCAGATTCTCACGGCATCAACAACTTCATTCTTTTTCAGGTGAATGACCAGACTGCATTTCACCCCACAATACGACATTATGAACCTCAATATATCATAGGTCATTGTGTGTCTCGACAGTTGTCGTGATGCAGAGGCTTCTCAGAGAGGCAGTGATTCGACAATGCCCACCATTTATCCCACGCTCTGTATTTGTCCCACGTCTTCTGTATAGACGACATAATGTGGCCATTCAGAGTATACAGAGAAAGAATTTTCACCTCCCCACGCTCTTGGTCCCTCCTATTGTCTTTGGGGGCTTGGTGGTTGTTCTTTGGACCTGGAAGTGTCTCATGATGGTGATCTTTCAGAATAAGATCATTTACATGCCTGGTCTACCTCCTAATGCCAGGAGAGAAAAGATTGACGACTACAAGAATCAATGCTGTGGAATAGGCTGGAACCAGAACAGTATCAGATCTTTAGACGGGACGAAGATCAGTCTTTGCGTGGCTAGTGTCACGAATGGTGAAGCACTGAAGCATGTCCATATTTTGTATTTTCAAGGTACATTCTTTCTTTATGGATGAGAAAACATAGCTCATACATGGATGGTAGGTAACGCGTCTTCTACTCCTCCTCGTCTTCCATTTCTCTCTCCTGTTCTGCGTTGCCTCAAAGAAAATTCTGCCAATGTCAGATACGCCATGACATGTGTCAGCTATCGTGGTTTCTGGACTTCCGGTGGTCGACCATTCGAGAGAGGCATTGCTCTCGACGCGCTAGCTGCTCTGAACAACATCAAGGACGCAGACGAGATTATCATCTGGGGTCAGAGCATCGGTGCTGGTGTTGCATCGAATCTCGCTGCACAATCGCCAGTTCCGATCTCACTCCTCATCCTCGAAACACCATTCATCAGTGTCAGAGCTATGCTCGAGACGTTGTATCCACAGAAGTGGCTGCCATACAAGCATCTTTGGCCATTTCTAAGGAACCACCTCGATAGCTACAAAGCTTTGGGGATGATGCCTAAAAAGCTGAAAGTGTTGATCTTGGATGCTGGTAAAGATGAGCTAGTCCCAAGGGAGCATGGAAATGTGCTTGAGAAGAGATGCAAAGAATTCGGATTGGAGGTGACAAGGAACATTGTTGGAGGTGCATTCCATACTGAAGTTTTGATGAAGCCTGAAGGACGGATGGCTGTTGTGCATGCTATTCTTGCTATTCGGGCTGCATAGGTATTGCCAGTAATTCAGGTACTTAATCGCTATGCATGAGTATGGGACAGAAACCACCACATGGCTCGCGGCCTAGCGTTAGACATTGGCAGTGGAATGGCAGGTCGTCTATCACCGATGAGCTGGTATTCTGTTTGAATTCCTCGAAGAACCTTTCCAGCTTCTGAAGGACCTCCTCTTGACCATCGGGGTTTAGGAAGGGAAGTTTCGAAAATTTCTTGGAAATCAAACCAAGATGGCTTTTTTTCTCGCTCAGCTCGAGTACACCTTCGGACATCTCTTCTTTCAGTCTCTGGAGGCACATCTCAAGCTCTTCGAAACCCGATTTGAGATCTGCGAGATCTTCCAACTGGCCCTCAATCTCCTTCATCTCTTTGCATAGCAAATCATGCTCTCGCTCCAAACGGATGAAAATGTCTCTATGCAACCGATCATGCTTGTGACAAGTTCTGTGATCATGGGCACTCCTCTTCAACTCAAAGAGTTCTTCGTACAAAGCTTTGAGCTCTCTAGCTTTTGGAAAATTCTTCTCATGGGCTATTTCTCTCTCCAGGAGAAGAAGTTGGTGGGCTCTCCAGTCATCAGCCGAGTCTAGGCGTGTCTTGCTCACATTCATTTCTCTCTCTGCTTTTGACTTCTTGCTAGATTCGGATTTCAAGATCTTGTTCAGTTGTTCGTCGAGTACATGCAATCTTTCATGTTTGAACTCCATTGACTCTGTCCGACATGAAATCGCGTGACTTTAAATCTCCTTGGCATGGCTTCGTGAAGTGACCAGGGTAATCAGTATGGCTGCCAATGCCTCTTTCAAAGCTCCTGTCTCCTCTGTTTGCCTGTCACGATTGCTCTCTCCTGTCAAATTTCGCAATCTCGAGATCGAAGTAACAGCCTTATCGAACTTGATGTCTATATCCTCAACGCATACTCCATGCCAGACACCTCAGCATCAATCACTAGGTCTGCTTCCTCCTCTAGTAACCGGAAAGTCTCAATGCACACTTCAACCTTTGTCACGAGAGATTTCAGTTTGTCCATGTCGCAGTTCAGGGCAACGACACGATTGAGAGTTTGGCATTTTGATAGTAGGACTTATTATCGCAAAGATCAGAAGATCAGCTACCGGCTCAGGATATGGAGAGCCTTGCCAGATGCTACTTTATCTGTGGCTGCATCATTTCCAATTGTGTTGATAAGGCTCTCTGGTGGTGCCTTGTTTATTAGCAAGTGGTGATGATTGGCGACAATATGCGACAATATGCGGGGTGATTCAGCTCTCCACACTTTCGTTTCTCACTTTTGATCCTTTCAAGACACTCAGATGTGGGAGCCTTGCGCAAAATAGACAGAAAACCAATAGCAGAGTGTTATTTGGATGGATGATATCTTTGACAGATTGATCCTGCATGTGTTGGCAAGGCAAGTCGCCTTCATGTTTCGCCTAACAATAGCACAAGGCTCAACCCTCGATTTTGCTATATCAAATGCTTACGATTCTCAGATTTCAGGCAAGATTTTTGCCTCCAGCAAAGAAACTGATTTCGCTGTCTCAAATGGCAGGCCAACATCTAAGCGAGAGTTTTCTTCAGCAAAACACGAATTCTGGAGAGGAGCGACAAGATGGAGAAGTACCAGGAAGCTACATCAGTCTCGGCGCTCGCCAAGCACTCCAGTTGCAAGAGAAGGCCAGAGATATCGTTCGTCTCATCACGAGTGAGCCCTTGATTACTAGCGGATGGCAGTTTCCGCTTCGCGCAGGACCGGAAGCGATTAATATCATGGCCACTTGCCTTGTCGCGTCTAGCTGAAAGGATTCCAAACGCATCCAGCTGACTGCAACTCGCAAGGACACTGGGTTACCACTGCTGCCGTATGTTCTATGCCGTTGAGATCTCAGCTGTGTAATACTAACAGGTCTGAAGCTTCACTGGATTGCAGACTAATTTGCAAACCTGCTCCGATCTTGGTAGGAATGCTTTTGATGATACGCAAAAGTCTATGGGCGAGTTACATGACATTTGCGAGTTTACCATCGATTCAAATGGCACAGTAAGTCCGAAATTCTTTTCTAGTCCTTGACTTGACAACATAGATTTCCAATATTATTGGACTTTTGAACAGTCCTGAAGATGCCAAATACGGGTTGAGGCTTGAGCTCGAAGAGTTGAAGAATTCGGCAAACGAGCTGAAGGAAAAGGCCGAAGGGATGGAGAAAGGCTTTTTGGCCTGGCGAGATTTTATCACGATCTTGAAATCGGCTCTTATTGAGCAGCGAGGTGATCACTCCTCGACGGGTACTCCAAATATACTTGCTAACAGCCAGCAGATGTTGACCTGAAAGCTCAAGAACGAGAAAATACCGAGGAGAGGAACAAGGCACAAACTGTGCAAGATGAGTCGACCCGAGAGATTGAAAAACTGCAAGCCCAAGTGAACAAAGCTGAAGCACAACTGAAAAAAGCAGACGCCGACGTTGACCGAGCAGTGGCAGCTTTTTATGAACACCTCTCACAGCCTCCTCCTCACCAGTATACCTTTGAAGAAGTCAAAGCTCAATTAACGAGACCTGAAGAGCCTCTTAGTACCACCCCCTTCGCACGACGTCGTTCAATGCGATACTGATTTGAACACAGCTGACCCCGGATTCTTCCCATCCATCAAGAATTTTTTCTTTGGCAAGAGCGACAAAGCTCAATATCGCGATACTGAGTTGTTGAAGAATCGTTCCGACGAGGATGCAAGACGTGTCATGCGTGCTTTAAAAGAGATGAACCAGCAGTATGAATCGCAGCGGAGCTCCTATGTGGAGATTCTCGAGTCAGCAGAGATAAACAGAACCCTCTTCCTTAATCAGAAGCAGAAAATTGAGCTTAAATACAATAACTATGCGACAAAGATGTTTGATGCCTCGCAGACAATGAACGCTGCCAAGGCCAACGTGACTCGCTTAAAGAGTGAGAAGCTGGAGCTAGTACTAATCCACCTTTCTGTTACGCCCAAAGCTCAACACTAACCAACAACTAGGATGTTGTACGTGATATTCTCGAAGATTCAGCAAGCCAGCTCGGCATCCTCGTGACGCACATCCAGAAACTCAAGGAGTTCTTTACGGATCTGACGAAACTCGTCAAGATCATAAACGACAAGCACCTCAAGTTCTTCCTGCGCACACTTGATAGTGGAATCGAGCGCGGCGGCCAGGCTAGAGACGCAAAGGTTATTCACAACATCCGGCTGGGCGATATTCCAAAAATGGTCTGTCCCACAATCTCCCAATTCTAGTTTTGCAATTGTATGCTGATTACAACCCCCAGAACCTCCTGCACAGCATTCTAGAAATCCAGGCGCGTTTCTCAGCCATAAGAGATATCTCCTCCCTCTACATTGACGTTTCGAAGCGTTTCATTCGTCCGGGAATCAACAAGATGGATGCCCTTGCCTTCTTGAAGCCGGCTGAGTATGAGTTTGGACTTGCTAAGTTTGAGGGATGGCTTGATGATGCGAGGGATGGGATTAGTAGCTTAGCGCATGCGGTAAGTGGTCCTCGTGATTTTGAAGCTTTCTGCGAGTTATTTTGTGTTGCGGATGTTGTTGCTGTTGCTAATTGTGTGCGATTGTGTAGCAAAATGTTGAGATTGAACGGAATGTGAAGGGCAGTGTGGAGGGTATGACTAGACAGGCTATTGAGTGGTGGTAGGTACAGTAGTGCAATGGATATGGAGAAGATAATTTTTCTTCTTTTTTGAAACGGCTGTGGGCGGTATCAGTCTCTTTTTTTCCTTCGCTTGTTACTATTTTTCGAATGATGATCAGTGTATAAGTCATTCCTTTGGAGTCTTTGATTGTGCCAATGTGTAGTTACAAAAATATATTAACGCTTCGCAATCAGTGCACATTTTCATGTGAATGGTTTTAGTCACATGACTAGCAATATCACACGCTCGCTAAGTGTTTTACAACAACTTCAAGGTAAAAACAAAGATTCTCACCAATTATTGATAGTATTTTTAATATGTACAAATGGTAAGCTGTCATAGGTCAAATTGTGTTGTCACCTCGAAGTTTTAGTTGTTGCTTCGATCTGAGAATCAAATTCGCTTAGGTAGTAGATCATAGAAGATTCTGCTTACATAGCAGTAAGGCTCTAATATGAATTACAGATAAAGATTTCTTTTAGCTTCAACTAATAACAATCTATCTGATTCTGCTGTTTACATGTGCACAATATCTCGTTTAAGATAATAGAAACCAGATCTGCTCCACCACTGCTCGTCCCTGACCATCAGAATCAAGCGCAACCATTCCTTAGCATACAAGATAAGTCGTAGCATATTGAGCTTTCGCAGCCCAACCACCTGTCCTCTTATTAACAACGCTCAATGAGCAAATCTGAAATCAAGCCTCTTATTGCCCTCATCCGTGGTGGTAGCAAGATAGTTGATTCTCTCATCCTCGCTCATGGCATTCCATTTTGTATCACGGCTTTTATTCCTCCAAACATAGTAGATCTTTGTGATGGTGTATATGCCCAGATTGGTTACACACAGAGATACAAGAACGGTGTTGCCTCGCTTGTACCTCGGTGCGTCGTCAGCACGGTAGACGTTGGCGGCAATGATGCCACCTGCTTGCACAAACATATTATACAATGCTGCCGAGACAGTACGAGATCGAACTGCATTTGAG
This sequence comes from Margaritispora aquatica, assembly GCA_007644065.1. Classification (NCBI taxonomy): domain Eukaryota; kingdom Fungi; phylum Ascomycota; class Leotiomycetes; order Helotiales; family Discinellaceae; genus Margaritispora; species Margaritispora aquatica. The sequence goes on from VJWN01000002.1 coordinate 279,256, forward strand.
TTGCGAGAATTCCATGCGACTTGGATTGGGTGTGCTAGTCCTATTAGAAGATTCTCTCGAACTGATTGAAAACTTACCGGACGGAAAACTAAGCAGACCAGTCATAATTCCAAATGCTGTCCACTTGTTGATACTCCTAATATCAACTTTGTAGATATATATCAAGAATGGCAAAGCCCAAACCTGACCAAACGCAGCTGTCCAAGTGAGCTCACCCCAGACCTCAGCCACGTATGTCAGAAGCAGCATTGTTATCATATGGATAACCGTGGAGGGAATGACAAGCAGGTTGGTCTTGAAAGTATCGAAACCCAGACCTCTGAGAGAAAGAGTGAGATACTGAGCTGGTGTACTCTCTGGAATTTGGAACATGAGTCCTATAATATACAGCGGCCACAGGTCATAATCACACATAGACTTCCAGAGAAGTTTCGGAGTAATGGGTTCTCTGTTATGCATACTGCTTTTGGTAGGATCTTCTCGAATGACACGATTGATCATGATAACCTCCTCACTATATAGGTCAGCTACTATACTCCTTCACTTACGTTGATTGACAAATTACCGTTCTGTAAACCAACCATTCTTCCCTCGAAGCTTGCTGGCAGTTTGAGTTGGACTTGCGGGCATGAGCACGAATGAGGCAGCACCAATCGTCAAAGTAAGTAAGCCCTGCCCCATACGTCAGTATAGATTTGACTTAGGCATTCTTGCATTTCTTGCCTCGATGAGAAACATCCATCTCCATCCAGCATAATTGTGAAGGCCTCGGAGGTGAAGTAGACCGTAAGCGAGAAAAGCTGCTATAACATCGGCTATGGACATTGCAGTCCAGAAAAAGGCGAGACGAATAGAAAGCTCGTGATGCTTGTAGAAATAAGATAGATAAAGAATAATCTGCAATGATGTTAAGGCTATCCGGAGTATACAGTGTCTACAAAAACTTACATCGGGAATGAATCCACCTTGAATAATTCCCAGCAGAGAACGGCAAACCAAAAAGCTGCTTCTACCACTCAGCCAGAACTGAGCAGAAGCAACCACTGACCACAGCACCATCTGAGCTGGGATCCATCGGTCAGGGCCAATCCATTTTGATATCAACTGAGATGGCAGCTCGGCACAAAGAAATGAGAGCTTGAAAACAGTTTGACCGAGATTATAATCTGTCGCAAGTTAGCCTAAGTGCCCCTCGGAACAGCATGTTCAGCATACCATTGGTATTCATATGCAGATCTTTCAAGAAATTGTCAGTCAAAGCCTGATTGATGTTGGCGCGGTCAAGCTCAAGCGCCATGAACATGATGCATGCCCATATCATGATTTTTAAATCAATCTTGCGGACAAGCTTGTTCTCTTCACCCCATGTCCATCTGGCAGAGGGATCAAAACGATGCAGGTTCTCCCATTTTGCAGGCGGCTGATACTGTTTTGCGGAATCCGGATCATCGAATACGGATGGGAGAGTTGCAATTGCGTTGGGGTCGTAACGTCTGTTTTTCTGCCACCAGAATCGTTTCTCTTCCGAGGCAACTCCAAGTGGAAGGAGTGTGTAGATCTCCTGGCTCTTGGTCTCTCCGCCACTCTTGTCGTCGCGAAGATCCTTACTAGAGCCATGAGAAGAGTTATCTCCAGGAATGACTCCGCCAGATGTGGTTTTGGAACCGTCCTTTCTCGCGAGCGCGGTCGACATGTTGAGTTCTTCTTGGGCTTAAATTGATGCAAATTTCTGCATGTAAGCAGTATATCGAGACTCTTTAAATGTTAATTTGACATCCAGAGGCGTTCTCGTCCTTGAAGCATGCTAGCGAGGGTTTCGGGCATTTTTGGTGGTAATTGGCGATGTTCAGCCAAGTACAAGTCGTAATAGTTGGCGATAATTCGGTCAACATAGCCAAGCCAAGATGGCAAATCTTGCAATAGCTTTGCAACACAACAAGGAGCTTGCGATAAGAGACTGCAATTAACAAAAGATAGCACGGGAAGATTGGATTTTCAGTGTCAATTATGGCTTTCTAGAGTTGCGCTATGAAAGGTCTAGACGTATGCAAACCCCAAGTTTCTGTGTCCCTAATAAGATCGACAACACTTACTCAAGCAGGTGCGTTTCTCGAATCTGTAACTTGGCTGTGAACGGCCATCTAGCACTTTTGGATGGTCAAGATTGTACTTCTGAAGATGTATTAGCTGTAATCGCAAGTCTAACATAGCACGAAATTCGGCCACGACTCACGAGTCGAAAGTGTAACTCAATTTGATCCAATTTGAAAGTGAAGGCGGCATTCAGCACAGGCTTGGGATGCCAAGAGAATCCCCATACCCCGTACCACCGAAGCCGATGAAAATCTACTTTTGATATTTGCTCTCCTTTTTCTTTATTGCCGTAGCAGACTTACCACAATACAGGTATTCTCAAGTGGCTGGATAGTTGTGGGGGGTTTTTCGTGATTTTTGGCGAACTGACGTAACCTCGCTACCACCCAAGAGCTCAACGCCAACATTAGAGATAACCAAGCGTTGGCATACATAAGTCATCATTCGCAATTTCATAGCTGCATAACGAAAGTAACGTCTTCTTCCAGAGATAAGAGATTGTACTGGCTGATTGGAGTATTTCGTCGTTTAGTCGTGAAATGCCTGAAGATTTGTTCGTGATCAATTCGCACGTCAATTTGGCGCTTATTGTGCAACACAACATGACGACAAAACAATTTTGTATCGATTCGCTTTGCAATTTATGCGCTATGAGCCGTGGAGGCGTCTAATGGCATTATATCACAACCAGAACATGATGATGTGTCTATGCTAGATGGGGACTTCACAACGGTCAGCTCTGCCGGTATTAAGGATTTATCTCCGCGATTTGAATCAAGATCAATGGTGTTCAATTTGGAGATTGTGTCATCGCGGTGGTTTGATGAGACTCAGGAGTAATAATATGTATCTTGGTAGTATATAGCGGGGTAAACTTCCCTTCGTTCAGTGATCAGAAAATCGAGTTTCCTTGTCACAGCGTCTCGCCTCAAGAAACATTTATTCACTTCCATAAATATCAAAATGGCACCATCAATTGCTGAGAACGTTGCTGAAATATCAGACCACATCCAAGAGAAGCTCGCAAAAATTTCATTGACCAAGACCACAGCTTCCGAAGGAGAGACAAACAACACTCCGGCAGTGCAAACTTCACTCGCCGTTCAGCAACCATCTGACACTAAGGAAACTCCAACAGTCCAATCCAGAAAGCCGCTCAAGCTTTCTGGTGCTCTCGACAAATTTGAAAGCTTCGACGTCACTCCCACCATCGGTCGTGAGATTTCAAATGTCAATCTAGCCGAGTGGATTAAAGCGCCGAACTCGGATGAGCTACTTCGCGATCTCGCTATCACAAGTAAGCATGAGAACCCTGTTGCAAGCCTGAGGCCAGATTCTAACATTTACAGTCTCTCAGCGTGGTGTAGTCTTCTTTCGCAAGCAAGACGATATTACCAACGACCTCCAAAAAGAGCTTGTTCAGCGTCTCGGCGAACTCTCTGGGAAGCCTGCCACTTCCAAGTTGCACATTCATCCTGTCTCCAACTCGGGACGCGAGCTTGGCGGCAAAGATGACGAAATCAGTGTTATCTCATCTGAACAAGCTCGGAAGATCTATAAGGACAGACTGATATTTCAGTCGGACAAGAAACAAAGTGGAAAGGAGGGCTGGCATTCAGATATCACTTTCGAGCCAGTCCCAAGCGACTATGCTTTGCTTAGATTGACTCAGTTGCCAAAGACAGGTGGTGGTAAGTTAATTCCTCGCACTATAAGTGAATGACAGCAATTAATTACTGGGCAGATACAGTTTGGGCTTCCGGATACGAAGTCTACGATCGTATTTCAAGTCCTGTGCAGAAATTCCTCGAAACTCTCACAGCAACATATGCTCAACCTCTCTTTAATGAAGCAGCCACTAAAAATGGATTCAAGATTTACGCTGAAGAGCGCGGTGCTCCCGAAAACGTTGGCGAAGTCCTCGAGGCAATCCACCCCGTTGTTCGGACAAATCCAGTCACCGGCTGGAAGTCAATCTTTGCTCTTGGTCACCACGTGCAGCGGATCAACGATCTTGCAAAGGCCGAGAGTGAAGCTTTACTTTCCTGGTTCTTGAGACTCGTCGTTGACAATCATGACTTGCAAGTCAGGCATCGATGGCAGAATGCCAATGATCTAGCCATTTGGGACAATAGAAGCGTCTACCATGCTGCAACTCCTGATTATCTTGATTATCCGGATCTTGGAGAGAGGACGGGTCAGAGGGCAGTCAGTTTGGGAGAGAGACCTTACCTTGATCCGGAGAGTCTTGGAAGGAGGCAGGCCTTGGCGATGGAGCGGGAGACAATCATTTAACAAACAAGTTGTATTTTTCCTAAGGCTTGTATCTGTCTGCTTTTGCTTGGCCAACTAGAACAAGTCGCCGTTAGTTTTCAACTTATTTTAATAGATGATCCTTCCCGTTATCTCAGGATCCAAATCTGTGATAATGTGATAGGATAGGAAAGCTACCTTGACTGCAAATAAGCGATATCTCGTGATATTTTATCAATAAGTTAGGAGACGTGGCATATAGTCCTAGTCTCCCTCCATCAAGTTCTGATTCTTAAAAATGGTTTTATTTAATGTTTTGATATATCTCCTGTGAGACTACTTTAACAGAGTATTACTAAATATAAGGTGTTGGACAATACTTTGGCTTATTTGAAAATCTAATTCATGAGATAAATTACTCTAATTATATTTTTGTTGTTCAGCTTTCCATCCAGTGTGTAAGGTCAAGGGTTTATCTATTATTATAATGAAAATTGTAGTTTTAAGGACGTAAAGTCCCTTATTCCTGTAGACTGTGTTCAGGTGCGCTGCCTCTCCGAGTCTAGCGCTCCCGCTTGGGAAAGTCTCGAATTACTAGGTAAGGCTAGCCTAGTTCCCTAAAAAGATATATATAGATAATACTAAAAATAGCGGGGCATCGGAGAATAGATGAAAATATGAGCTTAGATAAGTCTCACACATTAGGCAAAGGATATATCTGAGGCAAAGGGCGAACCTTGAAAACTGATCCTCCGAGCACTATGAGAAATATGAGATTACAGTATCACGCAGCAACCTTGTTCTTCATCACGCCTCCTGGCTCTCCGTCTTTCAACCTCGTCAAACTGCAGAGCGACGTGTCGCAGACCCCTTCGATTCGTTCCCATTCCACCGAACGACGACGTCGCCGCTAGAATCAAAACCTTCCAGTCCTCAACTCTCATATCATCCGTATCCGAATTAACGTTGATAACCTCTCGTAATTACATAGCAGTTGAGCCAAAACTTTTCCCCGGTGTAAGAAAAGAAAGTGTAATCAGTCTTCCCCCAACATCCACTCGGTCCAATTTGAAATACTCTCTCTGCGAATCAAGCCGGATAGCACCACCGACTCGTAGTATCCCGTGATCAATTCTAGTTCGAGTTTCATAGATAGTATGAGATAGTCGCCTTTGATGGCATCTCTCCCCTTCCATCCTTTTCGAAATGCACGTCAGGCAAGCGTTGCTCACTACAGCGAAGGTAGACTTATGCCGTGAGTCACGAAAACAGCAAGCCCATTCGTTGCCGTGGATGGGGATTTCCATCTGCCTATCTCCAGCGGCGTATTTTTTAAAATAGGCTGCCACGAAGTGATCATTGCCTTGTGTTCCAGTTCCAATGAGAAGCTCAAGGAGTTGCCGCAGAAGGCCACCTACTTCACTTCGGAAACGGAGATTTATCGTCCAAAAATCAAAAATACGTTTAGAATCTTCACTTTGGAGCGCTTGTACAAATTCTGTGCCCCATGTCGTCACCTCCCAGTTGTATGATAACTCGTTCAAACGCTCCCGTACGGGGGTGAGTAGTAGCAACTCCCTGGTGCGAATTCTCCTCGTATCGCCCGTACAGTGGCTAATCTCGACCCCGATGAAGCTGTTAAGCCACCCTATGTGTCCATGTTCCGGGTCTGCGTTCCATTTCGTCCACAAGGCTTGCTTCTGGGTCGTTTTGGGGACCTTCTTCTGAGCAATTTGGCCGTTGACACCTAAGTTTACAGGACCTGCCGTTAAACCTAAACTTACACCCGCTTCTCGACCTTCCACCATCCATTCCCGTTTGGAAGTGTTGAGGGCTTTCCTGTGACTTGATCCCTCGAAGTCATGTTCGTATTGGTCCATTGTGTATTCACAATGGGAGTTTTGTTCAAGGCCAGCTCCGATTATGAGAAAATCGTCAATATTTATCAAATATTTCTGCGCAGCATCTGGTATCTCTACTTGGTTCTGCTCTCGAGTCCAGTGACAGCTGACTACATCGCTACCGTAGTAAGAGTGGGCGGTTCGGCGTATGCATCCTGCAGACAGGTTGTGTTGTTGGACTCGCCCTTCTTTATCCATAATACTCCATACTGGACCCCAAACATCTGCAAAGACTTTCATTTGACATAGAATTCTCATTCCTTTATTGAGTCTCCCGTATCTATAGTTGTCTTGTTGGACCCTAGGTGGCTGGAATACCCACACGCCACGGGTAGTCAAGTAGGATTCTAAACAGGCCAGCGGACGTCGGCTGCAGATAATGACTTCATTGTCAAAAATTGGAATGCATATTTCCGAAGAGTGCGAATTTGAGTAATAAGACAAATCGGATGCGTGGCAGCCGACGTAGCTCACAAGAGCCAAGTCCAAGAATAGGATGGTGGACCTACAGTAGTTGAGCATTTGAGCCATGGAAGGAACTTCGAGCTGGTGCTTGATGATTTGCGAGTTTCTCAAGATCTCAACACACCGGATATACAAATTTGTCTTTAATATCTCTTTGGCTTCCATTTGGCGAAATGCGTTGTGGTCTATTTCCAAGATAGTATGAAACATTGAACGAAGAAGATCGCTGATCTTCCACAGTGGGACTGTGATGAGTTTTGCAACATTTTCGCCTTCGTCAACTAGGACACTCAAGAAGTCGGTTGAAAACCGAGAGTCGATCAGTCTTTCGACTTTGTCAACTAGGCTTCGAAGGAGAATAAAGCTTTTTCTAAGTCCCAGAACTAATGACCTGGTGTCGTCCTGGTAGACTTTCCATGTCACATCTCGGGGCTTTGAAGTCGTAGCGAGGGTTTCAAAAATCTGTTGCCATATTCCATCTGCTATATCATTCGGCAACCTAGCACCTTCCATGAGAGCGTCAATACAATCATTGTCTCCCAAATTGTAGGTTCCTCCGCACCGGAAAAATTCAGATTCTTGGATGACACTCTGTTCGAGATGTTCTAGAAGAGAGTAGTGGGCTTCAGGGTCGACAATTTCAGTGTCAGGATCAAAATTTCCGCTTTCCGCTTGCGACAAGCAGTGGTCAATCCTTTTTTCCACCTCCTCGAAAGCCAGAAGTGGATACTCGAGATCTCTAGAGGGTAAATCTGGCCTCCTAAGGTCTCTGCCAAAGTTTAAAGTAGGTATAGCTGGTGGCATTTCACTCTTCACGCGATCTCTTATCGCTGGAGAAGTGTGTGGGATATACTCTTGGTACTTGGCAAAGGATACATGAGGTAGCGAAACTGAAGGTAACGGTGGCACTGGAACCACAGTTAAGGAGATAGCAGTACCATCTTCTCCAATATTGTAGGAACTAAGAAGATAGTCATCGCTTAGGTCCATACTACCGTAATGAAGGTTTAGATGTTCGGGTTCGGTTCCAAGATGTGACGATATCATGCCTTTCAGTGCCCGCACACTGTCGTTTGCCTTCACACGGACTCTAAATCTCTTGCCGGTCTCTATTCTCATTAAGCCAGTAAGAAGGAGCAATTGACAGGATGTTTAAATATGGATAGTCATACCTGGAAAGATGAGGATGTTGAAGCTCGCATCACTTTCAGCTTCATTCTCTTCCTCTCGACTCCCTTGGGTCACCCAATCACTCTCTCTTTCTGAACGAGAGGCCTCTCTATCTTCGGGTTCTTCAAGCTCATACTCCATTTCCGCCCTGCCACTCTTTTTTCGAACAGACCCGGCTCCAGCCCCAGCTCTCTGCCCACTTTGAGCATACCTCCGCTCAGCTGAGCTCGCGTTCTCATCACCACCGAAGCTCGCCCGAAATTCAGACATGGTATATCTTCTTCTGACTTCTGATCTCGATTTAGAATGTTTGAGGATTGTGTATTTCTCATCCCAGCATTTGAATAAAAGCTTTTGTTCTTTTCCCAGACAAAGCAGAATACATAATATAGTGGCATCATGGTCAACAGGGCTGCGAGGCAATAGTGCGTCGGCTTCTTCCTTTCCCTTTCCTACAGCTCGCTAGCTAGCTTCAAGGTATGATTGAATATTGATTGGCAGTTCCACAAAACTATGGAGCTGGGTTATGAATTGCAGATGTAAAGTAGGTAGGCAATTGACTAGGATTGGTCATCAAGGCTCGGCTAGTTATCCTCTTAGTCAATGTCATTCGATTCTCCCTCTGCGGAAACTGTTACACCGCAGCGACTTATAAACTATCTAGACTGCAGTCTCTCTCAGTCAAACAAAGCAAACATAAAGTCGACTGATGATCACTTACAATTATTTCCAGCATCAATGAGTCATGCATTTGAAACCACTGATGTCAAAATCAACTTTGAGGACTCCCCAAACGCCCAGCTCTCTCAGACACCTTCAGGATTTCCTCGCTTCGAACACTCCGTTGCGACTTACGCAATATAGCTGTCGCTGGCGCAGACTGCTTTCGTTCTGTAATAGAGAAGCAGACGAGATCGGAGAAAAGTTATTGTGCGAAAGGTTGGTTTATATTGATTATCAAGCATGAGGTTTTATGCCTCTAAATGCTACTAAAATGCGCTAAGGCTGGATCACGTGCCAAGCCCTCCTATCTGTAATTTAGAATATCAGAATACCAGAACAGATTGGATTGTTACAGTCTGTAATCACTTTGTTTTATCCTGCTATTCTACCTCTGGCAATTGCCCTGCTCTAAGGCATTTAGCAGCTGCTCTTCCCCTAGTAAAACGTTCAAACACTAACACTCAATTCAACTTCCTACCAAACAGTTCACCAACAAGACTCCGAGTACACTTCCATGTCCATCTTCCACCTCAAACTCCTACCCCAACCTCTCTCAACATGGATGTTGTTACACTAAGGGCAGGTAGTCATGTCGCTATTGGTGCATGAAACCACCACTTGTCCTTCCAAACCACCAGCAACCGTAACCTTTGCGCTTCTCTGAGTGGTTCCGAGTTTCACATCGATGTAGCTTGCATGGCCTCCATTGGCTTCTGCGTCAGCCGAGGGGCGAGAAACAGTGCCGTTGAAGATAGTGTAGGCACCGAGGACTTTCCATTTGGTCAGTGTGAATGTTGCCTTCTTGTAGACTGGCGAAGTTGTTCCTGGAAATGCTGCAGAGTAGTACAAGGTACCTGCCAATGTTGCTCCAGATGAGTACAAGCTAGTCGATAACTATTCTCATTAGTTTCATATGTGACATGTTCCATAGCTGCAAACTTACAGCTGCACGGACAAGATATGTGGGTCCAGAGTTTGGATTAGCAAAAGTCAGAGAAGGAATAACAAAGATCTTGGTGTTGATAGTCTCGCTGTAGACACCTCCGATACTCATAGTGGTTGTCGAAGGTGTGATATTGTCCGCAAATGGGTAAAAAGTAGTGTTTCCCTAGTCTCCTCGTCAGTAATTGAAAGAGCGAAGTTTGGCTACCAATATGGCTATGTGTGGATTTAGGATGAGAACTTACGAAGAATGGAAATCTCTGAGCATTGTTGGAGAAGTTGATGGTGTTTCCTTGTTGGACTATGGACTACATTAGTGCTGAGATGCCAATATGAATTGGTTGAAAGTCCCTTACCTCCTGGCTGACTAGTCTTGGAAACGGTTGAGCCACCGGACAATGTATAAGTGTATGATGCAGCCGCAGGGGAGCCAGTCTTCGAGTAAGTTCCAATTGATCCAGAATATGTCAAGCCACCGGTGGAATTCATATCCACATATGATTTCATTGTAATCCACTTCCTGGGGCCAATAGGTGCAGAAAGGGTAACAGTCGACGGTACAGTATTGATCATTTTCGCAAAAACCTTCATGCAGGTCTGTTCAAACGCTGCCTGAGAGCCAGCCATGGCGGTAATGGTAACATTTCCATCGGACTTGAAAATCTCGGCATCCGATCGAACTGTTGAGTTTGCTGACTTCACCAAGGGACCTCCCGCTTTCCCGGTTCCAGCAAGATATCCTTGTACTCCATTATTATCAAAGACACTTTTCAACAATTAGCTCTGTCTCAGTCAATAAATTCTCACTCGAAGAAAGCCAAACTAAACTAGTTGATACTCGTCTTCCTAGTCAACCATTTGGAAATCTGTGTTACAGCATCGTAGGCTTAGGCCTTAGGAACTGTCACAAGAAAATAGTTTTGGGACTTACTATGGGGTATCGTCAAAAGAGTCAAGCTCGCTTGAACTGTTTTTCATTTATTAGCTTCCAGTTCATTTCTTCCTTTAGACTTTCCACTTACCCAATAGTTGGCCGTGATCCGACAACTTCAGGGAAGTTGACACCATGAACACCTCCGATAGAGTGACCACAAGCACTGTCACAAAGTTAGTTATAGTGTTCGTATCATTGACTAGTTACGCACATAGCTTGGATCATCTCGGTCTGGTTGAAGCCGGCTCTAGCAAAAGCGGCCTTTTGAGAAGCAAATCCATCTGCAGGCCCAGGAACACCGAATGGGCCGGCTGACAATGCGTCGATACGCCCAACACGAAGTTCCATCATGGGAGAGTTTGGGTCGCAAGACAAGATTGCCTCAGCCAAGCCCTAAAGCTTTGTCAGAATGAACTAAATTTCCAGATTATCAGGCTTACCATGGCTATGAAATCAGCAGTAGATATGAAGATAGATGTGAATAGATTGAACTGGGCAAATTAGAATCTTGGCTCCAAGTATCTTCAGATCTTGGATTCAAACTCACCCCAATGATAGTTCTATCAATGAAACTTTCCTCAAACCAAACGACTCCAAGGTTTTCTGCCCGACCTGACTCAAAGCCGATTGATGCATCCAAACCACTGAGAAAGTCAGCGCAAATTCATTGAGATAGAAATATTTTCTTACCCGGTGCCAGCACTGACATTGGCGGTGATGAAATCGTGGAAGACAGTTCTCACCCATTGGGCTGCGGTCTACTCAACAGTTAGCACTTTCAAACAAGCAATGCGAACCATTTCCAATATTTAGATATTGTCTCGGATTTATGCTGTGTGGGAAGATTTTAGAGAATCAGGATGTACTCACTTGGTCTCCTGCAACAAACGAAGGTGGGCCATTCAAGATGAAGTCGCAAGGACCAACTTGGAAATCCAATGCACCAGGAACGAGCATCATTCTTTCTGCTGCAAGTACTTTCTCGGCCAGGGAGATTCCATTCGAGTCCAAGGCTTGAGCATTCAAGCCTCCGGCCTGGAATGCCAAAGCAAGAAGCGGAAGAAATAACATGATAGCAATGGAGTATTGAGTAGTGTTGAGGCTAGATATCCAATATCAGTGAGGACTGGAGATAGGAAATGTCATGACTTGATACACACCTACTTATACTTGTAGAAAATACTTCTCTAGTCCTGAGAAGAAGAATCTTGATAGCCTTGGATGAGGCATAACTCAGACATCGTCGTGTACCAGATACGGAAACGCCACGCCTCTCAAGCACATGGACCACTATGTTACACCCGAGCACATGTGAGCAAGGTGATATTGCTGGCAGGAGGAATAGTCTAGAGCTATACGCCTCTTCATAATTCCGAAGTGTACTTGGAGCGGTATGGGGTAATACCATGTCTTTGATTGGATATACGCCCCTGCATGTGCCCGTGGAGACTAGACTTTCGAGAAAGTCGAATAACAGTGGAAAGTGACGGTTTGCACTTGCTCAAATTAGACCATCAATCCAGAATTTAGCAGGGTAGTGATATCCAACATCCCGCTTTCAAGTATCGCTGAGAATGCATACAATCCATTGCAGCGCATAAATCTCTAGAGTTATGGTCCTAGTGAGCCCCATACATATTTGACCGAGTCATCCAGAGATAAAGTCTGCCCGAATGAGTTACCATGCTTCTCTCGCTCGAAGTTATTGTGTTTATCAGGAACAGCGGTCCGAGAAACATTTCGCTATCCACAATTATATGAAAATAGCTTCCCATGCTTTAGTGATCAAGACTTGCAGGCACTTGAAGTAGGGACAGGACAAGTTCGTGGTCATCAGAGAGAATCCCATTAGCTGCTCGGTTACCCAGATGCTTGAATCTTCAATCCTGACCGCTTGGCACAGGTGGTTCCTGTTGGCTGATAAGAGTCTGAGCTTTGCCCGATTAACAGAATAGTTAAGGCGAGTGGCTGCATGAACCGGTGGATTTAGTATTCACCGAAAGTCATGGATGCTCCCATCCGGCCGACGAGGAACTGTGCATCATTAACTGCAGGGATGAAAACCGAACCAATGGTTCCCGCCTAAAAGGGCTAAAAGGGAAGGAAAGTTAAAATCAACTGCAGAAACCAAGGAAACAAAATGGTTGCATCAGCCCTACAAGCATTCCCCCAAAGACCAATATTCTCATTCTTCTTGGTGGCGTCGGCCAGCCTTCAGTCTTTGTGATCTTGCAGTGTACTGTTCTGATGTTGTTCATTCAAGTGCTTGTTTTGGGCTTACGAGCTTGTAATCCTCATGGGTGTGCGTGGCGGCACAGTGTGCTCACTAAGCCTGCCAGGCATGCTAGTCGGTAATCACTTCAAATTATCTACACCAAAAAAATCCTTCATATTATCGACCATATGTTGCACATGAAATGAGAGTCTGAAGTGTAACTTTGGGCGCTAATACTGTCACTATATAGCACTTATCTCGATAGTATAGCAGTGAATATATGTTATAGATAATTGAATGGGCAGTTTCGCTTAGTTATCAGAAGCCACGGCTGGGAATGTCATACCTATTACCAGACGCGGGATGAGATTCACGCCGAAGGATTCTGAAATAAATCGCATTGGGATGATTCAAGATTGAGTAGATGCCAGGCGGGTTGTGGTGCGACGTCCTGACAATGTGCATCTGCAGTTTGTCAATTCGCTTGACAGTCAGCCACTCTGTAGAACTGACCAATCGCACATCTCAAGTTCGATGCTTCCAAGCTATCAAATTCAGGGGTGGATCTGTACGAGCAAGGCATGGGTACTAAAGCTTTACCAAAGAGAGACACGGCTGCAGCTTGCCCTGTAAATGTCCGGTCATACTTTTGACCGCAGTTCCAATGGTATAGCTGCATACCAGGTACTCACTACCTTTTCAATGTTAAAGCAATGTTAAAGAACCTAAGGCGATCTTAAAAAGGCATTATCTTCGTTCGTGTCCTGTGCTTGATAAGCTTTTTAAGTAACTGCTATGAAATTCTACGTTCACGTTATAACATAAAGGTCCGATCACAATCCGATGTTGCCGTGTATCGTGCTGCTGATGTCCAGTACACAATACGAGCTCGAGTAGAATCACGACAAGGTATGCAGTGGCTTTTACACGTCGTCCGACCCCACCATGTTCGATTGATACCGGAAGGTGCCCCGGGCAGGAACCTTGCCCGTCAGCCGCCTCGTGGCTTGATTCCTCAGCTGTGATAAAGTGGGGTCATCAAACGTTCATCCATAAACAGCACTTCCAGTTTCCAATCCTGGCGCGATAGATTAAGGACACCGAGATGTTGCGACAGCTCTCGTACCAACAACACATGGCGTATATGACAGGTCTACTTGAATCGATGGGTACGGCTCCTGGAAGCCACTCCTGCAGGTCGTCAACCCGTTGAAGTATCTTTAGCGTCAAAACGTGGCTCCGAAGTACGAGAAGAACATCCCATGGAAGTTCGAAAGCCACGGCGAGCCTCGCCGCACGAAGACATATGTTACTCGTGTAATTGCATTAGTATCAGATTCTAGAAGTCGACCCAATTGTGAACAATTGAACTTTTTTCCAGATATGAGCAGCTCTCTACGATCAGTTGTCCCTAGACCAACCAACCTTCACTTCGTTGAATCTGGAGTATGTTTACTGAGCTATGATCGTCCCAAAGTAAGTGGATCCATCGACACGGAAAATAAGTGCCTAAATATTGAATGCCTTTGCATCCCAGCATTCTGCAGAGACAAGGTTCGGACCCCTCGCTTACTTTGGGTCGGAAATCGTGGTACTACAATTGGCTTCATGCAATGACGAGGCAGACGAGGTGCCTGCATTGCATTATGTCTGTAAGGTCCTCACGCTCGTGTCCCATTTCAGATGGGAAATGCCCGCCAGTTGATTTGTTCAACTTTAATCCGTGAAGATCCGAAAGTCTTGAATCACGGAGAGCGGGTCGGATAGTGACAGTTCATTCTTAGTCTACTATTCGCAAGTCGTGCCATAGCCGAGGGCCTCGCCTTCGGCAAATGACTCTTTCAAATCGGCCCATTGCTTCGCAGCTGTTTTTACTCTCGGTAGTTATTGCAGCGAAATTGACGACTCAAGATAAGTTCCATTTGCCATGAGAATTGCAAGAAGCACGACAGTAACAGAATTCAATGCTGCCGTGGATAGTCATTCACTAAAAACTGCAAATATTAAATCTAATTTTCAATCGTGCTAAGAAATTTTACTGAAACCTGATGTGCCTTACTATTCTACAGTAACATACAATTTATCATTACCTGCCATTACTCGTCACCGCATCCGTCTACCCAATCATTATACATCCCAAGTCAATCCGTCCAACCTCGCGTGGGACGATCTTCAACAGCTGAGCAATCTCATCTGTGACACCTCCCACGACCTGGCAGGCACTCTCCTTTCCGGAAACGAATTTACGACGACTATTGGCACCAGTCACTGCACAAGCAATTATGTCAGCAACGTCCGTAAGACTATCGGGGAAATTTTAGGAGAAATCATTCTGCAATGCATCGACCGTCTGTGGGGGCGCAAAATCGAAAGCATCGAGCACGCACCTGTTCAACCAATTGTCAGTGAGGGGTCTATAATGATTGGTCCCGAGCAAACGCCACAGTCTCCAGAAAGAATGTTATTGTTGTTGCCGAAACTGCAGCGTGTGTTAGCGTGAGACATTAGATGAAAAGAGCTCAAGACCTACGAGTTGCCGTTCCCGTTGTTTGCGCCGTTGTGGTTTCCACTATTGTTTCCGCTAAATATCGTCAGATTAAGTCAATGTCCACAAGGTAAATGGCTTACTTGTTGGCATTATTTGAGCCCGCAGTATTTCCACTGCCTGAGCCGATGCCATTGTTTGATGGCGAAGCAACAATAGTATTTGGGGATCCGGGATTGAGGGGAACAGTGACATCGTCGATGATTGTGCCAACATATATGCCAAGGGCTTGAGCTCTTCTTACCTTTCTTCCAAGAGTAAATCCTGAATTTCCGGAACCGATGTTGTTACCATTGCCGAACGTGTTGCCCTTGCCGTTTCCATTCTATCGATGGAGTCAGTAACATGACCAAATGTTTTTGATATACATCATCATTTAAGTGAGGAATTGAGTGAAAACATACTCCGTTCTCGTTTCCATTTCCATTTCCATTGTTCTTATTTCCATTTCCAGCTGAATTTCCAGCTCCGTTTCCGTTACCTAACATGTTGCGTAAGCAAATCACCACAGTGGAAGACGTAGGAGCTCTGGGCTCATTTACCATTTCCGAACGGAGATCCGGTAACACCTGAGATCCAGTCCCCAAGAGACTTCGCGGATCCAGACGAAGCGTCTTTGCGACCAATCTTCGTGCCACTATTGCCAGAGCCAATGTTGTTTCCATTGCCAAAGATGCTGAGCGGGTCAATAAGGCAAATCATTCAAGGCAGTCAGTGAATACTTACTTGCCGTTACCGCTGAAACAAGCCAAATCTTAGCATCTGCATTTTCTCTAGTCATGAATGATAACATACTTCTTGTTGCCATTTCCATTGCCATTGCCTACCATGCCCATGAGTAAAACGTGCAATTGTTTCTTAATAATGATACTCACTGTTTCCGTTTCCTTCATTTCCATTACCCGCGGAATTGCCTAGAATTTGTTAGACCTTGATTAGAGGACAAAGATGCTGCATGTCCACTAACCACTGCCATCGTAATTTCCTACATGAGAGGTTAGCAAGTGTAGTTATATCAGGGCGACCAGGATAACTACCATTTCCAAATGGAGATCCGACAATAGACTCAATAGAGTTCATAACATCTGATGACTTGGTAGGTGTGTTAGCGACTGGTGCGGCGATAGCCACAGTTAACAACGCTGCGAGGATGGTCTTAGTGTACATCTTAGGTTTTGTTTGGAGTAAATTATTGGGAGGTGGATATTTGGAGAAAGTGGGCTGTGTTGAGAAGACTGGAGATGACTTCTGAGAGTGTGATGATTTGAACTATTGAGCAGCCGAAGATCGTCTTCTTATACACAGCTTTCATCCCTTCGATCTCGATGTTTTCATTTTCTCCATCTCCATATGTCACTCACTAGTGACGCTCATCAGCTAGTACCACGGTCGGAGGCTTGAATGGAGGCTCCATCTTCCGAAGCATGTGACGTATCCCGAGGATCTTCGAAGCAAGACAGCTGTCTTCTCAAAACCAATCAATTCCAGCCCAAAGAAAGATATGCATGAAGATCCCTTGATGGTCCCAAAAACATCAACGGTGTAGATATGGTACATATGGACGATCTTTCTCGTTGAAAAAAGCCACTGCCATCAGATCGAGCAGGGAATGGCCCCACTCCATCTGAATTTTACGCACTATGGGAAAGCTTGACATTTGATAAGATTGAAAAAGAATAGACTAGGATCCTAACAGGACTGTAAGCTTTGTGCGCGACTCACAGCTCAAAACACTAGCTTTAAGGCTTTGTGTTCTCCACTCAATCGTTTTGCAGCGATTTTGACATACCGAACTTTTGGAAACACTTCAAAGTATTTAATTTTACCTCAAATTCCAGTTATCGATGTTCAGCCTCTTTGTACTGCTGCGAGTGCTTGTGATGCCAAGAGTGCTCTTCCAAACCGCCCTCTTACAATTGTTCTCGATAACGTTCTTTTTTCTTGGTCTCAAAAGTGTCCGGAGACAGCTCCGTGTCTTAGTGAAATCGAAGCTTAATTTGAAGCTCAACTGCCGAAACTCAAGGGGGTTACAATTATACGAGCTACTGAGTTCAGTGTGTCAGCCATCACGAAAATGGTTGGACTTTCAGCCAAGCGAACTGCAAGGAACGCCCGAGGCGCTGTCGAAGAATAATGACGGAGATGTGAACGCAGTAGTGGGGAAGCAGACGGATGATGTGAGTATCATATTTGCAATGTTCAAATTTTACGAAGAGTGTGTGCCCGTATATTAATCTACCGAGAGTTTTCCTCATTCCTGGATTTTCCATATATACCTAACAGGTGTAATATTGTTTGTAGAGTGTAAATACAAAGGCTGAGACAAAACACTACTTTCGAGCCGAGGCTCGAATTCGGCCCACTCTTTGGTGGATTCCGAATTAACCGAGAACCTTAAGCACTAAATAAGCGAGGAGGTAGTTTAATTTTCAATTGAGACTGGCGGAGTTGTTCTCGAATCCTCATGCCCTGATAAAGGGCCAAATTTAGAGCCTCAAGTGCACTAAAGATATCGCGCTTCCCAACCCCATGTTCCGAATGGCCGAACCATCAAACGTCATCAAAAAATCACCAAGTGATGATTCCTTGCACTTCGAGCTTTCGCGCTTCAGCACTTCTGTTATGCTCCTTTCTCACCTTACATTGTGGACTAGTATTAAGCGACCTTAGAATTCCCTGATGTGTGTTGCGTCATCATCGACATAGAGTCGTTATTTCGTTTGGGGGTGTGGGGGGGGGCTTCTCACCACTGTTCCTGTCGTCACTGAAAAGCGTGGAATATTGGCTTGTAGTAGCAGTTGCCGAGCACGAAGCTGCTTCTATCTGTTAGATATGGGCAAGGTAAATCAGAAAGCCATTGAAGCACAATAGGTCTGAAGATAGTCAGGTTTTCATGAGCTCGCATACAATTGGAATATACTACTGAAGTTCAGCATTTTTTTCAAAGCGCATTCTTTTTGCCAAGTGCAATTTCAATGGCATTCGAATCTGCTAAAGAGACAGACCAATCACTATTCTCCACATCAAAACAATTCAATGTTCTCTCCCTATAGCAAATAGCTGACGTTTTTACAATTCTGCTTGTGAGGCTAGCAATTTCAATGGAACCCCCTCCAGAGGACATGCCAAACATATGTGTGAAGAGACCACGTTTCATTTTCAGCCCGAGACCTCCTTTCGAACTAGACTATCTTTCAAGGCCAATCACTCCAGCATCTCGCACCTCTCTACCTTTGGACTCTAGTTAGATTTTTCCCTGGCACGAAAATTGACAGGCAATTATTAGGCACGAGGAATCCGGTTTTGAGTCCGTTGAGGACGACGATTCAGCAGCGTCTTTCGGTTCTCGCTTGTCCTGTTCTTGGAGGCACTGATGGTAACCAGTGTCAGGTTTTTCTAGGTTACAAAAAGTATCCTCAGGGTGTGTACTAACTACTCATCTGGTGGAGAGGTTTGAAGTGAATAAGGTACCTTGGGTGAGGGATATGTCACGATTTGTGATAGGGATGTGTCTTCTTCTGTATCAAGGTTTACGGCTGCTTTGCACTAGATCAAACTATTGGCAGCAACGGTTGATAAAGGGAACGAGTTTAACGATAGACGTAATGACAACTTGATCCCACAGGCTTTATGTTTGCAGGTTACATATTTTTACTGTTGACTGAGGTCGGTAAGTATGCAAGCAATATTCAACCAATCGCCGACTTGCTGATGGAACTTTAGACATTACGGGATATAACTAGCTTAGCACTTCCCACCCCATACTCAACCCATCCTCCATCTCTCTCTCTCTCTCTCTCGCACACACACACATTTAATCAAGCAACAATCTGCCACACCGACTCGTCATCGACCTGATTCCTCAATTTGTACCCCAACTCCCGCATGCGCGTCTGCACCGTCCAATGCATCATGGGTTCATGGCTCTTGATGGGTCTAAAGCGGCCCATATTGGGCCTTACAGCCTTCTCCCACCTCTCCGGATTCTTCCTATACAGATGGACCTTGATGGGCCACAGCTCCAGGATCCACCAGCCCTTGACCATCTCCAGCTGGTCGAAGATGGGCGCCAGCGCATCGAAGTGGTCCTCGGCTTGCTCGGGGATGAGCTCGGGGGCGTTGACGCCCTTGCGCGTTGTTTCGTGGTAGATGTCCGTCACGAGGTTGTCTTTGACGTTCTTGGTCTTCTTGCCTTTCTGCGATTGCTGCTGCTGTACGGCAGCACGGTATTTCTCCATCAGTTGCGGCGAAGGTCCGGTTTCCGGCCGTCGGGGTATCTTGTAGACGGGCCAGAGAGTCGGCACGTCGATGCCAATTTCAGCCAAGGACATGGTGTTGAACAAGATGCCCGTGTTGCATTGGAAGCATTGGCGAATCATCCATCGGAGAGGAATACGTGCCAGTTGGTGACGAGTGCCGTTGGGCACTGCTCCACCACCAACATCGCAGTGTGCTCCTGCAAACCAGACCTTTCAAGCAATGAATGTCAGCTCAGTCACTATATACGCCAAGATGAAATGAACTAACCTCCTTGACATCCGATTTTGGCCTTCCAACAGAAGCCGTATCCTGTGTCTCAAACTGTGCTTCCAATCTCTTCTGATTCGCAGATTTCCTTTTCGTTCGCTCTTCTTCCAAGAACTTGAACTGAGCCGCCACAAGAGGATCATCGCGCTGATACTGCGAGACTTTGAATTTCGCTCTATGCTCATCAAGGCCCATAGCATGTCGAAAGTACTGCGTCACATTTGACGGCGACTTGCTGAACGGCAGCTGGCGCGGGAATAACCCAACACTAGCCACACAGTCCCAAATGCCCACGAAATACACGGAAACATTCTGGCAGAACGTCTTCTTGAACTCGCCACTGAGTTTCCAACCTTGGGGGGTCTCGTCCTTGTAGAATTTGTAGGCAAATGCGATTTGTGCCGTGTTGTATGCCGGGAGGAGACCAACTTTGTGCAGCATTCCTGCTAGACAGCGCGCTGTGTAGGATCCGCGAGAGAAGCCTATGAGGCATATTCTGTCACCGGCGATGTAGTTCTGCCTAGAGAGAACGGTATTAGCATTTATCGAAACTGCCGCCTTTGCGCAAGGAAATCTCTTTGAAATTTAGATGAGGACATGCGGTTTGGCTTACATTAAGAAGGTATATGCATCTCTAATGTGTACACCAAGCCCATCACCGATTGCCGAATCAATAGCAGCAGCAATGCCGCCTGTCATCCCCTTGCCATCATAAGTACCAATCCCACTTTGGTAATAAGTGAGTTGGTTTGGAAGATCTTTCTTCAGACAGGCCATGAAATGGACAACCTATGCTCGTCATCAGCGTATTTCCACCCACCAAGACAGCATTCAAGTTATCCAACCCAGGAACCGAATTCAAAAGGCCTTTGATCGCCTGTTAACAATGAAAGGGCAGTTCACATACATTGCTATTATCACTGTCAAACTGGTCTCCAGTACCATCAAGACAAACGATTAGAGTTCTCCCTGTAAATGGGACACTCGAATCATTCACTGCCTGAATGAAACCCGGGATCAAAGGAGGTGGTTGATCCGTTACTTGGGCCGTTACCGGAGAATCTGGGAAATCCCCATAAGTTTGCGTTGGGTATGTTGATGGTCTCCACCATGAGTTCGCTGTTACGGATTCCGCCATGATGTTGTGATATGAACGATGCTGTCAACGAGCTTGCGCGGGGTGTTGTAGGACTATGGAATGCAGACGGATAAAAGAACATCTGTCAAATGTTTAGGGATCAAATGTCGAATACCTAACAAGCCACTTTAGAGATAGCTACAAGTACAATGTGAGCACTTAAATTAGGCATGTCACACCATTCGGATTCTCCCATCATCTGATAGGAATGTCCGCTAAGGACACGGCAAGCAATCCTTTTACACCTCCACACATTTACCAATGTGTGAGTATGCCTTGAAGATCACGATAGTCAGGCAGCTTAAAAGACAAGCCGGCAGACAAATGCAGATCTTCTCTTGAAGCTCCATGCTACAAATGGACGCAACGGTGTGCATTTAACATTGAATAGCCAATGGCTCGCTGCGGGCCGAGACGAGAGTTGTTATCCACGAACGCCCCCTCCTCGAGAAATTGAGACATGAGTTGATATGTCCCAAAGCGGGAGCTAACAAGAACGAATCAGCGTCTGAATCAAATTCATATGACGTTACACCGATGATGGTATTTGATCGATAGTCAATCAGCAAAGGGCGGAGGGAAAGAGATCAACCAAGTGCTGTCGTGTGCTGCATTCGAGCAGCGTCAAGCCTAATAGGAAAACTTGTTACCATATACAGTATACAGTTATTTCAAGCTTCTTGCAAATTTAGTATGTGACTACCATTATACCACAACTTCCCACTTCACTCACCATGGTGACCATTGATATCCAATCCAATTGATGCGCTCATTGATCTCCGATGATCTGCGCGCGATTGAACCAAAGGGGGTACAAAGCAAGCCTTGAAGTGAGACATCGCTCGTCGTATTCTTCCTGCAGGTGATTTTTCTCCAAAACTGCCGTGGCGCATATAATTCGTTGGTGGCTGGGAGTGAAAGACATTCGGCTAAAGTCCCCAGTGAGGACAGAGACCTTCAATGGGGGGCAGGGCGGCAGGTAGGCAGGGCAGGGCAGGGCAGGGCAGGGCAGGGTAGGCAACGGGATGGCCCACCTTTTCCGAGGATCGGGTAGATCCGTTCCGTCCAATAGGGCTTGATGTTCCTCTGGGTAATCCAAAGTGATATCAAAAGCAATAGCATATATATATATTGAATGGAAAAGGAAAAGGAAATGAAAATCTAAGTATATGAAAATATACTTCACTCAACTCTGTCTTACTGTCAGTCGTATATATAAAATCACATATCCTGTCTCACTTACTCGTACAATCAACGGCTCACAATCCCTGCTGTATCCTCCAAGAGTCTTACTCAAAAAGCTTTATTGCAGATGCAGTGCTTCCACCCCGCATGCACTACCTGAAATCGCTTCACACCCGATCCAGTCGGCAACACCAATTCGATATTGGGCGACTGCATGGGGGCGTCCTTCGAACAAATCATATGTAGCACAGAGTAAGCTGAGTGTCTCGCTGACAGCTAATGTGACACCTCAACTCCTCAGCCCTCGTCAAATGTTCACGGAGCTCTCAGCTACCCTGCTCTGTCTCATAGCTCTCGAGGTACTTGAACTCTGCTTTGATTTTTGCTTATAGTACTTCCATAATTCATCTTCCTTCATTCTTTCATTGAGCACGCTCCCCCTAATCACTCATTCTCAGTGTTCAATTGAGCTCATCACCACCAAAATGACAGGTACTTTGAAAACACTGATCGGCACCATCAGAAAGAAACCGACGAAAGCTCCAGATGGCAAGTCGGATGCTGAGGCCGCGACCGCTGTCGCGCCAAAGGCAACTACACTCCTCCATGATTTAACCCATCTAGACTCCAAACACGCAGCAACAGTGGTCCAAGCCATAAGTACTCTCGCTGGCGGGGAGCCCATGGACGATAAAGAGTTTTTGCTTGAACATGGAGTGGCTATGCTCCAAGAACTGCCTGCAGGAAGTGCTTTAGGTGAAAAGGTCTCCAATGATTTCATTGCTCTGCTCTGGAATGATCTCCCACATCCTCCACCGACCAATTCGGGTCCAACATCGAGATACAGACAGCACGATGGGAGTGGGAATAATCCTTGGGTTCCTGAGATGGGAAGAGCTGGATCTGCATGTGAGTATTGTCCTTTAGTCTTAGTGCCAAAACGTCTCGGACTACGAGTCAAGCGTTCTTTCAACGTGAAAGCAATGTTTTCTGAAATTTCGAAAAAAAAAAAAAGAATCAACTGACATCAGAGCTTCAATAGACGCCCGCAGCGTACCCCCCACCAAGACCAAAGGACCAAACTTGCCGGATCCAGAGCTAGTCTACGACCAGCTCTTGAAGCGCAAAGGACCTTTCAGAGAGCATCCATCTGGACTCAATCGATTGTTCTTCTCTTTTGCAACAGTAGTCATCCATGAGTGTTTCCAGACTTCGCGTACTAATCCATGGATAAATGAAACCTCAAGCTATGTGGATCTGAGCACGATTTATGGCAACACTGAGAAGGAGCAGAAGCGAGTAAGGACGTATGAAGGTGGCAAGATCTATCCTGATTCGATTGCGTCGGAAAGAATCATGATGATGCCTCCTGGAGTAGTTGGTACGTTTTTTGCCTCGTTTAATGGCAAATCTGCTTTTTTTCAAGATCTTGCAGGCTGATGATGCACAATACAGCGGTCTTGCTGCTCTTCTCGAGAAATCATAACCACATTGCCTCCAACCTCTTGACCATCAATGAAGATGGCAAGTACAAGAAGTGGGATACTCTGACTGATGCTCAGAAGAAGTGGCAGGATGAGGATCTATTCCAGATCACCCGCAACATCAATGTGGGCTTCTTTGCTTCTGTAGTCCTCAAAGACTATGTTGCGGCTATTCTCAACACACCAAGAGCCAACTCGACTTGGTCTTTAGACCTCGGTAAAGAGATGAAGCAATCCGGCAAACGTGTGGAGCGAGGAACTGGAAGTCTTGTTTCAGTTGAATTTGCCGTCCTCTACCATTGGCATGCTGCGCTCAGTGCTGCTGATGACAAGTGGATGGAGTGGGTATTGACTACGTCTTTGCCCGAACTTAAGTGTGTTGATGATGTGACGATCGAGCAGTTCCAGAAGGCGATGAAAATCTATGGACACAAGCTTATGGAGACTCCAGCAAAAGATTGGACTTTTGGGGGACTCAAGAGAGGACCTGATGGATCGTTCAACGATGTTGACCTTGCTGAGATCATTAAAGATTGTATCGATGAGCCTGCGCATGCTTTTGGTGCCCATGGTACTCCCGCAAGTCTGAAGGTCGTAGACATTAGTAAGTGTGACATACATTCTCAATGGATTTTACTAATCAAATGAACAGTGGGACAACTCCAGGCAAGAAACGTCTTCAATGTCTGCACCGTGAACGAGTTCCGAAGATATCTAGCCTTAAAACCCTACAAAAGTTTCGAGGAATGGAATCCAGACAAAGAGACTGCCAGAGCCGCAGAGCTTCTGTATGGGCATATCGAGAATCTCGAGCTGTATCCAGGTCTCATGGCCGAGAACACCAAGCCTGCCATGCCAGGAAGTGGTGTATGCCCAGGCCAAACCAGTGGACGCGGAATCCTCGATGACGCTGTCGCCCTTGTTCGTGGTGATCGTTTCTTGAGCTACGACTTTAACAGTACCACATTAACTAATTGGGGTTTCGCAAAGCTGCAAAGCTCGCCTCCACCTGGTGCATATGGAGGCATGCTCCCATACCTCTTGTTCAATGGCATCCCTGGTGCATGGGCTGGTACATCCTCATATGCAATGCTCCCTTTCTATACTCCATCAGCAGTCAAGGGTATTTTGAAGGACAACAAAGTCATTCAAGAGTATGACTTGGAACGACCCGCTAGTGACAAGATAGTCATTGGCATCCACACCCACGCGGGTTGCAAGCAGGTTTTCGAGGATCGAGAGAACTTCCGCGTCATGTATCAAGATGCCATCAGGAAGTGCACAGATGGACACGAATTTATGATTGGTTGGGATGATGCAAAGAGACACGATGAACGATCAAGCATTCTTCACAAGGTCTTTTTTGAGCAGGACTTTGAAGCCAAAGTATCCAAGTTCTTCAGCGAGACTGTTGCGAGACTCATCAAGAAGAGCACACTGAAATACTCCACAAGCACAAGAAGGTCCATAGACATTGTTCGCGATGTTACCAATGTCGCACCAATTCTTTGGATCGCTGATCGCTTTGCCATTCCTCTCAAGACTGAGGAGCAACCCCACGGGTTGCTCTCACCCTATGAAGCCTTCACGGTTTTCCTGGTGCTCTTCATATACCAGAGTTTCAACATTCTTCCTGGTAACGAGTGGAAGTTGCGAGAAGGTTCTATGAAAGCTGCTCCTGTGCTTCGTGGCATCTTCGAAGCTCACCTCAAGACGCAAAAGGGCGTAACCGAAGGAATCGTCGACTGGCTCGCGAAGGGCAGCGCATTTGAAGTAGGACCAGACGCCGACAGGATGTATCATGCCCTCAACGAGTCCAAGTTGCCTGTTGGAGACCTGGTCGGTGATTGCATAGGCATGACGGCGCCTATTGCTGGTAACCTCACGCAGCAGGCATCTCTGCTCATCGATCTTTATCTCAGCGAGGGATATGAGGAGTACAAAGCACGTATCATCGAGTTGTCACACAAAACCGATGCAGCTTCCGAGAAGGAGCTCCAAGGCTTTGTCTTTGAAGGTATGCGTCATGCTGGTGTCGTCCCAGGTCTGCCTCGAGTAGCTTCCAAGGATGTGACAGTCAACGACGGCGTTCGTGGTCCCATCCACATCAAAGCTGGCCACACTGTTCTGATTGCGACTTCGAAATCTGGCATGGATCCTCTCCAGTTCCCCAACCCTGAGAAGCTCAACCCTCACCGTCCTTTCTCGGACTATTTATTGCTTGGCCACGGCTTACACTATTGTTTCGGTGCACGGTTGGTGGGTTGTGCCATTGCCGCCACCTTGAGGGAGGTATTCAAGCTGAAGAATGTTCGACGAGCACCAGGAAAGCAGGGACATTTCTCGATTGTGACGCATGACTTCGCTGGGGTGCAGATGAGGCAATACTTGGATGCTAATGCGAGGGAGTCGCCAATCCCTACATCGTTGACGATAGAGTATGATGAATAGGTAGGCAAATGGTTAATGAGTAGCATTCGGAGAGTATGAAGTAGACTATAGCTAGCATTTCATAAAATAATGTCAACACATAATTGTTTGGTTGGATTTCCCCAATAGGAGTCCCAAATAGTATGAAATCGCTGATTCCTTTTGCCTATCACGTAAAGGTACACTAGGATACTCGGTATACTATTAATCCAGCTTCAATCACATTCTTTCCACCTACCTAAGTTATTTGTTGATTTGGCTTGGTCGTAACTGCAGGACTACCTTAGCCAGCTACCTTATCTAACAGATATTAGAGACTCTTGCGGCATGCATTGCAGTGCAGTGTAGATACCAGTGTGATTGGTTACATATAGACAGGTTCAGCCTATATGATAGATGCATGCATGCGAGGATTCTGGGATGCGTTCCAAGGGAAGGTAAAGAAAGTATCGCCAGTGCTATTATTGATGTTGATATTGATATTGACACCAAGAACAGAGCAAAGTAATAACCATTGATGGGTGTAAAGTATATATATGTTTGATCTCATTCATTGTCTTGTCTTGATGTTGTGATTATATTGATGTGGAATAAGGTAGCAAGGTAGATTGATATTGTTATTCGGGTGATATTGACTTGTTAAATTTCGGTCCTCTTTGGATGTAGATGTACCTTAGATGTAGATATCAAGATGGAGATGGAGATAGAGATGGAGATAGAGATATAGAAGATGGAAATAAGGTACCTAAAATGGATAAGGTAAGTCCGAGAAAAACGTGATGATCCAAGTCCGGCCCTAGTATAATTCACGTGGTCGCACTAGTCAAATTTGGGGCGTTTTGCGCAAAATCCTGTTGATGTCCTCAAGTGGATCCATTCTCTATCGAGGCTTATCGGTAGGACGCCACATGGTGGGGTGAAAGGGGAAATAAAAGTGGTGGCATCCAACCAAATCTATTCAATTCAGCCATGTGGGACCAAACCGGGGGAAACGGGGGATTTCAGCCCCGAATCTGTGGGTTCAACCAGGGGTTGGATATCCAAGTCATGGCAATCTTCACCCTTCGAGAGTGTTCAACCCATTTCTCATTGCCGACCAGATTGTAACCATGTTGGATCCTCAACAGAGTATAAAGATGTCTCGTTCCCTCCTTCTCAATTCAATTCTTATTCTCAAGTCATCATCAGCAAGACATTCATCTCTATCTATCCATCTATCTCATCTCATCTTCATCATCTTCATCATCTTTCTCAAACCTCATAACCCTCATAAACAATCCTCGCTTACACCTTTTTGTCCAATCTCACATTGAGATCCTTATACAAACCCAATTACCACCTTCATCGATAATCTCTTGCTCCAAAATGGACAATACTTGCACCGAGTGCATCAAGGTTTGTTCTCTTCACAAACTCACACTTCATACCACTAACCATATCAGGGCACCGTTCACAATGGCCATCCCATAGGCAAAGAGGAGCTCCTCCACGGCCTCAACACATACGTGGTCGGCAATCGCACAAATCCCAGGGGCATCATCGTTATCTACTCGGACATCTTCGGCCTCCTACTCCCCAACAACAAGCTCATTGCCGACTCATACGCCAAGAGTGGTGAATATCTCGTCTATCTCCCTGATTTCTTTGAAGGCGACCCCGTTGGCCTCAAGATCGCAGACCTCCTCATCCCAGTCGATGCTGCAAACCAGTCTACGCTTGGCAAATACACTGGTCTCCTTGCCAGTGCGCCAACTTTCGTGATGTGGATGCTCCGACACAAGGAAGGCCCAACCAACAAGGTCTGCATGGATTTCATGGAGAAACTGCGCCGTGCCACGCCCAAGACCCAGAAGATCGGGTTCGTCGGCTTCTGCTGGGGAGGGAGATACGCACTACGTGCTGCGAGAGAGCAGAACATGATTGAGATGGACGGCAAGAAAGTGCCTTTGGTGGATGCAGTTGTGGCTTTACATCCTAGCAACCTAGTATTGCCGGAAGATGCAGAGGGGTTTGTGGTCCCTGTGAGTACAGGATGGGGAGTGGAGGATATTGCTGTGAGCTATAAGCAGAAGGCACAGATTGAGGAGATCTATGCGAAGGCTGCTAAGGATGGGAAGACGATACCGGAGATTGAGCACAAGTCGTACAAGCCCGGACGACATGGCTTTGCTGTTCGTGGAAACCCAGATGATCCTCTTGAGAAGGCTTGCTTGGATGATTCGGTGGCACAAGCTTTGACTTGGATGGGAAAGCACCTTTGATTGTTGCTTGGGGGCTTGCTTATTTGTTTTACCGGAGTTTCGCATCAATATAGTAATGATATATGGGATTTCCTCTCTCAACGCGATAAATTCAATTGATATTTCAGTTGTCATTTTGCTGCTTTCTATTCTTTTAATTCTGCTCGTTTAGAGTCCTATGAGGTAGTTGGCAGCAAGTGCTGTGATTACCGCAAGTGCGAAAACGAAACATTTCATACTGTGGTTGAAACTCTGATTTGTCAATGAGAGTCCAAGTAAGGCGTCTGACTTTTGCTTGCATTTATTCAATACTCCCTAGGTGCTTTATAGTATCTTCTCTATACATTGCAGCATAAAGTGGCAGGTCATTTCTAAACTTATCGTCTCTGTTTGTGTCCTTCAGCGTCATTGTCCCAGATTAAATCGTCAAAACTCCCCGAAGCGGCAGATTGCGGCTGCTAGCCCCAACATAAACATTATAATTGCCCCTCTGAAGTCTCCACTTCTGAGCCACCGTATCCCACTCACTCAGATCCCTCCTCGTGAGATCAAAATTCATATTGAACGTCTCACCAGACCTGATACCAACCTTACTAAAGCCCCTGAGCTGCCTCACAGGACCACCCGGAATTCCAACATAGAGCTGCGCAACCTCCTCACCATAAACGCTTCCGGAGTTACGAACATTGGCAGTAACGCGAACCAATACGTCCCAGAGATCAGTTTGTCCTCCCATCTGAACGGGTCCGTTGGGATACTGTTGCGTATTGACGCCGGGGAGTTTGTTGATCACGAGATTGGAATAGTTGAAAGTCGTGTAGGAGAGACCGTAGCCGAATTCGTATCGTGGGGTGATGTTCTTAGCGTCGAGGTCGCGGTAGTCGATGTACACGCCCTCGGTAAAGTCGTGCTGTGGGAATAGCTGGTATGGTGCTTGCGGGAGGATGGGACCTAGCAGTGCGCCGAAAGCCGACTCGTTGCGTGGAACGGAGTAGGGGAGCTTGCCGGAAAATTGCGAATCGCCATATAACAGAGACACGAGAGCACGTCCGGAGTCTTGACCGGGCAGATGGGCGAAGATGACTGCTGTCACGTTTGGATGGTCGATGAATTGGTCGACGAGACGGACACCTGCGTTGTGGATGATAACGATGGTGTTGTTGCATTGGTTGGCAATCTAGTCAAACGATATTAGCTTGCTTTCTTGGAGTGGATGCAGAGGAGGACGAACATTAATCACAAGAGCATCTGAAAAATCATCATGAATGCCAGGTCTGTCAATACCCTCAGAGGCCCACGCATTGATGAAGACCAAGCAAGCATCAGATGCTCCCTCCACAAAAGCAGTAGAATCGACAGTGTTGAAGTCCCAAAACAGAGCCGAGCCATCCTCAATAGCTCTCGCTTGCAGTGCCTCAAATGGGGAGCTGATATATGTCGGTGTCACTGCACCCGAGCCACCACCAGCGATAATCGTACCATTGATAGCAATCTGGGGAAGTGGTAGCGTTTGCGGGATTCCAATGAAGCCGTTCAAAGCTTCCAGGTAATTACCGGTCTCGTAGCCGAGCGCCCATGATCCGAATCCAGGAGCTGGGTTGTTCTGCTTTGGGTTGGGAGCATCGTAGCCGTAGAGGGAAAGCAATTTGGGTGATTTGAGAGGGAGGGCTTTGTTGGTATTCTTCACAAGCACATGTCCTTCGACGGCGCCCTTGAAAATCGTCTGTCGTGTTGCGGGGTAGTTCCTGGCATCGACGGCTTGGTGTGGTGCGAACAGATCATATGGCATTCCGACACCAGGTCGCGGGTAGCTTGCTTGATCTTGGCCCATCTGATACCAAGCGGCGATGATCCTAAATTGTGAGTAAGGAAACTTCTAGTAGCTGTTGATAGGAAAACTTACCGAGTCGCCATATCAGTCAGTCTTGATTCCGGTACGGTGCCATTGGAAATGGCAGCTGTTAGGTTGGCAGCCCAAAATCCTTCCGCATCTAAGGTTACTGTCAGTAAAGGGCAATATATATAACTCTAGGCTTCACAAACCCGGCATAGCCATATCCATTCCCGCGAGCGCAGTTGCGACACCTGCATGTTGCGCAAACCAATCCGAGACGACCTACAACAAGGTCAGAGTTGAGAGACAGATCGAAGATGAGAAACCCTACCCAACCATTAAAACCCAATTCTGTCTTAAGGAGGCCATTTAATGCTTTGCTATTAGCACAGCCATACGAGTTATTAAGTCTCTGATAAGAGCACATGATATTCCCCGTTCCAGCATGTAGTGCATCTATTCAACGTCAATACCCAAAACACGCATTCAGTAAGCCAAATCATCTACTTACCTTGGAAAGGCCACATATAGAGCTCATGCATGGTTTTGTCGTCTATATTAGACGAGGATGCTTCAATCCTCGTGCCATTTGCCAGTCTGACCGGATTACGATTGGTTTCTTGCTCGTTGCCGAGGAAATGCTATTCGTGCTTTAGCGAACGAGCCCTACGACTTGCTCAGGGGGATAATCAACATACCTTCGTGCTGGTGATGACGCCTGTGGATTGCACTCCTCGCACGGTTTCGAAGGCAAGTGCACCACAGAGGTATGGGTCGTTCGAGAATCCTGCGAGATCATATCAGAATGTTCCTCGTGAATATGGATGAAAGTCGCTTACCTTCCCAGTTTCGACCAGCTGCAGCGACTCGTCCAAGCGGTCCAACGACTATCACTATTAGCTATCGGAAAGCCGAAGTAAATGGGGCATCAAGCTCTCACCTGGGCCAAGCAAGACATTGACTCCCTTGGTTCGAAATTCACCTCCCATCGCGATGCCTCGGTTATGCGTTAAGTCCTTGTTCCAACTATCAAAAAGTCAATACCCGAATATTATATATGACAACATATGTATCACCTTGCCCCAACATGGATACCACTAGCGAAACCGCTCACGAAATCAGTACCTCTCAACCCCTGACCAGCATCCGAGAGACAAAGTCCTGGGAAACCAAGTCTCGCGATGCCTGGAATATTACCCGAGCATCCATTGGTCGTGCTAACGATGCCATATGTGAGGTTTGACTACACCACCATGATTAGAGTGACATGACTCGAGTAAGATGCTCTTTTCTACCTTCTCATCCAGCGTCATCTGCGCAACCAAAGCAGCAGCTTTCTGGTATGCCGCAGCCCACGTCCCTGTGCCCTTCCCCATTGCTAATTTAATTAGCCAACTTCACACAGCTAAGAGAGATCTCGTGAAATGATCAGACTAAACTCACGGGTAGGATAAACAGGAGGCGACTGTCCATAAAAGTAGGTATCACTCGTGATCATTCCCTGCGACGAAGTGTTTTGTGCAACCGAAACATCAACCAGGCCAACCACGACCAAGAGAGCCACAGAAAACATATTGACAAGACACATTTTGAAGCGAGAAATGCTGTTGTCGTGGAATTTCGCGACTTGCTACTTCGCAATGCCAGGAGATAATGGCCAGGAGGATAGTAGCCAGGCGCAACTCCAAATCCAGATGATTCCGACCATTATATACCTACAGCTGTCAAATTCACCACACAAACTAAAGCTAAGGTAAGTTCTCCCATCAGCACCTTAACCCCGCTCCCGCCTCCGCATTTTCGTTTCTCGGGACAACACACAACTGGAGATTCGACTTTGATCTAAGTCTTAGAGTCATGCTAAGCGAGATGGCTGAAGCCACATGATGACAGCTGAGCGGACGTTCCGCACGACTTAGTCTGCCGTCCACTAGTACCGAAAAATGGAAAGTGGATGGGCCAATGACAGCAGTGCTAGTATCGGCCCTTTACCATGGGCTTGGGCTTCTTTTCGTGACTTTTGAAGCTAGGAATCGATTTGAGTGAGGAGTTGGTGAAATATTTCGGCCGAGACATCGAGGTTTTTTTGGATTGGAAAAGCTTGAGGTGGGGAATGGAAAATCTTGGGGTGGGGAAAGGAAGAGCAGTTTCAATCTTTGTGTAGGGAATTTAAAGGAATACCTGCAGATTTAGTGTTGCTTTGTTTCCTCTTTAGACCTATTGATATTATTATCTTTCACTGACTAGGTAAGAGTTCTGGACACTAAGGATGGCCTACAAGGGGTTTCGCACCAAAAGTCATTCTTTCTCAAAAATCAATTATTAACTCTAAATATAGTAAAACCTTTTAAAATTAATAAAACCTGTAGAGCTTTACGTATTCTAGCGTGGTTATTTAACTAAAATATAGTAATAAGTACTATTTTAGTATAAAAACACTAGTAGGTTGTATTTAGTGTCCAGAACTCTTACAATACTATGCAAGACGCCCCCTTATTCCTTGGATTTGCTGGTTAAACTAAAAGTGCACTAGGAATCTCTATATATAACCCAATTCCTTTAGAATAACTGATAATCTCGTCTATACATGTATAGAGAGAGTGTGTGTTATCTTCCACTTGTATCACGGGCAGTTAGGAGAAAGAAAAACAATAATAGAAGATAGAAAGTCGTAATAATTGTAGTATGGTCAAAAGAGCAATTATGTGAAATCAAGAAAGGACCACAAAAGAAGCCTCCTCGAAAGGAGAGTTGAAAACTCCCCTCTCGAAGGTAGAAGAGAATTTGTTGTACCTAGTTTAGAGAAGTGGTAACCGGTGATTCCATTCCTGTTTCTTCCACGCGCACTCCCTTGCAGAGATACTTGCGTACTTCTACCTTCAGCCCACCACACTGATGGTCAGATCTTTCAAAAGCCCATAAAGGACGAAAATGCCTTCCACCTAGTACTGATCTCGGAATCCAAGAACCCCTTTCTTGGACTCAACTCCACTAGCAGACAGTTTCCAGACACTACCATAGGCGTCCCTTTCGTCGCAACCACAACTGTGAATACGAGCTCTGCAAATGCAAGGCATGCCATTATTTTTACCAGCCGGTGGGGATTGCCTAAGAACAAGGCCCCAAAGAGAGTAGCGACTGAAAATGTCACCGTTTGTATCGTGCGGAACTGATGAGAGCGTGCTCCCTGTTGCAAGTAATCAAGTCCTTGGTGAGGCGTACATCCATGAAGGTCTGTGACTTCGTATGCGACCGATCCAAGACCGGCATGCCAGCGCTGAATGAGCAGAGCGAGAGAGGCTGGCCACTGAAAGCTCAGCGGAATAAAGGCGAATTTGCCGTAAAACTGGGCAAGGTCGAACCACATTGCCCAGCCGAGGACAGACATCCACCCTCCTGTTGCGGGCATCGCTTCAGTCATTCCAAACGCTACAACCCATGCGATAAACAGGAAAGGCGAGACTATCAATTGGAGAATGATGAAGGGAGTGAGATCTCTCCTGAAAACGACCTGGCCGTTGATCTCGTGTTGTTCAGAGGTCCCGCAATCAATTGGCGGGCTTATCAAAATGTACTGCACCAGAGCCTGTGGCCAACTGGGCATGAGAGCGGCATCTTGAGGCGTCGAATCAACAATGGTAAGGTTATAAAGTATCCGAAATTCTTCGATATCTGCATGCTTTTTATATAGCGTCCAGTGGTGCAGTCCAATTTCGGGACGATCCGCATAAAGTATTGTCGCATTGTCGTCTCGCTTTAAAACCTCCGCTTGAATTTCTAGATGCGATGTCGAATTCTTCGAACCTATAGAAATCGAGGCTGTCCGAGCAGGTATACAGTGCCGCAGAATTGCGAAAATAAAACATCGTAATACACGCATGACAACTATGAACCTGTACGAATGGAATCTTATTTTCTACCCACGAATATTGATATGAAATAACAATAGACATTCCTTCCTATTTATTTGGGCTGTCGATGACTCTTATCATGTTGTTAGCAGCCTGGCACAGCCTCCGATCATAGCCTCCACAGTACTTGTTGGGTGCATCCTATAGAACTTGGGATCTTTTTAATAATTGGACGTTCGGCTAATTACCCCTTGTCCCTCGCTGTCCTGTGATGAGGGTGGGAACCTTGACCAGTGCGAGCAGTTCGTAATAGTCAAGAAACTTCCAGCTTTCTATAGATTCTATTTTTTATATTTTTTTTTTTACATTTACTGTTTGAGTTTGAAGATACTCGTGCTTTCCCACGGACATGTTCAATTTTGTGGTGAACCATGTCAAAAACCATATGAAATCGCTTTCTCTGATGGCAATCTTATCTTTGGAACCTAGCAGACAAGAAATACCTAGCGTGTGTGTCAGTGATGTCGGTGCTCATGATGGTGGACTCCTTCAACAAATTCTTGAATGAGAATTCTGTTCCCTAGCCACCAAGTGCAAGAGATTATATTGATGAAATCTCTCGCTCTCCAGAGGCTTGGTCTTTCTTGGAGCAAGAAAAACTTCGCTCTCTCAAGGCATCTGGTATAGACTCGTCCTAGTGTCAGGAATATTTTAACTGATCCTCCAGAGCCGCGAGAGTAAGAGTGGATTGAGCGTTGGAAATTATGTAAAGTCGAGAATGATCATTTATTTTAACACTAGAAATGAGACTTTAGTATTATTGGGACTCACAAAGAACAAAAGGATAGCCTACACAAGATACTCATATAGCTCCCTAGCTCAGATGAGGCTTGGTACAGCAAGCTGGAATTGAGACTTTCTAACTAGCATATCCTGATACTTTATAGAATTTGAAGCCTAATTAATCTCTAATGATGTTGTTTCGTTCATACTGTGATATTTTGCTATTGGTCGTTTATTTTCTCTGTTCTAGTAAGAGGACATGCGAGCATAAGGTGGCTTTTATTATCGTTGTCAAGTCTGTTCCAATAGTTACTGCTCAATGCATCTAATTATCCAACTACGCATATAGTAGTAGAAGATGCGTTCTCTGCAATCTTTTCCGGATTAATGTTTAATGGCCTTAGAGTTTGGGTGATTGAACTACCTATGTACGTAGGTGAGGTAGGTAGGTAGCTTTGAAACCCTCGCTTGAGAAGACCAACCCCTTTTCATCACGCATTTGAGCAAGATATTCGCAAGGTTCAATACGACATTGCTTTAATGCTTGAATCAAAAAATGAGCTAGATAACCATACTACCTCTTCTTCCCAAAACTAAGCACAAATCTCTCACTCAATGTAGGGTTCCCACTCCTCGGCCCACGCTGATCTGCGCCAATTGTAAACATATCGACTGGCTTGCCCATCACCAAACCCCCGGCCTGCATCAACTTATCTGCATCAGCCTTACTCTCAGTCACAACGATCCACGCGCCTCCAGGCTTCAGATTCGCCAACCTGCCCCGCACGTAACTCTCTACAGCGCCAGGATTGTTCTCGATGCTTGGGAGAACGGGGAACTCCTCGCTAATGAGATTGAACTTCTCCTGGCCCAGTGACGGTGGTTCAAAAGTCCCCGGCTTGGAATTTGCAATGGTGACTTGTGCCCCAGCTTGCGCCGCGGCGAGACCAGACTGGAGTTCTTCCTTCGTGTCTGCGTTTACAATGCCCAACTTGAACGGTGATTTTCCGGATTTGCCTGGCTGCGTAGGCACGCTGGACGAGGCTGCAAATTCTTCCTGTGAGGGAGGCAGCGGCGCACGAGGTGTTACACGGAGTGGGAAGCTACGGCTTTGGTTCTCGGTTGAGGTCACTTCAGGATTTGCAGGGTTGCTGGCTTCAGGAGCTGTAGGGAATCCCTCCAGGGCTGGCTTTAACTCGGGGTTCTTCACTTCATGCCTTGTTACATTAATCAAATCGTTATGGAGTTGCAGAGGGCGATCTTTCTCTGCAATGTAAGCTTTCCTGCCAGAGGCAGCGAAATCTGCTGCAGCCCAGAAGAAAGCACCCAGGTTGACAAAGTCGGCAGCGTCTTGGGTTGTGAACTCGAACCCCAATTTGGCGAGACCAAACACTTCAAACCCCATAAGGGCACTAAGAGGATTCTGAGCCATCATTCCAATCGTGTCATACTGTAATTGTGCTTCTGCTCGTGCGTGCTCCCGCACAGAATCATAGCTGACCCAGTTTGGATCAGTTGGTACCCACATGGGGCCGGTTTCCCACGACTCGGCGCCGGTTGCCTGCATACCGTCCAAGTCAACGTTCTTAATAGGATTAAAAGCCCCATACGCATAGAGGTTTAAGCCGTCCATGAAGCCCCCAGGATCACAGCTGATCCACCTGCATAGCCATGGGGCATAGTATCTCTTGCCATGGTATGCGAATCCGCTCTCCTCATCCCTCTCCTTCCCAGTATAACGATATCGCTTTGCAGGAACCTCTCGCCCACTAGCCACTGCCTGATAAGAGGTACTTCCGTATGGCGTGTATTCTTCGTAGCTTATGATCTGCGCTTTTTCATCAAGCTCGAGGCTAGCTGAGTCGATGTTATTTCCAAACTGATATCGAATCAATTGCTTGGGTGACCTCGGCGACTCCTCTCCCATAGTTCGTGTTTCAACAAGAGCAACACGTTTGCTTTTATTTATGACATGTAGAGTCTCTCTTTCAAGTGTGATTGTGTTTCCATCAGGCCCATATTCTCGGTAAATCTCCGAGGTGCCAAGATATATTCTCTCTTTCAGCCTGGTTGGCATCACACCTGCGTCCGCTTGACGCTCCGTTACTTTCCGTAGGCGCTGGCCATTCGAGTCATATACGTAGTATGTTGTTTCCGGTGTCCCAATATTCCGAATCTGTGCAGATGTGACTCGCAATTGATCTCTAAAGTCCCATTCCATGGTCTTCAGATGGGCCATTGATGTGATGCAACCATGGAGACCAGCACCGCCGGTATACCGATACTCCTCTATTGCAGACCCAACACTCGTGCTGCTCAATTGATTAGTAAAGACTGCATTGCCTCCAATTTGGCTGGCTTCATTGTAGTTGAATATTCGAGTCCATCCTTGATGACCCGGATCAGTTCCACTGTGAGTAACGGACTTGATGTTTCCGGCTGTGTCATACACAAATTTTTCAAGATACCTTCCTAATGCCCGCCCATTTCCAGGGTCATCATTTCTAGTAAAGAAACTGTCATTGGCACTAGATGCAGTAGGGCCTCGAAGTGTGCCATCACTGGCCTGACCTAGATGTTCTCTACCAGAGGCATTTATGAGGCGATACAATGAGTCGTACGTATATTCACTACTTGGCTCAACACGCTTATTTCGGAAGTAGATCAGCTGTTGAGCATCATCCTTGATATAAGAAATGTTGCCAACAGGGTCATACACATAGCTGAGGTTCTGTAGCGATGAGCCTGGCCAAGCGGGATGTGGTGGTTGAGGGTCATCTTCAGTCCATTCTAGACCAAATCGTTGGCTGACATGCCGCGTGAGCCTAAATGTGTATGGGTCATAGACACAGTAACTGCTGACGCCATTCCCATATATCATTGCAGTCCTTTGCCCTTTCTCGTTGTATTGGGTACTGTGCATAAATTGCACCTCTTCTAATGAATCCTTGATGTTGACCTGGATTCTATCAAGCAGACTTCCTTCTGAAAAGAAAGTCTTGATAGTGCTTTTATCTGGAGTTCGCATGACTCTTGGTCGGTTTCTTGCATCAAAGCTTGTCGAGGTAGTGAAAACCTCTCTTTCAAGTTCGATTCTGGCTGGGTCCTCCCAATTCAGAACAGATTTATAGTCACGCGCCAGCTGTCGGCTGCTACCAGTGGCATTGCCCTTAAAGTCATAGTTGTCTGATCTCACAGTACCAGATTGATCGAAGATTTGCGTGATACGGCCACAGCAGTTCCGGGCCTCTGATGCCATGCCACTTCCAAAGATGGTTTTCGCAACAACAATCTCGTCTTCAGCCCCTACTTTTAACCTGGAATCGGTTTGCCTTCCTAATTGATCGTAGATGGCATGAAGCCTTTGGTCTTTGCTATCCCATGTGAAGGTATTCACCTTCGCTGCATTTTGGATAAACCATCTTTCACCTGCCTCCATGCTCCTTTGATGAATAATATTGCCTACCATGTCGTAATCATACAGAGCAACAACTCGATTCTGAGCATCGCTCAGCCGTCGTTGATAGCCCTGGATATCTAATATCTTTCGAGTATATAAATATTCCTGATGCGGACCGCTCTGCTCCGGATCATCCACATACTTGTACGCGTTATGGGTTACAGTTACAACAGGTCGTCCAAGGGAGTCCATGAACGCTCTGCTAGGTGTTTTCGCATGAACGGCGGCCTTAATAGCATTAGATTTTTCTTGTGGTCCTAAGCCGCCTTCTATTCGCCTTTGATACCAAGTTGGTGTGAACTCTTTTGTCTCAAGCCTACGGAAGAAGTCCCCAACATCAGGGTCGGTTAGCGGATCGATGCCTACGGTGTCGTTCTGGTCCCATTTCTCCTCACCCCATGGATCGAAAACGCTTTTCACCCAAGAGTGGTCCGGAAATAATTTCGCTACTACACGTCCAACGGGGTCATAGAAAGAAATTGCAGAGACACCAATTTTGTTATCTCGATCGAATGTATGGGATACTGAGAAGAAAGGCTCAAATTGTCTGACGGGATTTCCTTTATTGTTGTAGATGACCCAACCACTCCCAACGAATCTCAAGTCGGTCGCTGTGCGCTTTGGTAGTCCGGTCTCTTCATCCATCAGCACTTCTCGTGTTATGGGGTCGTACTCAGGAACTAAACCCGCTTCCGCACGAATTTTGTGCTGAATCTCTTTTCCAAATCCGTTCGAGTAGGAGAACGTATTCATAATAAAGTTTCGTTCAGGAGCATCCGAAGCGTGATAATCCCTTGTGATGTACGAGCAAGCGGGGGGCAGTGGGGCCTCTTCACTTTTGCTACGCTGGAAGGCGAAGAAATCGTAGACAACTCTCGTTCCGGCATTCTTTAAGAGATCAGCACCGTAATTCAGCGGTGATTCAAAGTACTCGTGGATCCTAGTATCATCTAAGGTATCTTCAAAGCTTTCGAAATTGTCACCTATATTCTCTTCGGGCTTTCCCATTGAAGCCGTGCCAACAACCATGCCAAGAGTATCGAATCTTACAGCAGTGCGGTTTCGATTTTGATCCATTACCATTCTAGCTTTCAATAGACGGTAATCCTGTCCATGAGACAGCAACGGCTTTGTTGAGTCTCCATCTCTTTCACCAACCGTTACTTGATTCCCCAAGGAGTCTTCGGTTTCCTCGACGAGAAGACTGTACTTATCATATCTGACAATTACCTCAGTATTAAATAAGGGTGAGTGAAATTGATTCCGATATCGATGAGGAGTGAAGAAGTGGTTTCTAGCAAACTCATATTCCATTGCTGGATCATCGTTAGCGTTTGGTGAGTATAAAACTTCTCCCGATGGCACCCAGTAGTCATCGTCGTCTTCTCGGTGACGGTAGCCACATTCGACCGTCATTAACTGACCAAACTCATCTAAAGCGATCTTGCCAGAGTCTACATATGTTTGCTTTGCGCTTCTTGCGGTCAACGCTAGAGTATATGAGTTGTATGGCAATGCCATAGATTCCATACTTTGAAGAGAAAGTCGCATTGTAAGGTCATTCATTCTAAAGTAGTTGCGGGTATGTGAATAAAGGCGTCGATATGGATGGCTAGCGTCCAGGGCATTCGTGGCATCAAAATCATCATAGAACAAGTCGTGCTCGCCATCCCCTGCCGCACGAATTTTCTGTTCCACTTCTTGATACCTGAACAAATTGGTAGTGCCCTCAACTTTGCTGTCTGGAGTCATTCCATGAATTTCCCATGTCCGAGCCTCACAGGCTAGCGGTGTTCTATACGCATTTTCCTCGGAGATTTCGTTTGTAAAATCGTGCTCCTCATATGTCACATAGATTCGACTCTGAAGATCATGGTCTTTGGAATCAAGTAGGCCGCTAAGATCTTTTTGTCTCCGTCCGTATTGAATTTTGACTGATCTCTTTACCTCGCCATGCATCGTCACTTCTAGAGACATGTCATGAGTTACTCGAGGGTCGGCAACAGTGGGCATGTTATCGCCAGTGCTATAAACCTTTCTCTCATAATGGAAGCCCACGGTTTCTGCGGGAAATGGCAAAAATACTGCATGCCGGTTGTTGCCTTGAGGTTGAAGGATTTCAATGTTGTGACTGCTAGATGTTATGCTGTAAGGATGGCCTCGGAAAGACTTTCCGTCATGCCCTGTCCTAGAATCTAGAGCATAGATTTCCTTGCGAATAACCAACCCCTTCAATGCACGAAATGATTCTCGTGCTTCGATGTCTGTGGTCTTGTAAGGGACTCGTTGTTCAACACCAAAGTTTGTGATATTGAGCCTTATAGTATTTGGAAGCTGTGTATGAGGCAGTGACATTGCGTCAACCTGCCAAGCTTTCAATTGCGAGTTAGAATCATCAATAGACTCTGCATACCACTCCCTTTCAAATTGCCGGGACAAAGTCTCCCCTTCAAAGTAAGCACCAGTATGATACCAGGTCCTTGTCAACGTTGGTGGAACAGTGTAGGAAGATTCAATATTTGCTGGTGGTCTGTCATTCTCGGTCCAAGGTACCCCAGCTAGAGTTTCAACGTCAAACTCCTCTGTATCGTACTGTTCAGTCAAACCAAACCCGCGAAATTCCCTTTCGTTGCCATCAAAATAGCCATGGTGGTATGTCATGCGCGAAGAAAAATGATTGCGGGCGATGTGATCAAAGGTCTCTGTGCGCTCAACTACATGGACAGGAAACGCTAGTTTGGTCACCCATGGATTTCCTAAAGCTCTATCCTGAAGATAGAATTTCGTTGAAGAACTATAGTGAATTCGAATTTCCGCTCCAAGATTGTTATCATAACCCACAAGCAAATGAGGTTTTCTTCCCTGAAGTAGATCGATATAACCTAAATGATGCCCCGAATCGGCTGGAAGTTGAGAGGACCAAACAATGCACGAGGTGCCACTTCCGAAAAGATCAATAGTTGACACACTAGATATGTTGTCCACCATAGGAAACTGGTTTAGCACGATTAGATCGCCGAAACTATTTCCTGATTGATTGAAGTATAGCCGAATTCCATCAATGCCGAGATAAATAATATCAGTGGTGCCAGATCCATCGATGTCCGCAAACCGAATTCGCTTTGGATCGAAGTAGCCTTGATAATCAAAAACCGGGGAGTTTCCCATTTGAACCATTTCACCAAACTCGCCATACCCGATGGAAGGCCAGTAACAGACTTCACCGTTGCGTACGCGAACAAAATCGAGTAGTCCATCTCCAGACATGTCAGCGATTTGGGTAAGAGTCTCGTTATCGCCAGTGACTAAGTAAGGGCCTAGATTCTCGTTATTTGCATTCCGGTGATATTGGGCAGGCCCGAATCCCTTCTCTGCGAGCGAGGGATACCATGTCAGAATCTCGGCATCATTAATCAGCACGTCTGAATACCCGTCCCCACTTAGATCCATGAAAAGGAGAGACCCATCGTCAAAATTGATGTTTGGGTGTGAAGCAAATGCTTGAAATGGCAGCCAGTTCTCATCAAGAGTGCGTTTGAAAAATCCTGGTACTGAGCCTCCAAGCTCCACAAGACTCAAGCGTCCGTCTCCAGCTATGTCCATTAGCTTTGCTTTACTATTCGTAAACATTGAAGATGGCTTCAACAGCACGTTTTCTAAAGGTCCTAGTTTCCCACCTAAATTCCGTCTATAGAACCATCCATCTCCTTGTTCTGATAGAATTCCTGAAATTCCCTCTCCATCAAGATCTGCCCACTGATATTTATTCTCAAATAGTCCAACTGGAAGATTGTTAAGACTATCTTGATCGAAATCCTGATATGTGCTGTTGATCTTGATAGTGCTGTACTTAAACTCCAGGGCAGGCATAGACCGCTTCTGATAACCGTCTCCAGATCTAATGTAACCGCTTTTTGAGATTGAAAGCAAAAAGGAGCCAGCTCTTTCACCTCTCAACTGCTCTCGGGGATCATCATTATTGCTTCTGTACGCAAAATCTGTAGATGATACCAGGCAATTGGCACCAACATCTTGTTCATCTGGGAAATGATGAAACATCAGGATACGTTGACAAAGACGGTACTGGCGTACCTCAAATCCAGAGCGATAGTTAGAAAACGGATCTTTACGACATGGCCAGGATGGCTCTGGAGGAGCAATAGGGAGAGGATTCGATGCATCGTGCTCTCCATAGTCAAATACAACTTCAAACATCCACTCTTGACTTGATAAATCCTCTTGTACAAGCCGAGAAATCTTGTTACCGTATTTGATTCGCTTCAAGTATCGCGCAGGCCAGTGCAATCTTTTCCCTCTGTTCCGTTCGCAAGGCTCCGAAATTTCCACGTTCTTGTAGTTCTCCCTTGTATAGTTATAGATTATTGCGTTGCCTTTGTCATCATATGTTTCGGAGATCAGCCATGAGAAAATTCGCGTAGGTTGGTCTGGATCAAATATCCTTGACTCGTCATCAATTCCATACAATGTTGTAACGTTGTTCTTCGAAATGGACCTCCACTGGATTTCTCCGGTTTGGAGTTTCGTCCACCGCTCAATTCTACTAAACAAGCCTTCAATCCGAGGTCTATAAGCTTTTACAGTAAAGGCCTCGCTCTTCCAAGTACGCTCTACTGGTTGTGGAACAGACCAGATGCCTTGCATATCACGAATCTGTACCTCTACAAGCTCTTCCATTCCCGATAACATGAAATCGTCAGACTCCGTGTCATCCATATATCGCGGTAGACCCTTGTCAGTTTTACGGCTAATGCAAGGCAAAGATAGCTGCCATCCGTATCCAAAAGATCCATTGCCACTTCCGGAATCATAGGAAAGCGATATTTCTGGCTGGAAACCTGATCGGCTCTTCCCCATCGACGTGATCTCGAGGGGGACGCTCATACTACCAGTACCTGTAGCATTGTTGACCTGGAATTTCTCTCCCATGCCACGGATAGCTCCACCACCTTTTGGTAGAGACAATGATGGGGCGGATGATTCGATGCCCTGCTCTGCCTTTTGTCGCTCGACATCCTGTGCTGGTGCACCGAGTCTACGAGAGCTATAATCGGCGGGGTCTGACATTGAAATGCCGACCGATGGTTATTTACAAGGCAGTTCTCGCGAGACTGTTAGTTTAGTAATGGGAGTTGGTATTTTTTTAGATGTACAACAGGCTCTACGAGCGTCCTCTGCCTAAGGTTCCACGTCCCCTTCCTAGTGGGGACCTTTATACTGATCACAGCTATGTCTATCGTTGGGCTGAGCTAGCAAGGTTCCTGCATATTTGTCCCGCGTTGATCGTCGACGTGGTCCTATGTCTGTGTCTTTGTCATGACAGGGTTGCAGTTCAGCTCCAGCTCGCTTCCAGTCTTTGGTCATAGCTCCCAAGATATGATCCGCCTTGGCTCCAATAGAGATGAATATCAATACAGTATATACCCCTCTTCTAGAGGGTACTGATATGCAACTATTCGGAGTTAGAAGCTTTGTTTTTGACGATGAGATTCGCGCCAGTGCTGTTCTTGTACTTCACACTTCATAGATACTTCGTAAATGTGCCCCGCTGAACCCTTTCCCTGACATTTCCTGATGTTGTTCTTCCATAACTCCATTGGAAAACTGCTCCTACTAGATCATTAGATCTTTGACAAGACAACATGAATCAAAGTCTCCCCTCCTTCAATCCTCGGTTTCAAATCCCACCAGGGGGCTTGCGTACTGGGCCCTTGCTTGATTTGGAGACTCTTGGAAGACGAATCCCTCCGGGCTTGATAATTTCGATTTCCTTTACAGTTAAGGGCACAGTGGTCAAACGAGATGGTAGTCCAGTCACTGATCAGCTTGTGAAAGCTTTTGATGTTGACATAAGGAGTGAAAAGGAGCTTGCAAGC
Organism: Margaritispora aquatica; assembly: GCA_007644065.1. Lineage (NCBI taxonomy): Eukaryota > Fungi > Ascomycota > Leotiomycetes > Helotiales > Discinellaceae > Margaritispora > Margaritispora aquatica. Next base: position 323,324 of record VJWN01000002.1, read on the forward strand.
GCGAGGACCAGTCAGACAGATGGCACATATACAATTTTGTACACGTCAGCTCAGCTGAAAAGAACCGACAGAGCTTCGGCGGACCTTAAAATTTGCGTGTACGATAAACAAAATGAGCAGAAAATAATAACCTCATCATCAGTGAAGTGGAATGCAGAGAAAGACTCGGTCATTGACATCATTGTTGAAGGAGACATTCTGGAACCATCAGAATTCGACGACTTGAAGGCCAAAGTTCTGGGTGCTCTAGGAGATATAAAGCCCGAGGATGTCGTCGAGGACGACTCTCATCTTGATATCACTCATTTGATGGGTGCCACTGGCGAAGACAGATCAAAGATCGAGCAATTCATTGCCGCGTACAAAACGGGGCAACAAACCAGTCTAGCGCCTGAGATACTCTATGGGCTGTATACACAGGGGCAATCAACGGATCCGAATATCCTTCTCGGCCGTAACCCACTGATTTTAAAGGAATCATTGTCGAGAGCTGTAGCTGCCAAAGCTATCCGTCCTTTGTCCGAGAATGATGTCGCAGGTGTCCTCAAGACTGTCAATACTGCAGGAATCACCCAGGCGGTTCAGTTACCAGGTAGTGCGACAAGGAGCCCATTAGGATCTTTATTAGCAACCAGCACTCAGCATTCCCAGCTCTTTCTGGAGAAATTCTCAAACTTTGAGGGGGATTCAGTAGAAGAATTTTGGCGAGGTCTTGATACTTCGCCAGAATTCAAAGACAAAGTTCCGCAGCTTCAACAGTCAATACAGCTTGGTGTGGTGACCTTAAGCCACATTCCACTCGTCCAGGAGTTACAGAACAGGTTAAATCAAGGATCGTTACAAGATTTTTCTGATTTAGCGAAATTTAGCAAGACAAACTGGCTAGAAATTCTTCGGTTGCCAGGTATTGGTACGCCCGCTGAAATACCTGGAGCGGATGAAGCTGAGAAATCAAATAATTATGCTTCTGTTCTCACTCGAGTTATCGAGGACACATTCCCCGCAAAGTATCTCGCTAGTAGGATCGCAGATGCCAATGATGAATCTTTTAGAGCATTTCCAGCTAAACCTCAAGTTCTCTCATTTTTCAAAAAGAATCCAGGCTTTGATTTCACTTCATCTCGATTATCAACTTTTTTGGCAAAAACTCCTGATGCCCTCAAGGACATCCAAAATCCTGATGAAGTTAAAAACACAGTCACAGCAATTCAGAGACTATATTCTATCGCACCACAGGCCACACAAACAGCAGCCTTAGTTTCCGATGGTGTGCATTCTGCGATGCAGGTTTCCAGAATGGGTCGGAGTGCGTTCCTAGCCAGATATAGCACTGTCTTGGGAGGCCAGAGTGAAGCTCTGAACATCTTTGACAGGGCTGAACAAGCACATGCAATGTCTTTCAACCTACTTGCGAGATTCGGCTGGCCGAGCAGCAAGATCAAAATGCCGTTCCTAAAGGAGCCTATTGTCTCGTACGCTGATACTGAAGGCGCGATCCCAGATATGGTCACCCTTTTTGGCTCCCTAGACATGTGCTCCTGTGCTGACTGCCGTTCCGTAGATGGACCGGCAGCTTACTTGGTCGATATCCTACATTTCCTAAGAGATAGAAAGTTGATTGACAAGGCGGGCACTTTGAGAGATAGCACTTCTGGTGAGATTATAAAGGTTTCCGTAAGGACCATACAAGATCCAATTACTTCGAAAATGCGGGAGATGAGTGTGAAGGATGTGCTCTTCTCCAGAAGACCGGACCTTGGTGAAGTAGAGCTTAACTGCCAAAACACAAACACTCCAGTTCCATATATAGATCTTGCGATGGAGGTCCTAGAGAATGCTATTAGTCCACTCGTACCGTTTTCAAAAATGAATCTACCTACAAGTGCTGTAGGGGATCTTGATAAACGTATCCTCACAAGCATCAGACAAGCATTCACGCCTCCACTTTCGGAGTCCGCCATTCTGACCGTGATAAATAAGGGCTCATCCTGGATCATAGATGAGACAGCTTTCACCTATTCTGTTCGTTTGGAAAGCTCGAAGTTGGAAGTTCAATCGCGAAGTGCACAAACCAAAGGTACTGCAGCGGAACGAGCAGCAAACCCACAGTATATGAATGCTGCGGCCTACAATCTTCTCAAGCAACAGGTCTACCCCTGGAAGCTTCCCTTTGATCTGTGGACGGAGACGGTGCGTACCTATCTTCAGCATACCAATGTCAAGAGATGTGATATTATGAATGCGCTGTCAACCTCTGGTCGAGAAGCTACGCTCGAGAGAAAAGACATTGCCTATGAGAGCCTCAATTTAACCACATTCGAAGTTGGTTTGATATCAGGTCTCACTGCAGGTCAGCCTGGTGCTGCTAACAGTGGAGTCTGGAATCTATGGGGGTTTCCCTCTGAGACTCTCAGTCCGAATAATGGCATCCCTGACCCGGCAAACAAAGCGCTCATGATTGCCGGGGGCCTATGGTCTACAATTCTTACAAGTCGAATAGATGTTCTACTTCGCCAATCTGGAATGAAGTACGCAGAGCTCCTGAATCTTCTTCAGCTTCACGATATCTTTGGGGCGACTTCACTTGTTATAGAAGCCACTAGGGGCGCTGATAAGGATACATGTGATTTGACAAAGCTGCAGCTATCTGGCGCAAACTCATCTGTTCTTCATCGTATATATCGTTTTATGAAACTGCGGCGGAAACTAAGTGATTGGACTACTTTAGAGTTGGGGCAAACTTACCGAACTTTCGGGCTGGCTATGGACCAAACAGCAACAGAGGCTTTGCTGCTAGCTCTATCCCATATTCAAAGCTTAAAGAACCTGCTTGGTTTACCCTCGAGATCTATTTTGGCATTTTGGGCTCCTTTAAGCACAGTGGCATACTTAGATCACGAGATAGACGATGAAGATGCCGAACCTGTTTCTTTTTTTTCTGAACTCTTTCGGAATCGGACTGTCACAAATCAACAAGAGACTGTGTTCACTCATGACCCTAACACCCTTCGAGGAAAATTATCAGAGAATTCGGCCACCCTTACGGCCACCTTGAACATCAGTGCTGTAGACCTGGTTGAACTTTTAGCGGACAAGAATATTGTTGATAACGACATCTTGTCAATCAACAATTTATCGAAACTGTATCGCCACGCCACGCTTTCCACTGCACTTGGAGTGGGAATTCCAAATTACTTATCACTCCTTAAGATTCAACCTGCCGCCGATGTTTTCGCAAATACAGCGACTACTGTCGCGTTCGTTGAAAGGGTCAATAAGATTCTCAGCTCTGGCTTTTCTCTTGTGGAAATGAATTATTTCCTTCGCCATGAATTCACAGTCGAATCAGGGGTGAGCCCATCAGAAGATACCATCTCCCAGCTTCTGGGTGATTTGAGAACTGGCTTGCAAAAGATAAACAAGGAGAATACCTTCGAGGACGACACGATTGATGACAATGGAAGTATCACGAAAGCCAAACTTGCCCTACTGAAGTGGGATCCTGCAATCATTTCGCAGGTTATTGCCCTACTGAATGACACTGTTTCATTTACCACATCTATTGCCGCACCACTACCAGACACCTACAAGTTCCCAGACGAGATTAAGGATAAAATAACATATGATGCAACCGGACTTAAGCTATCTTACTCCAGAGTTATGACAGTAGCCGATCGTGAGTTAATCTTGAATAGCAGTGGATCTACCACAGAGCTCAAAGCCGCCGTGGGTATGCTCTTCACGCTCCCTCGAGCTTTTTTCTTCCGGAATACGAGAACATTCTCAGTTCCTGTATACCAAGCGTCTCTTCCAATTATGCCAGCTACTATCAGAATCCCGAATAGCTTGAGAAATAAGATATATTATGATCATACAACAAATGTGCTCAACTCACTTGGTGCGTTGACAGAAACAGAGCGGCAGAGTCTCCTTGAAAATGCAAACCCAGTGGCTGATGTCGGTTATGTAAATGCTGTGAATGATCTCTACAATGGGCCAGACTCTCTCGTAATTGCCGCTGGCGATGGATTTGTTGACTCTGCGGACATGGTTGCCATGTTCAACACGGTAGGCACTTCGACAGCGCCTCTTGTTCCACGAACGCGGTTCGAGATAGTGTTGAAGAAATTATTTCCAAAGCTACAAACCTCGCTCACCAGCCAACTAGCGGTTCAGAGAATTTCTCAGGCCCTTGGAGTTGAAAGCCAAACAATGGAGCCACTTATGTCTCGATGGTTAAAGCTAGGGCCGCAGCCAGTGATTGCTACATTATTGTCTCATGCCTATGTCAACAGCAACTCGGTGGGCATCGTCACTCGCAAAGCGTTCCTAGCTCAATTTCAAGCAATAGAATTGTTAACCAAGATTGGGATGTTTGTAACGAAGTACAAGATAACGAAGAAACAACTTCGCTGGATTTTCGAACTTCGGGTGCGAGCCAATGACCCAGCTGTGGAATGGCTAGATCTTAACGCACTGCCGTTGCAGAAGACTAGTGGAAATGCTGCAAATTTCGAAGGTTGGGAGAAAATAGTTGACCTTTTCAAACTAAGGGATTCATTACCACTCGGAGAAGCCGTCCTTGATGATATCTTTAGCCAATCTCGTGCTCCGGGAGCGAGTCTAGAAGGCATCTTAGCCAAGCTTTGTGAAAGGATGAAATGGTCATTACCTGATATCAAGGAATTGGTTGGGTCAAGAGGACTTAACTTGACGTCTTTAGCTGCCTTCCAAAGTGGAGTAGGCATTGATAGCATACTGCGTTGCGTGGATCTATTCCGGAAGATAGGCTGCTCTGTCCGAGATGGAATTCTATACTCTCAAGCCGAGCAAGGAGAGTTGCAAGCACTTGCTATTGTTCAGACCATGAAATCAAAATACGATCAGACGTTATGGATGACCGTAGCCAGACCACTACGGAATATTCTTCGGGATAAGCAGCGAGCGTCGCTTGTATCCTATCTTCTCGCACACCCACTGCCAGGTGTGCTTCCGATCTGGCGCAATTCAAATGATTTGTACGCGTACTATCTGATCGATGTTGAGATGGGTCCTTGTCAGCTCACTTCCCGTATCAAACAGGCCATAAGTGTAACCCAACTCTTTGTTCAGCGTTGTCTGATGAACCTGGAACCTGAAGTGACAGTCGATGCTGAATGGGATATCCGTTGGAACGAATGGAAAACATTGAAATCTTTTCGACTTACCAGTGCGTCGCGACAGGTTTTTGAAAAGCCTGAAAATTTTCTTGACTCTTCGTTGCGAGATGACAAAACGCCCTTTTTTAAGGATTTTGAAGGCGAGCTGCAACAGAATGACTTGACGCAGGATGTTGCTGAGAACGCTCTCTCCAACTACCTAGAGAAGCTAGATGCTGTGAGCCACCTAGATGTTGTTGGATATTATCATCAAGAGGAAGGCGATGATACAAAAACAGTCGACATACTCCACGTTTTTGCTAGGAGCTTCGCTCAGCCACCAATCTACTACTATCGGAAGCGTGTTGATTCTACAGAATGGACTGCGTGGGAAAAGGTTGATGTGGAAATAACTACTGATCATTTGATTCCCGTCGTGTGGAAACGTCGACTCTATCTGTTCTGGGCAATGTTTTCAGTCACACAAGCCGAAGCTCCAATAACACTCCCTGGCGAAAACAAACCACTACCCAAAGCCCAAACCTATTGGCAAGTTAAGCTTGGATGGAGTGAACTGAAGAACGGCAAATGGCTCGCCAAAACGGTTTCGGATTCTTATATTCTGCTTTGGAAATCAACCAATAATCCTGGCGTGTTCGACGTGAAACCCTTAGGAGTCGCAAGTCAACGTTCAAGTGGACCACATGCTTACACGTTTAAAACTATTGGGGGTGGTGATAATGATAAGTTGAGAATCGAATGTATTACCAATAATTCCTATGCTGGGAATATGGGCTATTTCGAATTCGACGATGTCAAAAGCAACCCTCGTACTGGCGAGCCCTTTTGGGATCCTGAAGAGTGGCCATTGATCCACAAATACGTCCTACCTCCTTTGGGTACAAAGCTCCGAGGCATGACATTCATGGAAGAACCTAATGCTAACGGTGAAGTTAAACTGGTGATCAATACGAGTAAGCTTCCAGAAGACTCGAATTCTCAGCAAGCCAGCAAACTCAGTGCATTAGCGACAGAAGTGACTGTCCTCAAAAAGACTCCTGGAATATTCAAGATCATACCTCCACATCAAGATCCGCAATTTGATTCAAGGCGTCCTTTCTTTTATCAGCACTCAAACTTATCTTTCTTCGTTGAGCCGTCTTTGGTAGCCTCTCAACTTAATACAAGGTTCGAACTAGCCAACCGCTATACCACAAACCCTCTATTACTCGATGGGTCTCTGTATTCTCAATATGTCAACAAACCGGCAAAGTTGATTCCACAGCCTACTGTCCCAGGTCGGCATATTACCGGGCCTGTCAACTCTCTAGCAACCTTTGAACTTGGCCAGAATACTAGGATTCTTTCAGGCAGACCGGTCTTGACAACCCAGCAAGTGCAGTCTTTAAAGCTGCTTCCTAACCCGGTCTTTCTCCCTCCAAATGTGGATCTGAACAATTTTCAAACGAGAATTCTCCGTTCAGATATAGGCATTATAAAAGGTATTGATACAAATATCGCCAAATTAGGGCTCAAAAAAATACTTCCAGAGACCACACTTGATATTGCTAGAACAAGATTTCCCATATTTACAGGGGGCAAAAGAAAGACGCAATATAAATTCTCTGTGTTCTACCATCCGTGGGTGTCGGAATTCGTCCGAAGTCTAAATCGAGATGGGGTAGAAGGTCTTCTCGCTCGCCCTTTGCAACTTTCTCAACGAGATTTCTTCGAATCAACTTACGAGCCGAACCCAAATACAGTCATGAAATCGGAATGGCCTGTTGAGGAAGTCGACATGGACAACGGTGCAATGTCACAGTATAATTGGGAACTGTTTTACCATATCCCGCTCATGATAGCGGAACGGCTGAGCAAAAACCAAAAGTTTGAAGACGCACTAAAATGGTTTCACTTCATTTTTGATCCAACAGACAACTCGGCAATAAAGTCTCCGGCTCGTTTCTGGAGGATGAAGAAGTTTTTTGAGACAGACAAAGCCGAATACTCAGATCAGGCAATCCAAAATTTATTTAGATTCCTGGCAACCGCGGGCGACCCAGCTGCGAAGGCACAACTTACAGACGAGGAGCGGAAGCATCTCGAAGCACTCGAGATGAGCGTTGCCAGATGGCGTAAGGATCCTTTTAATCCTTTCTTAGTCGCTAGAACTCGCTCTGTCGCATTTCAAAAATCACTTGTGATGAAATACCTCGACAATCTCATCGCCTGGGGAGACCAGCTTTTCCGTATGGATACAATTGAATCGATTAATGAAGCTACTCAACTATTTATATTAGCTTCTGATATCCTTGGTGACAGGCCTGCGGAGATACCTGTACGAGCCGAGGTAAGAGTTCAAACATATAATAGCCTAGAGCCAAAACTAGATAGCTACTCTAATGCTCTTGTCCAAATTGAAGAGCTGGTTCCTCCTCGCCCATTGCGTACCAAGCGTTTTACACTCTTCCCAAGGCATCAGGTCCAAGTAGCTACATCGACGATGCTTTATTTTTGTGTCCCAAAGAACGATAAGCTGCTCAGCTATTGGGACACAATATCAGATCGTCTTTTCAAAATTCGGAACTGCATGAATCTGCAAGGCGTAGTCCGCGAGCTTGCCCTCTTCGAACCCCCTATCGATCCAGCGTTGCTAATCAAAGCGTCTGCGGCAGGAGCAGACATTAGTAGCGTTCTCGGCGATCTCAGTGCACCTTTGCCATATTATAGATACTCATACATGGCTGCTAAAGCGAAAGAAATCTGTAGTGAGCTTCGTGAGCTTGGCGCAGCATTGACGTCTGCACTTGAAAAGCGGGACGCAGAGAGCGTCGCACTTCTGCGGCAAACTCACGAGACCCGAACACTTGATAGTGTTAGGCACGTTAAAGTGACAAACATTGGCGAGGCTCAAGAAGCCTTAACCGCATTAGAAAAAGGCAAGGAGGTCGTTCAAGCACGTAACGAATTTTACAGCAGTAGAGCGTTCATGAACCCCTGGGAGATCACGTCGATGTCACTAGAGGGAGCGGCTCTAGTATTACAAATCATTGAGGCAGCGACACAGCCAGTAGCTGCCGCTACCGCTATTGTTCCAGAACTGAAAATTGGAGCGCCTACATCGCTGGGTGCCACATGGGGTGGCCAGAACCTTTCGAAGGCTGCTGCGTACTTTGGAGCTTTTCTCAACCGAGGAGCTGGGATCTTAAATAAAGGAGGTGCCATGGCCTCAACCATGGGAGGCCATTGGAGAAGAAAGGAGGAATGGGACCATAACGCAAATCTAGCACAGAAGGAGCTGGTGCAGTTTGACTTTCAAATTGCTGGCGCAACGCTTCGTAAATCTGCTGCAGAGAAGGAACTCAAGAACCACGATCTACAAATAAACAACGCAAAAGAGATGGACGCTTTTATGCGCAGCAAGTACACGAATCGAGATTTATATGAGTGGATGACTGGTCAGTTATCTACTCTCTATTTCCAAACCTATCAAATGGCATTCGATGTTGCTAAAAGAGCAGAGCGGGCGTATGCCTACGAGCTAGGGCTGACCAAAGGAGACTTCATTCAATTTGGCTATTGGGATAGTCTCAAGAAGGGCCTTTTGGCTGCCGAAAACCTTTCTCATGATCTGAAACGAATGGACATGTCGTACATTGAGCTTGACCGGCGTGAATACGAGATAACGCGGAGTGTTTCCCTTTTGCAACTGGATCCAGTTGCTCTCATTCAGCTTGTTGAGACTGGGGAGTGTTTTTTCACTCTTCCGGAAGCTCTCTTCGACCTAGACTTTCCAGGCCATTATTTCCGCCGCATCAAGACCGTTTCATTAACGATACCTTGTGTCACTGGCCCGTACACTTCCATTAGCAGCACGCTCACTCTCCTCAAGTCATCGGTCCGTACATCCTCAATACCATTCAACAATGGCTACGCACGTCGTGATAACGACATCCGCTTCTCGGACAACTTTGCGCAAGCACAATCAATAGTCACCTCAAGTGCCTTGAATGATGCCGGCCTTTTTGAAGTCAATTTCCACGATGAAAGATACCTTCCATTTGAACGTGCCGGCGCAATTTCTTCATGGCGCCTACAACTCTCGCCTCCCGGCTTCTCCTCCTTTGACGCAAGAACCATTTCAGACGTGATAATACAAGTCAGGTATACAGCACGCGAGGCAGGCGAGCCCCTTCGCTCTCTTGCAACGAACGAACTACGAACTAAAACCCTCAACCTCATTGCTCGTGCAGAAGGAGCCACAGGCCTTGCACGCATGTTCAGCCTCCGTCATGAGTTCCCAGATGCCTGGCATCGCCTGTTCTACCCTGGCGGCACATCCAACGCACAGGAGATGGTATTGCCGATGGCCATCACGCGATTCCCGTTCCTGTTCCGTGGAGCACAATCGCTTTCGTTCTCTCGCGCAGAGCTGTTTATCAGGGTCAGACAGCCGTATGTCACAGAATCGCACGCACCAGGAAAGCTCAGAGTCATGTTAGCAGAAGAGGCAGCGGCAGGCACTGCGGTAGGAGCCCCCATTGGACTCACACCCTGGAGTGGTGTTTTGAGAGGCGCCAAACCGTTAGGTAAGCCTGCGGGTACGTATAAATTACGTATGGAGTTGGATGGTGGTGGAAAAGTGCTAGATGAGGCTATCGAGGAAATCATGCTTGTTATTCATTATGGTGTGAAGTGGGCATAGTCAAGTCGCGGCACTATACAAGCAGATATATATAGTATTCCTGCTGAGGGAGGGCCTCAAGGACTCGCTCTATGAAACGGCGAGCTACCTTAGCTTAAGAAACCTTAGTGTCAGTCGAAAATCACGTGGTATTTGGGAGCTCGCTACCTTACGCTAGGACCCCTTTCCTGTATATATAGCGCTCCTAAGCTCCTAGAAAACCTACTTCTATTTAAACAAGTCTTTCCATTGCAACTGCTACCTTTTCAATCTCACAACTACACACCTGCAAAAACTTCGGCAGATCATGCTTGGGTTGATGCTAGAGAACAAATGATGAGACCTCTTGGTCATTAAAATACCAATCAATGTTCGTCTTCAGGGGCAGCATTTAGTACAATGTTCAACTTCGCTGCCTTTTCCCTCTCTTGGTGGTAGTTCCTCAGTCGCTGTGTCCCAATTTCTTTAACAACACCAAAGACGCCATGATGCCCTTCCCGTATGCATCGCGATAAGTCGTGCACCATACGGGGCTTACAAGTACAAGGATTACCACTGAACTTCAGGCGATCTAATCATACTTGTCAGCTTCAGTCTAATTCGAGATAAAGGAACCGTACCATCAAGGGTATCGAACTTCAGCTTCACTCTTGTTACATCGTTCCACGCATCCGCTGGAAGCTCTCTCCTCTGCTCAACACCCAGTTTTGCCAAGTTCCAGCCATCAAGTTCTCCACCCGCGTCCCAGCGTTGAGCGAGCAAATTTCCCCCAGAGCGTTCGATACAGCTGTCGAGACATCGGCTGCTTGCTGTTTTGCATAAGCAGCGCTCTCTCTCGACCTTTGTTTCATTGTCAATCTGAATTGATACGAGGGCAAGCTTCCCCGATGCTTCCTTGCTCTTCAGGAATATCACCAGCAACGGTTTGGCTGGTTTGGTGTGAAGGCGTGCCTTCCCAGCGCCCGTACTAATAGTTGTGATTGACGAGGCACTAGCCCGTGACATGGAGCTTGATGTGGTCATCGTGCTAGGGGCAATGCTAGGCGGCCGTTGCGATTTAGTCAACTTTCTCGATGCGGAGTAGAAGCTTTGAGAATCTGGCGGCAAACTTCCGTGGAAACTACCCATCATTACTGGAGAAGTACGGGAATTACCCGACCTCAAACTGGAAGGATACCCCGTTCGACCTTCTGATGTGTTGACTCGAAAATTCCCCGTTTCAGTAGGGTATCTACTCATGCCTTGTATATTTGGGCTCGCCACTCGGTAGGACGAGATATTTTCACGAGAAGTCCCTGGTGAGAATGAACTACTGCTCATATTGAACGATGTCGGACTCGCTGGACTCGTCGGACTTGCCAGATGGCTAGAGCTCCCGTCGTAACGTCCACTTCCGAGTGATCTATTGTCTCTTCCGTTACTAATCATTGGATAAATGCTGTTCGCTCGACTTGACATGCTGCTCGATGTGACAGAAGTCGAAGTTGATGAGCCCCCAGATACAGACGGAAGCCACAATTGAAGGCGGCCATGCTCTTCGACGGGCTTCTTCTGACCTGAAATAAAGAACGAAACTGTCACCATCCCTTGATGGTACCTTTCGTATACTTTATAGCCCGTTATCAAATTCTGGAGTCGTAGGAGGTGCTTGAGATCGACGAAGCTTGGGTGAAGTTCTGCTGTCTGCGAGCTTAACAATACTTTTAGCTCCTTCGGTCGTGAGCTGGGAACTGCGTACAAAGGCGTCAAATTCACTGTCTTAAGATCAATCTCCATCTTCGTCTCCCGATTGCGGCTTGAAGATTCTTCTTTGTCTTCAACCGATTCCACAAGACGATAGTTTGTTCCACCTAGCCAGTAAATTTTCATGGACCGATCCATTGAAGCTGATGGGCTAGGCATGGGAAATCTCAATACCTCCTCCAACGCCCATTCGATATGCGGAGATAAATATTCCGCGATATCTTCTCCGGGCCAGATATTATAATAATCATCATGCCGAAGCTCGGTGAGAATCGGAGCAACCAGACGCTGTGCCGGAGGTGCTTTAAATCGCTGGCACTCCATCGAAAGGTCCTCGTTCAGTTGCTGCACGTAACCAGGCCACTGAGAATCTTTTGGGGCATTTTTGAATCCATCGCAGTCCAATAGACAGTTCATAATCCATATGCATTTGAGAAGTGCAAGGTGTTGTTCTGGTGGGGGCTCTCGGTCTGAGATGAAAGTCCCCGAGGCCGTGAACTTCTTGGTGCTCTCTGCGAAATGTGTCACAAAAGCGTCGGCACCAGCCTGAAGAGGGAAGATTCTAGATTTCTTAAAGTCTGGGCATGACTTTTCGGCAGAGGCTCGAAATCTGCTTACAAGTTCTGGCGATACTTCCAGATGGACTATAACAACCTTATGCCGATCCGACAACGCTTGCTCAAACTCAGGAATAAGGAGTCCTTCTAATCGTAAGACGCTTTGATGGACTGCCTCGATACGATCGGCGAGGTCACGATGGATCTCTGCGAGGTCGTGATGAATACTAGAAAGCAGATTGAACTCCAACGGCCTCAAAAGGATCGATATCTTAGAGTTGTGAGAAGCCAACCTTTGGCGCAAGTGGTCAACTTTCGGCTGGATCACCTGGTTCCACTTGATATTGTAAGTGAAGTCTCGGTTGGTCCTGAACTCATGGTTCTCTTCGAGCAGCCTCTGACAATCGATGAGCGTCTTATCATAGTCCCCAATGATCTCGCGCAAGGACGAGAGATCCCAATCCTTCGGGGGAGGAAGTCCTCGAGATCGCATGAGGCGAACTGACTGTTTATCCCAGGTCGTCTTTGCATTTTCAACCACGCGCGATATGTTCCTGAGGTTTTCAGCAAGGTTTCTAAAGTCTTGCCCAAATTCTTGGTACTGCCGACCTGTGCGATCATTCTAAATCAGCAGGTTCCTTCTTGTTTGAACGCACGAGATTAAACACTCTCAGCTTTTCTCCGTTTCTATTGTCAAAGAGAAAGTGGTGTGGTGTGCACGAAAGGACAGGACTATTTTCTAATTTCCTTACTGCCGTTGAACTCGTCTTTCCATCCAAGTTGGTAAATGTTCCACGCGAGACTTGCGGTTTTGATGATGTCGGAAAAGGAGATAGACATAATTCACGGCCTATTTTGGGAGGCTTAGAGGGCGTGAACTATGAAGTACCTGTCCCGTACCGTCTTTGAGCACTTGATCGTGCGTGACTTGATGCGTCGGGTGTCTTCAGGTTCTCTTTTTGTAGAAATATCCTGTGATGATCATGTATCAGGCTATCAGAAATAAATCTCTCTGACGGCTACGGGAACGGGAGACAGGGTGCCAAAACCTTCAGATGATGTGGAGCACGCTAATTTGGACACCGAGAAAGAGGATGCAGCTCAAGACATTTTCCTTTTTTGCGGGGGCGGAGAGAGGGGAGGGGGGAGGGGGTGTTTGTATAAGAGATAACAGCAGGGCGGTCATGGCTGCCATTGTGGACTTTCTTCATTGGAGACTATTGGAGTGACTGTTTTATGGCTCTTTATCGAACTTTGGATTGGAATTTGCCTTGCGCCCGACTGCAGTGCGACTGTCAAACCTCAAGTGACTCTTATTGGAGTGGCCGGGATGGTGGCGCAATGTTGGCTTTTTGACGGGCTGTGTATCTAATCATGGTCGATGGTGTCTAAGGTGTGGTAATGTGTCTCATGCAAGAAGAATCATTAGCCCTCCGAGCCTTATGTAGTTGATCAGAACAGGATGTTGGGGACTGTTATGTATCAGGCGCAGTTGGAGGGTTTCCGTCGGACCTTATTTTCCAGCCTTTCCTCGGAAGTTTCGTCAATTTTGGTTTGTTCTTCTGTCAGTAGGCAAGTCTGAGAGAAGCGTTAATTAAGGTATATCAATACAATCATTGCAATATGGCTTCAAATACAGACCAAGCTACCGACCCAAGAACTGATCCTCGATACCAGGATGACAACACTAGCTTCAACTCCCACATCCTAGAGATCGACCCAGACTACACCCAGAATGAGATCCTTACAAAGGCTCCTGAAGAGAAGTTTCGTCTAGGATATTGGTCTGTCATTGCACTTGTTGTCAATCGTGTCATAGGTAAGTAGTTATACTACTCGCATATGCTCGTTTTCCATACTGATACGATTTCACAGGAACTGGTATTTTCAATTCCCCATCAACGGTCATGCGAGGAACGAGAAGTGTTGGCATCACCCTGCTCTTCTGGTTTGCAGGCGCTGTCTATACAATTGCTGGGACACATTTGAATATCGAATTTGGATTGTCAACTCCACGGTATGAATTCAAAGGGGTTAAAACAGGCATTCCTCGATCTGGAGGGACATTAAACTATGTGAGTTCTGGGGCCGGTTTCTGATTGATCGCCAATAGCCTGAACTGACCGTTTCAAGCTACAATATGTATACACCTGGCCTAACTACCGGGAGGGGACGGTGCTCCTCATTACCTGCATGTTTGCCTCCGCTTATATTATTTTGGGAAATATGGCCGGCAATTGTTTGGTTTTTGGGATCCGTACCCTCCAAGCAGCCAATTTACCTGTGACGAACAGCGCAGTCAGGGGACTAGCGGTTGGAGCTGCAACTCTTGCATGCCTCATCCACTCATTCTCTCGACGTGGAGGGATATGGCTGGGTAACTTCTTTGCTCTGATCAAGGTGCTTATGCTCTTGCTGATCGTCGTGACTGCCATCTGCGCGTGGGCTGGAGCTTTCAAAACGAACACTTATGCCAACGATAATATGGGGTTGACTCGTGCATTCTCAGAGCCTTCAGACGATTCTTACGGATACACCCAAGCTTTTCTGGCGGTCATCTTTGCGTGGAGTGGGTTCGACCAGCCGAATTATGTGAGAATTTCCAGTTGCTTCCCAGTTGCTTGATCGTGCTAAACATACACAGGTACTCGGGGAGATCCGTAGACCTCACAGGACTATGCCAATTGGAACTTCAATAGGTGTTGCCATTGTATGCGTTCTTTATCTTCTCGTTAATATTGCATATGTAAGGAAGATTGCCAATCCGCTCGGGGGCGAGCATTGCATGCTTGTACTGACAGTTTCTCGGTAGATGGTAGTCGTCCCAAAGATGGATCAGCTTGATCCCAAAAACAACGTTGCTCTCCTATTCTTCAAATTGACATTTGGAGCCATTTCAGATGATCCTAATTTACCGCTGCGCATTTTGTCGGCGTTCATGGCAATTTCGAGCTTCGGTAACATCGTGGTGATGACTTTCATTGCAGCCAGGGGTCCGTACTGCCTGTTCACCTCGCATGAACCATTCAGGCTGACTCTTTCATCTAGTAAAGCAGGAGATTGCAAAAGAAGGCATATTTCCAATGGCATGGTCCAAGTTCTTCGCCCAAACAAAGAACCTCTCCTTCGGTCGTTTTTTGATCTGGATTCGAAGCGACCACCCTACCTTCATCAACCGAAAGTTCCACTGGCTATTACGACAGCCATGGATGGATCCTAAAGAGCATTCCCAGCAAACTCCATTCGGCGCTCTTTTCTTGCACTGGCTCTTCACTATCACCATGATTGTGGCCACCATTCATCTCAAGCCCACAGACGCATATTCCCTCCTCGTCAGTCTCTACTCCTACACAATAGTCGCAGTCTTTGGGTTTGCAATTGCTATTGGCATGTTAAAACTTCGGCTCAGCAGCTCCGAAAAGTGGCGTACAAAGTCTAATTCCAATGCCTGGCTCAGCATTATCTGCGCTCTCATCTTTGCGGTCGGCAGTGCGTACCCAATTATCGCATCGTGGGTGCCGCCCAATGGCCGCTTTTCAAAGGAAACAAAGTTGGCTTTGCCGTGGTTCACCACCCCAACTGTTGCCTGGAGCATACTTGGGTTCGGCATAGTATGGTATCTGGGATTTCTCTTGTACGCACATCGGGAGTTACGAAAGAAGGGGCTCGTGTTCATGTCTGAGAAGTACCCACACATTGAAAACGATCCTGAACCAAATGGTCCCCCAGTGCAGACTCACGAGACAGTGTATCTGAGATGGGTCGACAGCGAATACACTCGTCCTCATACAGGGATAGAGATGGAGGAGCCGGGAAGGTCGAGAGAGAGCTTCTAGTAGGCTCTGCTCGGGACCGGCCATTGCAAATCCAGACGAATGTCATATAGAATCGTCCAGATTGTGGGATACTTAGATTCTTTACTCTATGAATACGGGTATATCATCACAGCTCAAGAGCATGGCAGCTCAAATTTCATCTTCCAACAACCGTCGGACACAGGATACTCTTACTCAGAGTGGTTAATATGTAGGCCGGTAAATCGGCTAACTTAAAAGCTACGCCAAGAGAGGCCTGTCAGCTTAGGATTTGATTTATGATAATGTATTAGCGTCGGTTTTTTATACTAATAGGCTCGCTTCTGGGCTCGAGAGGTAATTTTTATAGTTTTAAAGTTAAGAAATATATATTTTATCGAGTGTTTCAAAGTTTCTAACTTTTCAGGGCTCGTTATATAACAGAGATAACGCTCTTTATTTAGCCGAGTATATATTTATAAAGTAACTCGGTATACCTTTTTATCATTATGGTATAAAATGTTATAACTCAAGTTTTATACTTTGGTTTTATAATTTTGTATTAAAAGTAATTAATTTTATTATTATAATTCATATTATTAACTAGCCTACCTATAACAATTCTAGTAAATCTGCGAAGATATATTTTATCTTAGGAAAGTGGGCAAGCAAGGGTTTCTCACTGATAGCTACCTTACTTATTTATTAGCCGCTCTGCACTTCCTAAAGTGGAATATTCTCGATTGCTTCCAAGGCAGTTTCGACGTCGGCTGTGTCTATAGTATTTACGATATATTCTTTTCAAATTACTCCGTAGTCGTTGCCTCGGGTAAATTCTACTTTTCCTTTGAGATCTATCGAAGGTCCTATAATCCGGAAAGACGATTAGGTATTTCGTATAGGATAAGCATGAAATGCTATTAAGGAGGGGGCGAAGTTCGATTTGTAGTCCGTCATTTGTCAGCGCTAAACACACATTCAATTCTATTTGTCGCTACGAGCGCAGAAGTTCCAAGTCTGTCATTACTACTTATAATCGTTCGGCTACGTACTCCCCCAATTCCTCAGTGCTTACGTAATTGGGTGAGGGTCAGCAATACGTCGATTACCAGCAATGTGTCGTTTTTATAAGTAGGCATTAGAGTAATAAATAAGTATTTGTAAAAAGTTTATAAAGTTAAAGCTTAAACTATTAGCTATTATTTACGCTATTTTTTATTCGAATAAACTTAAAGGCGGTATATTTGTAAGAGGTTGGATTTTTCATTTTGGTGTATCGACGTATTGCTGGTAATCGACGCATTGCTGACCCTCACCTAATTGCAAAATTGGGTAAGAGTGGACCCGAACGATTATCCCATATCTACTGAACGCTCTGGGGAATTTGCAAGAACCAGCCCACTTGTATTATATGATGCACGATCCCAATCGTACCAGATTTACATAGCGTCCTTTACAAACCATAATATGATTGAAAGATGGGTCGATCTTTTGAGAATTTATTCTTAAAGCTATCTGAATGCATTCGATTCGCCCTTGCTATAAAGCAAAGGCATGTGGATCGAACAGTCCCAGAAAGGAGTGTGCCTTACCTTCCTCGCAACTTGTTTCTCGGTGCGCGGCCTAGGAAAAGTTTATCGCAATACAATGCTACGGTCTTCTGCATGCTGCTGGCTCCGTCTAGTATGGGTAGAGGAGCTCTTTTTCTTCTTGTCCTGTGTGTGCATCCCCGTTCAAAGTCATGCAGGGCAAGGCGTATATCTAGAGGATCGATTTTAAATAATATATCCTCTATCCTATCCTACACCTATTCCACTCGATCGAGGATAGAAGCACATCGACTAGAGATATATTATTTAGAATACTAAAACGTTCTTTGGTTTATAAAGTATTATATTTTGGGAGTTTTATAAAGTAGAAGCTTTATTACGTTAATTAAGGTACGGTAAGTATATTGATTTTTTAAAGTACTAAAAGATTATCCATAAAATAGGTGTATATAGGGGTACAAAGGAGCTGAGTATTTGGATACGATAATCTCAAGACCGAATAGGTTTTAAACATTAAAGGAAGTAAAAAGAACCAAGAGTTAGTTACTGAAATAGTAGCAGTAAAATATATTTAAAAGCAGAATAATTATCTATCCGAATAACGAATATTTAAGGAGCTTAAGCGATTTTCGGTATCGTACGATTATATAAAAAGTATAAAAAGTATAAAAAGTATAAAAAGTATAAAAAGTATAAAAAGTATAAAAAGTATAAAAAGTATAAAAAGTATAAAAAGTATAAAAAGTATAAAAAGTATAAAAAGTATAAAAAGTATAAAAAGTATAAAAAGTATAAAAAGTATAAAAAGTATAAAAAGTATAAAAAGTATAAAAAGTATAAAATATATAAAATATTATAATATTTAGCTTTAATAAAACCAAGCTTTTTAGCTTAAGTTTTCGTTATACTCGAAACCCAAGTTATTATACATTATAACGACATCACCATTGTTTATCGTAGATGCCTTTATAATATATAACAAACCCAAGTATTTCTGTAGGGATTAAAAGTAGATCTGGGTCGTCGCTTACTTAATGAATCGTTAAGTTCACTTCCCTTTTAAAATTTCTTTCAAGTCAAGAATGAGAAGTGGCTACGTTCGTCATATACTATGTTTTATTCTATTCCTGGCTATCTCCTAGTTCACATCAAGGGATGTTTTAATTCGTACCAAGTTACTTGAAGTTAGTTAGCTCACTCAGGCATAAAGATTGCCGATATTGCAGATATGTGTCGATATTCTAAATATAAATCCGAGATTCCCTATCGCTGAATACATATTTCCCGATTCATTTGCTGACGCTTGCGCTCTTTCAGTACCGTCCCTCCCATTCCCCTTCTCCGTTCTACCTTAGTGGTTTAAAACAGACCCAGTCTCTCAGACAGTATTTTGTTGTTCGATATGAATATCCCCCATTTTCCGTGGCGCCACCTTGGCTGCAAACAATGAGTCAATCTCTGCAAAGCTCTTACCCTTCAGTTCCGGCACATAAAAGAAACTGCCAATGGTAGCAATGAAACCGAGACCCCCAAAGACGAATCCAACCTTTCCTTTCAGATTTCCAGCATCCGGGTTAACCATGTAGGGAATGGCAAAGTTCATTGCAATACCAAACACGGATTGTGTTACTGCTGCAAGACCCATTGTCTTTGCTCTAAGACTAGGGGCAGAGACTTCTCCGAGGATAACGAAAGCCATAGCTCCAATCGTCAAGAAGTACACAAAAGCATATATAACGGTCAGCGAAGCCTGGATCCATTTGGCACCGCTGGTTGGAATGACATCCATTACTCCAATGAGGAGGAGAATGGTAGTCAAGACTGCCATTCCCTGGACGAAAACTTTCCTGCGTCCGTAATTGTTGACGACAAACCAAGAAAGGAAGTTCCCAACAACCCCGCAGGTGGTCACTCCAACACCAAGGTCGAAGGACTTCGACACTGACAATCCTGCTAGCTGGAAAAAGTAGCCGCTGAAACCCAGGACAAAGATGATACCTACGAGATGCTGACAAGCAAAGACGCCAGTCGATATACCAGTGCGTATTAAGTCGGTTCCGCGGAAGCAATCAATCCAGGACCCTTTGTTTTCTTGAATCTCAACACATACTAGCTGTTGGATGAAAATAATTCTGCCTGCAGGATCGACCTCATGTGGATACAACCTAGAATAGCTCTTCACTGCAGCTTCTGTTTTTCCTTGTCGAACCAACCACCACGGTGACTCTGGGGCAAAGGGAAGTCCAGCAAGTAGAATTGCTTGTGGCGCATAATTAGAACAGTATCAAATAAATACAGGGGAGATATCATACCGACAAATAAGAGCTGCAAAGCAAATGGCGCTCGATATGCCCATCTATCAGTACGCTCACCAAATCCTTTGACAGCAGCATTTGACAGTAATTGGCCAACCACGATGCCCAAGTTGATCCCTGCAGTGGTAATGGCACGAAGTGATACAGGCGAAACCTCCCAAGCCTATTAGTATTAAGACATCTTGAAAAGGCCTCGTTTAGGACATACCTCGGAGCAGTATAATGGCCCGATCGTCAAGTAAGAGCCAAGGCCGACACCGAGAATCAACTTGCTGATGAGAAAAGCCGGTCTGGTGTTTGCGAACAATTGTCCGATGATGCCACCACCGCAGATGATCGCACCAGTAGCAAGGGCGTAACGTCGCCCGATTTTATCCGAAAGCCATCCAAATCCGAAGCCACCAAAGAATTGGCCAACGGCAGAGATGATGTTGAAGGCACTCTGCCAGTCTGCAGGTATCACATAGCTGCCCTGGTAAAGATATCTGGGTCGTATGCGGTTAGCGCCCGTCCTTAATTATCAAGAGGACCAAGAGGACAGGATGCATTACCCAAAATCTCTGCGGAATGCGGGCACGGATATCATGGCACCATTGACTTGCGCGTCAAACCCCCTAATAAGCGTTAGAAAGGGTTACGTCGAAATCGTTGAGCAACTCACCAGCCGATGGCACTCAGGGCGAAGAAGAAGGACCACCACATTACGCTCCCATTGCCTCGGATGGCCTCTCGTAGCGAGAGGGTCTTTGGCTCATCCACTGAGGGAGAGCTGATGTCCTTGCTGTACTCATTGTGAACCAATTCGACGGGTTGGTCGTGCTTCTTCTCCTTAACGGTGGAATCCATGCTGATGTTGGATGAAGAAAGTTGGTGGTGATGGGTAAAAGGGGATAGATGATAGGTGATATTTTGTGAGTCGAAGCTCTTGAGCCTTCAAGATGATTTAGTCTTCTGCTTCTTGTTCTTGTTCTTGTTCTTCTCTCACGAATCGACGCTCTCTCTCTCTCTATATATATATCTATTCTTGGGATATTCGCGATCCATGTTGGCAACCCATTCTCTCACCTTGTCTTCTATAACGCCACGGACCAGGAGACCAAAAAAACGCTGGACGGCCAGGACATACTCATCGAGTAACGAGGATTTCTCGCTAAGATACCGTCCGACGAAGCCCCTCAAAGCTCAAATTCGATTCTCTGGGGAATCAGCTCCTTCCCCACAGCAGTGACCGAGGCGGGGAGTCGTCTGGGGAAGCCCAGAATGCCCGGGATGACAGACATACTTGGCCATTTTCGAGCGATATTCCGCGGCCCTACAGTAAGCGAAAGTGGTGCGTTCCATTTTCATAAGGTAAGGTAAATCAAAACACGCTAAGGTTGGTACTGCTCCCCTCCATACGAGTCACGTGTCGTGCCCAGCCAGGGTGTCTCCAAGAATACCTTAAGTATGCAGAGCGAGACTCCGCGACAAGCTTCTTCTCTAACTCTACGAACGACACTCCGCATCGCACAATCTAACAGCCATCCTCCTCTCCTCATTTGTCAAGAGCAACTACAACGTCGGTATCTTGACCATGTCAGTATCACCATCTGATGGTGCTCGAAAACGGCCAGCGCCCCGTGGCACTGCTTCATATCCTCGAAAGCGTGCCAACAAAGCGTGCCAGGTCTGTCGGGCTCGAAGGACCAAATGTGATAACAAGAAACCATCATGCTCATTTTGCGAGAAGGCGGGCACCCCATGCATCTGGGCACCCCAAGATCTATCCTCGTATGTTGAGCGATTTCTGCTCACTTGGATATGTCAACCAACGCCTCAGAGCTCATGACTAATTCCTTTCCAGATTCGATCCAGCAAGCCTTGCTATCCTGGAGCGGTTCGACCGTTTAGAATCCTTGATATTATCCAATGGCTCTGCATCTCACGCAGGTGACGCAACATCACCTGCTGTGACACGGGCATCATTATCCCAGGACAAGAATGCCGAGGACTACTTAGGGTGTGTTCAGAGCTCGAAGATAAATGTTCGATTGGAGGCTGTTCTGGACTGGGCACCGATACAAGCGTATCTCGCCACAGTTGCCCCTTTGCCTGTGAGGTATCCTATGTCGGCGTCTCAATACAAGCTAGCCGGCACTTTTTCCGATGAACTCACGATGAGCACTTGCAATGCTTTGCTGGAAAGTTTTTGGAATGGTGTCCACTGCAAGAATCCAATCCTCGACAAGGACAGTCTTAGGAGGTACATGCATCATGTTTGCCTTGATGGCATAAGCTGGGATGCGCAATCATGCCTTGTCGTGAGGAACCTTATGGAACCCAAATGAGTATGATTTGCTAACCACTTCAAGCTTCTCATATGCGCTCTGGGGACGCTTGCTGAAGACTTTGGATCTTGTCAATCTAGCGAAGGAGATAATTCTCGAGAAAGTGACACGCATCGCGTTGCAAAAGCGCAACAATACTTTGCCGCCGCACAAAAACGTCTTGGGGTCTGCTTAGGGAAACGCGGTGTATTGGAGGCACAATGTTTCTTCTATTGTGGCGTTTTTCATATCACTATGATGCAACCAGAAACTGCGTGGCCAATGTTTCTTCAGGCTCTGGTAAGTTGTCAAGGGTTTCACTGTTTGACTCGAGCTGGACTTGAGGACGACCCTTGGTCCGATTCAGAGCTTCAATGGGACAGTTTAGCAGTCGCAGAAGTGTGTACCTACTGGACCTGCTTGAAATCCGAGATGTAGGTAAAATGTCGCCTTCTCGGGCCATGAAACTAAACCGTGCTCAGAGAGAGCCACCTTGATCTAAGCCCTCCTGGCTTCCGAACTATTGACTTATGGTACCCTCGAAGGTTTCCCGATCCACCACGCAACGCACTCACGGACTCAGGTCGATCATGGTTCTTCTACCTAGCTGAGATATCCTTACGACGGCTTGCTAATCGTATCATGGCTTGGATTTCCCAAGATCTGGATTTGAATGACCTACACACAGCAGCGTCTGCACACGAAATTGCTGTAGAATTTGAGCATGAAGCTCATGACTGGTGACTTTATAGCGCAAGCCAACCATGGGGATGAATAACACTGACTTGGGCTTGTAGGATCAATTCGTTACCATTTCCAAACGAGCTTGAGAGGTATGAAGATGATGTCCTGAATTTTATCCTCAAGGGACATCTTCTAAACTGTTATGAATTCATCTACTGGCCCTTCGTGAAGCATGCTATCAACGGATCGCAGCGCAACCCTACCAATGATGAATATATCAAAAGGGGGCTTCAAATTGCTGTGGAACGTATAGAGGCGAACCAGCCGGGTTTCAGACACCGGCATCACGGAACTTACGGGATGATCAAAAGCGTGACTAGGAGTTTTTTCATGTTACTTGCAGCGTACCATAAGCCAGGATTGGAGGACTTGATGCCTGAAGGCTGGTTAGATCTGTTCCCAATTGTTGATGACTTATTAGAATTCTGGCAGAATGAGCTTGCTGGCGCCGAAAGCTGGAGGGACATGATGAGATTGTTGGCTGGGAAGACACAGATATAGAATTTCTGAAGGCATGCTCTGAACTGTACGTCGGAGACTGATGCCCACTGCACATTCTGCAAACTCTCGGTAGTATCTTTGTGTACCATTGTACTATGGGGGATATAGTTACACAATTTCCATTGGCTTCAAAAATGCTACATCCGATGTTTAATGGGGGTGGAACAATGATATGATTGTTTTGAGTTGAGTGGCAAGAACCCGTCCTTCCTCCTCCCCCGCCCCCCTCCCAGATTTTCCCCATATGGGGAATTTCTCCTAGGCTTGAATCTGGAGGCCTAACAAACCCATTCAGTACCAGCCGCCGAACGACTTCACGACCCAAGAAACTCATCTGTATCGCTTGTCAGCAACTCAAAACTGCGGGGTTATAGTATATGGATACTGAGGGCGTCGCGGAATGTCGCTCGAAGCTAGCCTCCCTCATCCAATTCTCCCGGCATCACCCCGATTCTCCAATTTTCCTCTCGGCAATGTCGTCCTTGAAGTGAGGATTGAATTATCCCCACCATAGTATGGAATATGGAGTATGGATTATGGATTGTGGATTATGGATTATGGATTATGGATCGGCAATCTAGAATCTACCTTAGTTTTAGATATTTATTATGGAGGCTGTTCTCCTCCAGATGTAAGCCATCCTTCATTCTGTCTTTTCCAATCTAGAACCGCCTCATCTTAAGGACATCATCTCCAGTATGGGACAAATTACAGCTAGAAGGATGGCTGATGCCAGAGCGCCGGGAGGAATTGACTCTATTCTGAAAGTATCTGGTACCAGAATCATTGATGGGAGGGGACAGGAGGTCATCTTGAAGGGTGTACGTTTCCCAGCTTGCCAAAACTGCCCTGGGCACTACCAGTCGTCTAATCTAACACTTTGAAGGCCGGTCTGGGAGGCCACATGAACATGGAGAATTTCATCACCGGCTTCAGCGGTCATGAGCGTCAACATCGCTCAGCGATTCTCGCCGTCCTGGGCCAAGAGAAATACGACTATTTTTTCGATAAGGTACATGATCTTCTCTTCATCTGCTCCTCCTGTGTCTCCCCATCCATAAGCTCACCAAATATGCTTCCAGTTTCTAGACTATTTCTTCACAAGCTCCGATGCCCAATACTTTGCTTCCCTCGGACTAAACTGTGTCCGGATACCTTTCAACTACCAGCACTTCGAAGAAGACGCCAATCCGGGCGTGTATTTGGAAAAAGGATTCAAATTGCTCGATCGGGTTGTAGAGCACTGTTCGGCCGCAGGACTTTATGTCATCCTAGATCTACATGCTGTTCCCGGTGGGCAGAATCAGGATTGGCATTCTGATTCTGGCATGAGTGATGCGCTCTTTTGGCGCTTCACCGAATTCCAGGACAGAGTGATTAATTTGTGGATTGAAATTGCAAAACGATACAAGGGGAACCCATTCGTAAGTATCTGACAGCTACGCTCATCTTGGACGACACGACTAAACACGCTATTAGGTAGCTGGATATAACCCCCTCAACGAGCCCGCAGATCCCGAACACACCAATCTCACCCGCTTCTACGCCCGCATTGAAAAGGCCATCCGAGCCATAGACCCAGATCACATTCTCTTCCTCGACGGTAACACATACGCAATGGACTTCCGACGCTTTGACACTGTTCTTCCAAACTGTGTCTATTCGATGCACGATTACTCATCCATGGGATTCCCTATGGGAGAGCAGTTTACAGGCACCGCTGAACAAAAGACCAAGCTCAGAGCAAGCTTCGAACGGAAAGTGCAGTTTATGCGCGAGAAAAAGGTGCCTATCTGGAATGGAGAGTTCGGTCCCGTGTACGCATTTGACTCCGAGGAAGGTAGCGCACAAATCAATGCGAAGCGGTACGGTCTTTTGGAGGAACAGCTCTCCATTTACGCTGAAACGAACGTCTCCTGGTCGATCTGGTTGTACAAAGACATCGGATACCAAGGCATGCTATATGTGCCAAAAGACAGCGCGTGGTTCAAGCTGCTCGGTCCATTCATCGAGAAGAAAGCCAGACTCGGTGTTGACTTCTGGGGACGTGATGATAAGCACGTGGCGCATATCTACGCACCCATAAAGAAGCATTTTGAAAACGAAGTGCCAAAGGAACATTGGGACAAGAAATATCCTTCACCGCTGTGGGATATGGGGCGGCATATTGATCGCGTGGTTAGAGAATGTTTGCTTTCGGAGTACATGGCGTATGAAATGGCGGATTACTTTAAGGGGAAGAGCTTCGAGGAGTTAGATGAATTGGCCGCCAGCTTCAAGTTTGAGAGTTGCGTGCAGCGAACAGAGTTGAATGCGATTTTGCAGAAGGACGCTCAATAAAAGGACGTTGCAGTTGTGTAGACTTGGCTGGCTTGTTTTGGTTCCTTTGTTGTATAATAATCCCTCCCAATCCGCAATTATTTCAAACTCGATGACAGTCATATTACTGAACTCGTTCTTTGAAGGGTTTATTCAAACTAAAGAAACCCTTAAATGTGCGGCGGCTAAATTGGTGCAGGAATGAGTCACTAGTGACTTTTTGACCAACTGAACCCAACGACAAACTTAATCAATCAACCCCTTCTACATACATACTCTCTATACAGAGCAACTTGGCAAATTGATGTCCCGCAATCTTACTTTCAATTCCCTCCTTTATTCGATCCCGGCTCTGCAAACTCCAAATACAACTACAGAGTTTGGACTCGAGAAGCCCCTAATCTCTGTATGTACAATGGCAATAAATATCATGTTGTCCAGCCCGCCCGAGATAGTGATCCGTATCTTGAACGACTGTGAAAGTTTTCCACAATTACTGTCACTCATCTCGACATGCAAACATGTCCACTCGATATGGTTGACGAATATATCAACGATAATTTGGCATGTGGGAATGAACTCCATCCCCGCATTTAAATACGCTTTACTGGCAGTAAGTAAAATTTCATCTCATTTACATGTTCTGGTCGCTGGACTCTACTCTTCTTGGAGGAGAGTAAATCCACCGTAATATTCCTCACATCACTTTCTGGAAACCCGTACCAGCTTACCTGGTTTAGCATTCAAGCTCATCAAAACTCTCACCCGTTGGATGTTCAAATGACTATGCTACAGGTAAGAGCTACGGGAATTATCAAAGAAGCCATTCGCGCAGGCAAAGACATACCAAATCCATTTCCAATTGATGAATTGAGTGGTAGCATTCGAAACCCAACACTTTTCGAACTGAAAGACCTCCTTAATCTCCAACATCTGGTGAGATGTATCGAGTATATGTGTTTGACCTCGGAGCATTGGGGTGCTACTCATTGCGATTGGACACCAGAGTCTGAGCTCACTCGCGAAACGCCGTCATCTGAGATGAAGACATGGAGAGAGAGGTTTTACCGAGCAATGTACCGAGGTTTTTTTGCTGGTGCAGCGTTTTACAGAACTTACAACGAGCCATTCTCATCAAAAGCAGAGAGACCATTTGGCGTTCCTCGAGAATATCTAAGAGAATACAACGCTGATCGGGACGTAACAATCGACGATACTGGTGTTGAATACTGGCATTCTATCTTACCACCTGAGGGGGCCAGATACCTACAACAGTTCACGGTATATAATACTTTCCCTACCGAGGATAAAGAAGAAGTAGTATTTGGTAACTTCGCCAGGTGGTTGGTTGAAGATGGGAAACAACTGGCTGAGGATAATCAGTGTCCTGGCAAGTGGGATTTAAATTCTTCCCAAGTCAGTTGTGTCTGGGAGGTCATGTCAATGTTGAAAGCTTATCAGCTTCTGATGTTTTTGGAGCCAAAGTTTACGAACGGCGATGGTCGGTATGGACATGGAAGATACCCCCCAGATGATGAAAACCCGCCGACGAGACAAACAATACCAGGACCAATGCGGGAGGTGACGATAATACCATTTGGTACATTTGGCATTGAAGATATTTCAATTCCAGCAATTGTGGCTGATGCATTAGAGTTCGGATTGATTGCAAATCCAGCCCGTGTGTATAGAGAATCCGAAGATGCCATACTGAACGACGCTGGAACCCCAATTAATGTCGATATAGACACAATACAAGACTACATCTTCCGCAGCTCTGGCTTTTGGAACCACAATGACGATCACCAAATGGCCACTCTTGATTTACAGCTGTTTAAATTCACTCTAAAAGCGCATTTCAACTTACAGTTTGAACTTTCGACTTTCGATCAATGGAGCAGTCACAGACCCTGGGAAGATTTTATTACTGGCCCTGCAATCTTTCACCCAGGTGAGAGGGCTGACACGCGATATGGGTTTCAAATATTGGAACACTACAAGCCTCGTATACTTAGCTACAGAGATATAAGCTAGGAGATATCAACGCAATAATATCCTACAATCTCGGTTTGTGTTGGGGTTGAAAACGTAATTTCGGATGACCAGACCTTCGATTGACTACTGGTTTTTTCGAGCAACTCAAACAAATTTCCCAAATTTTAATGTATACTGTCCAGGGGCTGTTTTAATTGCCCAAATTTATTGGAACCGTCAAGGTTTTAAGCTTGAAGCCGTCTACGCTCCCATTCAAGTAAATACCCCAGACCCAGGGTTTTAAAAAGTCAAATAGGCCGCTAACTGAAAGATCAACCAAAGGGTCATGAGCCAAGCAGGCGGTCGCTAAGTATAATTCTACAAGCATAATCGTATTCCCCATGAGATCCCACCCAAGGCTCCATACCAAGTAATAAATTACTCGAACCAATTTAAGATATACTTATTAGTAATCGATATACATTACTATGTAAAGTTAAAAATATATCTTTTAGTTAAAAAAATTATTATAAGAAACCTTAATTCTTTTAAAACCTTTTATATTTCTTTGTAGTTACTAAAGTCCTAATATTCGGTAGAGTCCGTAGACTTTTGTGGTCTAGCCACCTTAGCATAAACTCCACTACATAATGACTCTGTATCCCTGAACTTCTTTATTCAACCTTTGACTCTCGAGTCTTACGGTTCACTAATTTTGTAACACGTTATCCTTTCGTTAAGAAATCAAAAGAGATATAGGGGTACGAAGTATCGTAAAGATGAAAATGAATGTAAGGGTGAAAATGAATGTAAGGGCGAAAAGAACTGTAAGGGTGAAAATGGATGTAAGGGTGAAAGGAATGTAAGGGTGAAAAGGAATGTAGGGAGGGAGTCTCGGATCCCTGTCGGAAACATTCCAGAGTCGCGTAATTGAGCCTCCCTTTGTCACCTGATCCTTTCCCCCTTGTCACATGATGACTCCTGCCAATAAAGCTACCAAAAAGAAACGCTGATTTCAGAAGTTATCTATTAGATTTTAATCTGAAATTTGTCATCGACAGCTCTTGCCATAGTAATCTTCTCCGCCAACTTTCATTTCACGCAATCCTTCATGGCAAACGCTCTTCTCATTTTCTACTCGCAAGTTCTGCTTCTGGGCAAGGGTTTGATCAATGTCGAGACCATATCCCAAATCCAGGCTAAGCGTCCAATCCAAGGCCTAATCCAAATAAAACTCAGCCAACGTGCTCTGCGTTTGATCGCACTTGTATCTTTGTTAATTTCAACAGCATTTTTATTCCAAATTTTATTACCAAGCGACGTATTTCCCTCAGTGTCCCGAAAACTTGCCAGTTCAATCACTACAACGCTTCCCAGCAGTACACCTCTGGAGCACGACAAAGCATTTGAATACTCCGTTAAACCTATTGTATACATCTTTCCTCAGTTCTATCCTTTCAAAGAGAATAATGAGCTCTGGGGCGAAAACTTCACTGAGTGGAACAATGTGTATAAGGTTACGAGAAACGAATACGGTTTAGAGACCGTTCGACCCGACGATTCCGTAGGATATTATAATGGCGTAGACTTCCACACACGGCAACGACAGGGCAAGTTCATACGCGACAATGGATTCTATGGCATGGTATACCATCACTATTGGTTCACGGGAGTCCCAGTTATGGATGGAGTTCTACAAGCTATGCTATTGGATGGGGAGCCGAACACACCATTTATGTTAAGCTGGGCAAACGAGCCGTGGACTGCAACATGGGATGGACTTGATTCCAGTAACGTCTTAATTGCCCAGCAATATGGCGATATCACGGATTGGAGGAAACATTATAATTGGCTATTGCCATTCTTCAAACACCCAAATTACATTCGTTCTGAAGGGAAAGTTCAATTCCAGATTTACAAGTCAATCCACTTGGAGAGGATGGCTCCGGGGCTCAAACATGCAATGTTTACAGCATGGAGAAAGTGGGCCAAGGAAGATGGTATCGGCGGTATAGTGAGACTCTCTTTGATGAGTGCAGCATGTTTGCGATGATATTGACAATTTGATTTTTCAGGATATTCTTGAAACACGTCAAGACGAAAACCCCAATTTTGCAGAGACGGATGCAGTCAGTGAATTTCAGCCTCATGCAGGCGGTATGAATACAGAATACTACCACCAGAACGACAAAGTGTCGCGGATCTACCATCGAGGCTTCATGGTCTGCTGGGACTCCACACCCCGTCATGCCACTGACGGACGTGGCCGTGCCTGGCCAACTTGCCACCCTAAAAGCTGGCAGGCCCAAATAGTCATGATGCTAGGTCGAATAAAAAGCACCCCCAATCCTCACGGCGCCGAGAACTTCCTCTTTATTAATGCGCTTAATGAATGGGGTGAAGGTAACGTTCTGGAACCGAGTGTGCAGTTTGGGACGGGTTATGGAAATGCGATGAAGGAGGCCGTAAAGATCTCGAAAGCGATACATATTTGGGAGAATGAGGATATGGAAGAGGGGCAGAAACGGATCGAAGAGTTTCACTCTTTGATGGAGGGGGGGGAGACGATCTCTTCTCCCGATGTCTGTATTCTTATCAGACAGGCACCAGAGCATGGCACTCGTCAAAAGTTTCCTCTTGATAACTTGATTACATCTCTTTCAAAGCAAACTAACCGTAATTGGCAAGGAATAGTGTTCAATTTAGACGGAAGAAGCATCAAGGGCGAATTGGCACGCAGGATGGAACCTAGACTCCAGCAGGTTATTCTGCCCCAAAAAATGTCAGCAGGCGAGGCAACAGATTTCGTTCTCTCCAATATTACTGCTACGAACCCACTCTGCGCGTCGGCCAAATATATGCTAGTATCGGATGGAGGCAACGAGTATGCTCCTTCTGCATTCGAGTTCGCCGCAAAAGGGTCCGCTGACTTCGTCGCTATGAATGTGGAGTCAATGTGGACGGTTAGAGATCATGATATACTTTCGAGCAACCTTTGCACACGCTTAGAAGACGTAGGTCAATATTCTGTTCCTCTGCTTTTCTTCACCAACAAGACACTTTATTTCCGAAACCAAAAAATGAACCAAGCTAACGGAATTCGCTTTGCTCCTCTCTAGCCAACAAGAACACTGCACCGCGTGTCATCCTCCTCTGCAATCGACTTCTCTCTTCCCGCCACATTTATCTCCCTCCCGAAATACCTAACCACGCTCTCCCAAGGTTCTCTCACACCACCATATATCAATATGTCGCTTTCCTTTTATCCATCTAATACTTCTTCTCTTGTCCAAGAAGCTGCTACTATGGCACACTACCTCGTTGAGGCGAAAAGTTGGACTTGGCAGGGTCCTGAGGACGTTTTCGATGCCTCAGAAAACGTTTTGGTAAGAGAAAGGCATGTATTGCATAATCCGAGCTACACAGGTTGTCAGGCAGCTGGCCAGATTTGGGTTGATAGTATAGATTTTAAGGAGACCGGGTGTTATAATACGCCGGATCTTGGAGCGTTATACGGTGGTTGGAATAAAGTGGATTTGGAGTTTTATAGGCGCCATGGGATTTGTACAAAGAAAAAAGAGTAGCAGTATGACCAATGAATTTTTCTCTCGATAAAATGGGTATATACAGAGGTAAAAAGGGAGGTCTGAGATATTCGAAATAATGGAAAAACAAAAGTCTAGGATAAGCTAGGTGTAAAGTATAAAATAAATTGAGTATAAATATCTAGGGTAATCTATGTATAAAGGGCTATAATTAGTTATAATTAGAGTAAAGGACATTAAAAGAAAAGGATAAATAGTTAAATTGATTTTTAAGGAATATTAGCTATTCTAGTTTCTTATATATAATAGTAATCAGTCTAATATTAGGCCGTCGGTATATAATTAGACTAAATAGAAGGTTTTATAATCGTACGATTAATTATTCTTATTCTAGTATCGTACGATTACTTTTGTTTAGTTTATCTCGATTAGGAAATAATTATTAAGGATCGTACGATTTTTTTTCTCGGAATAGACGATTATTCTTATTCGGGGATCGTATGTTCGTATTTGGGAATCAGATTTATATTTATCTGATTCTATATTAATATTATTTTACGTACTATGCTAAAATATAAAAAGTATATAAGTGTCAGGAATAGCATATGAGTAGTACAGGTCACGTGGTATAGGCGTGACAGAGGTGTTAGGTAACAAGAGAGTTATAGACCTATCGGCTATACCTCTGACTAGTGTCCGGTTACCCCGCTTTTCGTATATAAATAGGAGTTAAGAGTAACTTAAAAAAAGTAGAAAGAAGTCTTAATAAGATTATAATTCCTATAATACTAATTCTTACTACTTTACTAAACGAACCTTATATTCTTTTCTTTTTTTAATACTCGAAAACGAGAGATAGTTTAGTACGAATCAGTTAAGAAACGTACTAGTTATAGAATTAATTATATCTATTTAAGGGAAGTAGGCTATATCTTTTACTTATTCGTAGACGTAGAGAAGGAACTAGTAGAGTAGGACTATATCGGAAGAAACTAAAACGGGGTTTAGCCGTATTTAAGAATCTATTATAAGGAACGAAGAAAACGAAGAAGATAAAGATAAAGGAGATAAAGACAAATTAGTTAAGGATTAGAAAAACTCTCGATAATCTATTACTATAGTAACTTTTATACCTAACTAAGAGTTAGTCTAAAAGTAAAAAAAAGTTAATCGGTTAAAATAATAAATTATAGCTATATAATAACGTCGCTATAACTAATAACGACGGAGCCGAAACGCCTCCGAAACGGCTAGGTTAAGTAAAAAAGCCTAAGTCTTACGTAAAGAGCTTGTAAATCTATATAGAGAAAAAAAAGAGAAAGGAGATTATAATCCGTTAAGGGGCTATAAATACTAATATTAGAGATCTTAAACTAGGGAAGTCGATTCTAAAGGTCCGTCTCGATACTAAAACTATTATAGTAAAGTACTAACTAGTTATATCCTTTAACTAAAGATTAAACTATTTAAAATATTCTACGGGAAATTACTAAGTAAAACCTAGGCTTTTATTAAGTAGATAGATGTCAGGAATGGCATGTGAGTAGTATAGGTCACGTGGTATAGGTATAATAGAGGTATTAGGTAATAAGAGAGTTACGGACCTATCGGCTATACCTCTAACTAGTGTCCGGTTACTCTACTTTTTATATATAAATAGAAGTTAAAAGTAATTTAAAAAAAGTAGAGAGAAGTTTTAATAAGATTATAATTCCTATAATACTAATTCTTACTACCTTATTAAGCGAACCTTATATTTTTTTTTTCTTTAATACTTAAAAACAAGAGGTAGTTTAGTACGAATTAATTAAAAAACGTACTAGTTATAGAACTAGTTATATCTATTTAAAGGAAGTAGACTATATCTTTTACCTACTTGTAGACGTAGAGAGGGAACTAGCAAAGTTGGACTATATTAAAAAGAGTTAAAATAAGGTCTAGCTATATTCGAGAATCTATTATAAGGAACGAAGAAGATAAAGAAAATAAAGATAAAGGAGACGAAGACGAATCGGTTAGAGATTAGAAAGACCCTCGATAACCTACTATTATAGTAACTCTTATACTTAACTAAGAGTTAGTCTAGAAGTAAAAAAAAGTTAATCGGTTAAAATAATAAATTATAACTATATAATAACGTCGCTATAACTAACAACGACGGAGCCGAAACGCTTCCGAAACGGTTAGGTTAAGTAAAAAAGCCTAAGCCCTATACGAAAAGCTCGTAAATCTATATAAGAAAAAAAAAGAAAAAGAAGATTATAATCCGTTAAAGGGCTATAAATACTAATATTAAAGATTATAAACTAGGGAAGTCGATTCTAAAGGTCCGCCTCGATACTAAAACTACTATAGTAAAGTACTAACTAGTTATATCCCTCGACTAAAGATTAAACTACTTAAAATATTCTATAGAAAATTATTAAATAAAATCTAGGCTTTTATTAAATAGATAGAACGACGCTTTATATAAGATAATAGGAGGGACTATCTTACTAATTAAAGTAGAATTCTATTTTATATAATCTTTTTTAATATAGTACTTAAACGGAAGTAGACTTTTTATAAAGAAAACTAAAAAAAAATTAAAAATATTAACTAGAATAATTTTAAAGGTTTTTTTAAAGATACTAATAGTAACCCTACGGGTTTACTTCTATATACCTTCGATAAGTATATAGAGGCTCGGTATTAAAAAGATTAACTAATTAAGAATTTTATAATTTATTTAAAATCTTTTGAACGATAATTAAGGCTTATAAATAGTAAGAATAGTAACTAGTAAAGATACTTAATACTTTACTCTTAGTTATATCTAATACTAAAGCGAAACGTAAATATAAAGGATAAGGTTCTTATAGAATAAAAAAAGCTTATTAATCTTTATAAGCGACTATAAAAAGAAATAAAGAATTAAGATAGAAATAAGGTTCTAACTAATAGTCGAGACTATACTAATTAGAATCCTAGAAATAGATAGGAACCCTTGTAGGATAAAGAAAAGGGTCCGGAATATTTAAATTTAAAAGAAGGCTATATAAAGCTTAAATAGAACGATACGAATCAGACTTTTTTCGGATCTAAAATAAGATTAACTAGGACTTACTATAAATATAGTAAACTAGAATATATACCCTTTAGTTACCTATAAGTTAAGTGCTATAACTATAACGAAATAGACTATATAATACTTAATTACCTTAAGTCTAAAAAAGTATAGGAAAACTACTAGTTTTAATAGTAATATTAATAATACTAACTATACTAGGTAATATTAAAGTACGTTAAAGGATTATAATTTCGATCTAAGTTAAAGAAGTTAAAGGGATATAAAGAATAGAATAGGCCTTTATTAATAGTAGAGTAGAGTAGAGTTACGTATTATAAACTTTTATTATTAATTATAAATAAACTTTAAAAAATAATTATATTAGTCTAGTTATAGTAAATAGAACGAAAATCTTAATTTATAGAATTTATAAGATTAATTTAAAGGTTATAAACTTTAAAGATATAACGAAGACCCTCTAATATAGCTTTATAGCCTATAAGTTTATTAACTTTAACTTTTTTTTTATTTTAAGATTTCTTTAGTTAAAAAGTATTAACTTTATTATTAGATTTTACTTAAAGACTTAACGATACTTTTTCGAAAAGTATTAGATTTATCTAGTAATAATATTACGTTTTAAAAAAAAAACTAAAAGATTATTTATATATTATATAGTTATTAAAACTATTATTAAAAAGATAAAAAAGTTTTTATTAAAGCTTAAAGATTATAAAGTAGTTTTCGATAATATTAATATTAATATTTTATTTAAATACTATTTAATAAAATATTAAATTAACTTAAAGCTTAATATAAAAGTATTATAAAGACTAGTTTATTTTTTATTAGAATAAAAGCTTTTAGTTCTTTAGAAATATCTTAATACTAGTATAAAAAAAGGGTAGATCTATTATTTAACTAGCTTTATAAAAGTATTTATCTTTTTTATATTTAAGAAAAATAAAGGACTAAGGCTATACGTTAATTACTATAAATTAAATAAAATAATAATTAAAAATTATATTTTTTTACTATTAATTAGTAAAACACTAGATTAACTATAACGTTTATAAAGATTTATAAAACTAAATCTAAAAAATATATATTATTATTTTTAAATTAAAAAAAAAGATAAGTAAAAAATAGTCTTTTAGACTCGTTATAAATACTTTAAATATTTAGTCTTATTATTTAGATTATCTAATACTTCCGTTATTTTCTAAGCCTATATTAATTAAACCTTTATTAGTTTTATTAACGTTATTTATATAGTTTATTTAAACGATATTTTAATTTTTTTAAAAGATTCTAGAAAGTATATAGAGATAATATAAAAGATTCTTATATAATTTAAATAATATAAGCTTTTTATTAATCTTAAAAAATATATCTTTAATATTAATATAGTAGAATTTCTAGATTTTATTATTAGACTATAAAAGGTTATTATAGATCTATTAAAAGTTAATATTATATTTAATTAATTTATATCTAAGTCTTTTTAAAATATTTAAGTATTTTTAGGATTTATTAACTTTTATAAAAGATTTATTTAAGAGTATTTAAAAATCTTTTATTTTTTAACTAAAATATTAAAAAAAAAAAAAAAAAAAAAAAAGATAAAGTTATATTATTTTTTCTTTAAAGCCGAGTTAACTTTTAAAAACCTCTATAAAAAATTTATTAAAGTATTAATTCTTTATTATTTTAACTTTACTAAAAGAATTATAGTAAAAATAAATACTTTATAGTTTATTATTAAAAGTATTTTATTTTAATTATTTAAAAAAAAAAAAGATATAAAATAATATTTTATTATTTTATTTAAAGAAGTTCTCTCTTATAAAAAGAAATTATAAAGTCTATAATACTAAGCTAATAACTATAGTTTTTACGTTTAAATAGTAGAGATAATATCTTTATAAGATCTTTAAAGTAATTATAGTTTATACTAATTATAAAAATCTAAAATACTTTATAATTAAAAGAAAGTTTAACGTAAATAAGATTAATAGAGAGTCTAGTAAAATCGATTTATAATTAAGTATAGACCTAGAAAAAAACTAATCTAGTAAATAAGCCTTTATAAAAACTAGATTATAAAAAAATAAAAAAAGATAATAATTCTTTACTTATACTATATAATAAGTTAAAAATAGTATAATAGTATAGAAAGATATTAAACTACTTATAAAGAGTTAAGATTATTATTATATCTTTTAAACCTTAAAAAGTAAAGTATAAGGATTAAGTACTCCGAATAAAGATACTTTATAGCTTAGTTAAAGACCTTATATATAAGACGTATAAACTAAAGATAATTAATATAATAGATAATATTAAGTTACTAAAGCTATTACTAAGTATTAGTTATAATAATACGTTCTATAGTTACTAGTAGTTCTACTACTAGTAACTAAAATAGTAAATAAACTATATTAAAAACCGTTTTATAATATACTTTTAATTATAAAAGAATAACTTTTATATAAAAGAAAGTACTATAATATAAGGTTAATATAGATATACTAAAGAGATATATAGAATAGACCTAAGTAGTCTATTAAAATATAAGAATATAGTATATATTCTATTTAAAAGAGCTTTAAGATTAAAGGTAATTTAGACTACTATATAATATAATAATAGCTACTTTAAGTAACTAAAACTATTAAGTAATTAAAAAAAATATTTTTTAGATAAGTATAAAAAATAATATAAAAGAATACGTTACTAACTATATAATATACTAAAGAGATAAAGTAAAAAGAATTATCTTTATAGTAAGATAGCTCTATTTCTAGTCCTTTTTATACTATAGAAAAAGATAACTATAGACTTTATAATAGATTTTTTACCTTTAAAATAAAGAGTATAACGTATAACTTTATTCTAGTAATAGTTAATAGATTTATAAAGAATAGCTTATATATATTATATTATAAAACTATCGATATAATAGAGTTTATTAATTTATTTATATATTATATATATATAAGGATTTTAGTTATTTAAAAGGTATAACCTTTAATAAAGGTTTAGTATTTATAAATAAGTTTTAGTCTATAGTAAATAGTACCTTTAGTTTATTACTATCTTAGTACTACTTTTTATTTATAAATAAATAGTTAAATAAGTATTAAAACTAGACTTTAGAGTTTTATCTTTAAGTATTTTATAATTATAAGTAATTAGATTAAATAAATAAACTAGTATTAACTAAGTTTATTTATAATAACTTAGGTCTATAATAGTACTAGTAAGATACTATTTTAATTACTTTATAGATACTACTTTAAACTAGATATAAACGTTAAGAACTATCTTTTATTAAAAAAGTATTATTATTAAAAAAAGAATTAAAATACTTATTTAAATTAAAAAGACTAAGATAACCTTTTATAATATAACTAAATCATATAAAGTTTTATAATAAAAGTATAACTTAATAAGATTTAATTAAAGATAAAGTATTATTAATTAACTAAAAATATTTATTAATTATACTTTAGTAAAAAACTNTTATAATTTATTTATATATTATATATATATAAGGATTTTAGTTATTTAAAAGGTATAACTTTTAATAAAGGTTTAGTATTTATAAATAAGTTTTAGTTTATAGTAATATAGTACCTTTAGGTTTACTACTATCTTAGTACTATTTTTTATTTATAAATAAATAGTTAAATAAAATATTAGAACTAAACTTTAGAGTTTTATCTTTAAATATTTTATAATTATAAGTAGTTAAATTAAATAAATAAACTAGTATTAGCTAAGTTTATTTATAATAACTCGGTCTATAGTAGTACTAGTAAAATATTATTTTAGTTATTTTATAAATACTATTTTAAACTAAATATAAACGTTAAGAATACTATCTTTATTAAAAAAGTATCTGCTATAAAAAAAGAATTAAAATACTTATTTAAAATTAAAAAAAAACTAAAGTAATCCTTTATAATATAATTAAATTATATAAAAAGTTTTATAATAAAAAGTATAATTTAATAAGATTTAAAATTAAAGATAAAGTATTATTATTAATTAAAAATATTTATTAATTATACTTTAGTAAAAAACTCTTTAATAAATTTTTTAGATCTTTTAAAATTATAACGATTAAAGATTAGTATAGATAAGCCTACTAATTAAAACTCTTATAATATTACTAAATATATAACGTTTTCTATATATTATTATTAGAACTATAAAAAAACTATAAAAAAGTAAAAATATCTATAAAAAAAATATAGATTTAAAATAAACTAAAGTACGAAGTAAAGGCTATTTAAGTATACTATAAAAGTAATAACGGAAGAGAATACTTAGTAAAATAAAAAAAATATAAATCTAATAAAGATATATAAGAATTACTAGAATATCTAAAGAATATAAAAAAAGAGTTTTAAAAGTATCTTTAAAATACTACTATTAATAAGTCTATTTCTATATATACTAGGATAAAACGAAAGCTATAACGTCGTAAATAGAAGATATAATAATAAATAGGATTTTTCGAAAATTTCGAAAATTTTATATTTTAAATATATATATATAATAAAGTTTAAAAAAAAAAGAATTAAGATTTAGATTATAAAAATTATATTACGATTTATAAAAGATTATATAATTATTTAAATTAAATTTTTTTAAAAACCGTTTATTTTTTTTTAGAATTAATCTTTTTATAGTTATTTTTTTTAATCTTTTTTTTAATATCCTTATTATTATTTTAGAGACTAGCTTATTAGGGTTAGAATAAAGAAAGGACGGAAGATACTCGGAGGGTACTTATAATAGTAATAGTAAATTTAACTAATTATTTAAAAAAAGTATTAGTTTTCTTTTACTTTATAAAGAAAATCTAGATTAACTTTTTAATATTTTTAAGAAAAGTATTTTAACGATTAAATATCTCTATATAAATCTTAATATCCTTAGAAATATAGAAAATAACGGAAAAAAAGGTTTATATACGTATATTAGAGATACTATTAACTTAGAAAAATCGTTAGAAATAATTTAGTTTTTTTATATAAACCTAGAAAAAGTAAAAAAGCTATTAGAGTTAGAATAAAGAGTAGATAAAAAGGGTTTAGAAGGTAATTACCTAGTTATAATTAGACTTTTATATATAATAATAAAACTATTTAATTAAAATTCTTTTATTGAATTTATAAATATAGTATATATTAATAAAAACTAGCTTTATATAGCGGATATAAGGAGAACGGAGACGTAACGGATAAGTAGCGGAAAAGCTTATAGTAGTAGTAGTAGAGTTATAATAGTAGTAGTAGTAATAGTAGTAGAATTAGTAGTTAATATAATAAAAGATTAAGTTAATTTAGATATAAAAAGTTATTTATATATTATTTTAATTAACTTACTATTATAATAACTTTAATATAAAGCTTATAATAGTAAGCTATTTAAGCTATAAAAGAGAGTTATATACTATTATAGTGGTTTTACTTAAGGGACCTATAATAATAAAAAGTTAATATTATATCTAAGATATTATTTATATATAAAGAGAAGTAAAAAAGAATAGTTAACGCTATTATTATAGTATTACTATTAATAGAAATACTATTATTATCGACTTATAAAGGTACGAGCTTAGAGGGAGGATAATATTAAGAATAGTATATAAGTAGTATAGGTTACGTAGTATAGACGTAATAGAGGTATTAGGTAATAAGAGAGTTACGGACCTGTCGGCTATACCTCCGACTAGTATCCGGTTACCCCGCTTCTCGTATATAAATAGGAGTTAAGAATAACTTAAAAGAAGTAGAGAGAAGTTTTAATAAGATTATGATTCTTATAATACTAATTCTTACCACTTTACTAAGCGAATCTTACAATAGAATAATACTTTATATAAGATAATAGGAGGGACTATTTTATTAACTAAAGTAGAATTCTATTTTATATAACTTCTTTTAATATAGTATCTAAATAGAAGTAGATCTTTTATAAAGAAAACTAAAAAAAAATTAAAAATATTAATTAAAATAATTTTAAAAGTTTTTTTAAAGGTATTAATAGTAACTTTATAGGTTTACTTCTATATATCTCTAATAAATATATAGAGGCTTAATATTAAAAAGGTTAATTAATTAAGGATTTCGTAATCTATTTAGAATTTTTTAAACAATAATTAAGATTTATAAATAGTAAGAATAACGACTAGTAGAGATATTTAGTACTTTACTTTCGGTTATATCTAATACTAAAGCGAAACGTAAATATAAAGAATAAGGTTTTTATAGAATAAAAAAAGCTTATTAATCTTTATAAACGACTATAAAGAGGAATAAAGAATTAAAATAAGAATAAGGTTTTAATTAGTAGCTAAGACTATACTAATTAGAATTCTAGAAATAGATAGAAACTTTCGTAAGATAAAAGAAAAGGTTTAGAATATTTAAATTTAAAAGAAAGCTATATAAAGTTTAAATAAAATAATACGAATTAAACTTTTTTTAAACCTAAAATAAACTTAATAAAGACTTACTATAAATATAATAAACTAGGATATATACCTTCTAGCTACCTATAAATCAAGTACTACAACTATAATAAAATAAGCTATATAACGCCTAATTATTTTAAGCCTAAAAGAATATAAAGAAACTACTAGTCTTAGCGATAATATTAATAATACTAACTATACTAGATAATATTAAAGTACGTTAAAGAATTATAATTTCGATCTAAGTTAAAGGAGCTAAGAGGATATAAAGGACGGAATAAGCCTTTATCGATAGTAGAATAGAGTAGAGTTACGTATTATAAACTTTTATTATTAATTATAAATAGACTTTAAAAAATAACTAT
This sequence comes from Margaritispora aquatica, assembly GCA_007644065.1. NCBI lineage: Eukaryota > Fungi > Ascomycota > Leotiomycetes > Helotiales > Discinellaceae > Margaritispora > Margaritispora aquatica. Next base: position 364,398 of record VJWN01000002.1, read on the forward strand.
ATTAGTCTAGTTATAGTAGATAGAACGGAAATCTTAACTTATAGAATTTACAAGATTAATCTAAAGGTTATAGACTCTAAAGGTATAATAAAGACTTTCTAATATAGTTTTATAGTCTATAAATTTACTAATCTTAACTTTTTTTTTATTCTAGGATTTCTTTAGTTAAAGAATATTAACCTTATTATTAGATTTTACTTAAGGATCTAGTAATATCTTTTTAAAAAGTATTAGATTTACTTAATAATAATATTATGTTTTAAAAAAAAGTTAAAGGATTATTTATAGATTATATAGTTATTAGAACTATTACTAAAGTAATAAAAAAGCTTCTATTAGAGCTTAAAGACTACAAGGTAGTTTTCGATAATATTAATACTAGTATCTTATTTAAATACTATTTAATAGAATACTAAATCGATTTAGAGCTTAGTATAAAGATATTATAAAGATTAGTTTACTTTTTATTAGAATAAAAGCTTTTAGTTCTTTAGAAATATCTTAATACTAATAAAAAAAAAAGTAGATCTATCGTTTAACTAGTCTTATAAAAGTATCTATCTTTTTTATACTTAAAAAAGATAAAGGACTAAGGTTATATATTAATTACTATAAGTTAAATAAAGTAATAATTAAGAATCATACTTTTTTACTACTAATTAATAAAATATTAGATTAACTATAACGTTTATAAAGATTTATAAAGCTAGATCTAAAAGATATATATTATTATTTTTAAATTAAAGAAAAAGATAAATAAAAAATAATCTTTTAAACTTATTATAAATATTTTAAGTATTTAGTTCTATTATTTAGATTATTTAATACTTTCATTATTTTTTAAGCCTATATTAATTAAATCTTTATTAATCTTATTAACGTTACTTATATAGTTTATTTAAACGATATTTTAATCTTTTTAAAAGACTCTAGAAAGTATATAGAAGTAATATAAAAAGTTCTTATATAGCTTAAATAATATAAAGTTTTTATTAATCTTAAAAAATATATTTTTAATACTAATATAATAAAATTTCTAGGTTTTATTATTAGATTATAAAAAGTTATTATAAATTTATTAAAAGTTAATATTATATTTAACTAACTTATATTTAAGTCTTTTTAAGATATTTAAGTATTTTTAAGATTTATTAATTTTTATAAAAAGTTTATTTAAAAGTATTTAAAAATCTTTTACTTTTTAATTAAGATATTAAAGAAAATAAAAAAAAAAAAAAAATAAAATTATATTATTTTTTTTTTAAAACTAAGTTAGTTTTTAGAAATCTTTATAAGAAATTTATTAAAATATTAATTCTTTATTATTTTAACTTTATTAAAAGAATTATAATAGAAATAAATATTTTATAGTTTATTATTAAAGGTATTTTATTTTAATTATTTAAAGAAGAAAAAAATATAAGATAATACTTTATTATTTTTTATTTAAAGAAACTCTTTCCTATAGAAAGGAATTATAAAGTTTATAATATTAAATTAATAACTATAGTCTTTATGTTTAAATAATAAAGGTAATACTTTTATAAAACTTCTAAAGTAGTTATAGTTTATATTAATTATAAAAACCTAAAATACTTTATAACTAAAAGAAAGCTTAACGGTAAATAAGCTTATTAAATAGAGAGTTTAGTTAAAATCGATTTTATAATTAAATATAGATCTAGAAAAACTAATCTAGTAGATAGGCCTTTATAGAGGCTAGACTATAAAAAAATAAAAAAAAATAATAATTCTTTATTTATATTATATAATAAATTAAAAATAATTATAATAATATAAAAAAATATTAAACTACTTTATAAAAGAGTTAAGATTATCGTTATATTTATAGTAGTTTTTAAATCCTAGAAAGTAAAAGTAGAGATAAGGATTAAGTACTTCCGGAATAAAGATACTTTATAGCTTAGTTAAAGACCTTATATATAAGACGTATAAATTAAAGATAATCGTAATATAATAGATAATATTAAGCTACTAAAGCCTATTATTAGAGCTATTAGTTATAAATAATACGTTCTACGGTTACTAGTAGTTCTACTATTAGTAATTAAAATAATAAATAAATCTATATTAAAACCGTTTTATAATATATTTTTTTAATTATAAAAGAATAATCTTTTTATAAAAGAAAAGTATTATAATATAAGGTTAATATAAAGATATACTAAAAGAGATATATAGAGAATAGACCTAAGTAGTCTATTAAAATATAGAAATATAATATATATTCTACTTAAAAAAGTTTTAAGATTAAAGATAATTTAAATCTACTACGATAATATAATAGTAAGCTACTTTAAAATAATTAAAACCGTTAAGCTAATTAAAAAAAAATATTTTTAGATAGATATAAAAAATAATATAAAAGAATACGTTATTAACTATATAGTATATTAAAAAAGTAAAATAAAGAGATATTATCTCTATAGTAAGATAGCTCCGTTTCTAGTCCTTTTTATATTATAGAAAAAGATAACTATAGACTTTATAATAAATTTTTTACCTTTAAAATAAAAAGTATAGATATATAACTTTATTTTAGTAATAGTTAATAAGTTTATAAAGATAATTTAATATATATTATATTATAAAACTATCAATATAATAAAGCTTATTAATTTATTTATATATTATATATATAAGGATTTTAATTATTTAAAAAGTATAACCTTTAATAAAAATTTAATATTTATAAATAAGTTTTAGTTTATAGTAATATAATACCTTTAGATTTACTATTATCTTAGTACTATTTTTTATTTATAAATAAATAACTAAATAAAATATTAAAACTAAACTTTAGAATTTTATTTTTAAATATTTTATAATTATAAATAATTAGATTAAATAAATAAACTAATATTAGTTAAGTTTATTTATAATAACTTAGTTTATAGTAGTACTAGTAAAATACTATTTTAGTTACTTTATAGATATTACTTTAAACTAAATATAAACATTAAGAACGTTATTTTTATTAAAAGAGTATTTATTATTAAAAAAAGAATTAAAATACTTATTAAAATTAAAAAAGATAAGTAACTTTATAATATAATAAATTATATAAAAAGTTTTATAATAAAAAGTATAACTTAATAAGATTTAAATTAAAATAAATATTATTATTAACTAAAAATATTTATTAATTATACTTTAATAAAAAACTTTTTAATAAATTCTTTAGATCTTTTAAAATTATAACGATTAAAGATTAGTATAGATAAGCCTACTAATTAAAACTCTTATAATATTACTAAATATATAACGTTTTTATATATTATTATTAAAACTATAAAAAGTTATAAAAAAATAAAGTATTTATAAAAAAAATATAAATCTAGAATAAACTAGAGTATAAAGTAAAGACTATCTAAGTATACTATAAAGATAATAATAGAAGGAAATACCTAGTAAGATAGAAGAGATATAGACCTAATAAAGATATATAAGAATTATTAGAATATCTAAAGAATATAAAAAAAAAGCTTTAAAAGTATTTTTAAAATACTATTATTAATAAGTTTATTCTTATATATACTAGGATAAAATAAAAACTACGACGTTATAAATAAAAAGTATAATAATAAGTAGGAATTTTCGAAAACTTCGAAAATTTTATATTTTAAATATATACGTATAATAGAGTTTAAAAAAAAAAAAGTTAAATTTAAATTATAAAATTATATTAATTTATAAAGATTATATAACTATCTAAATTAAATTCTTTCGAAAACTATTTACTTTTCTTTAAAATTAATCTTTTTATAGTTATTTTTCTTAATTTTCTCTTTAGTATTTTTATTATTATCTTAAAGACCGCTATTAAGGTAAACGAGAAAAGACGGAGGTACTCGGAGGTACTTATAATAGTAATAGCGAATTTAACTAATTACTTAAAAAAAGTATTAGTTTTTTTTTACTTTATAAAAAGACTTAGGTTAACTTTTTAATACTCTTAAAAAGAATATTTTAATAATTAAATATCTTTATATAAATCTTAATATCCTTAAAGATATAAGAGATAATAAAAAGAAAAGTTTACGTACGTATATTAGAAATACTATTAACTTAAAAAAGTCGTTAAAAGCGATTTAGCTTTTCTATACAAATCTAGAGAAACGAGAGTATCGGAGTTAGAAGAAGTAAAGAAAAGGTTGAAGGTAATTACTTAGTTATAGTTAGATTTCTATATATAATAATAGAAATACTTAATCGAAATTCTTTTATTAAACTTATAAATATAGTATATATTAATAGAAGCTAGCTTTATATAGTAGGTATAGAGAGAATGGAGACGTAACGGATAAGTAACGGAGAAGCTTATAGTAGTAGTAGTAAAGTTATAGTAGTAGTAGTAGTAGTAGTAATAGAATTAATAATTAATATAATAAAAGATTAGATTAATTTAAACGTAAAAAATTATTTATATATTATTTTAACTAATCTATTATTATAATAACTTTAATATAAAGCTTATAATAGTAAGCTATTCGAGCTATAAAAGAGAGTTTATATACTATTATAGTAGTTTCGCTTAAAGGACCTATAATAGTAAGGAGCTAGTATTATACCTAAGATATTATTCGTATATAAAAAGAAGTAAAGAAGAATAGTTAATACTACTATTATAGTATTATTATTAATAGAAATACTACTATTATTAACTTGTAAAGGTACGAGCCTAGAGGAGGGATAATATTAGGAATAGTATATAAGCAGTATAGGTTATATAGTATAGGCGTAATAAAGGTGTTAGGTAATAAGAGAGTTACGGACCTATCGGCTATACCTCCGACTAGTGTCCGGTTACCCCGCTTCTCGTATATAAATAGAAGTTAGGAGTAACTTAAAAGAAGTAAAGAGAAGTTTTAATAAGATTGTAATTCCTATAACACTAATTCTTACCACCTTGCCAAGCGAACCTTACAATAAGTAGGGAAAAACTGTAGGGCGGGGAATAACCTGATTGGAAATAAAAGTCCAGGGTAAGCTAGATATTGTAAGCAGGGAAAAACCGTAGGTCGGGGAATGACCTGATCAGAAACAAAAGTCTAGGGTAAGCTAGATGTGAAGTGGAACTCTAGGGTAAGGTAGATGTGAAAGTCTAGGGTAAGGTAGATGTGAAGGCAAAATGAACTTAATTTTTTAAAACTAGAGAGCTATTCTCTCTAGCTATATAGAACTATACTAAATACCTAAGGTAGTAACTAAACTAGTAGTATATAACTAAACTAGCGGTCTATATAGTAGCTTATAGCGGTGTATATAGCGGTGTATATAGTGGCTTATAGCGGTGTACACGGTGGCTTATACTGTCTAACTAATAGTGGGGCTAATAATCAATAATACTATAGTAGTTTTATACTAACTATAATAGGAAATAAAAACTATAGTATATAAGCTTTAAAGCTAAATATAACTATTTTAATATAATAGCTTATTTAAACTAATACGTCCCTTAAATAAGAACTTATATAAAAATTCTAAAATATTATAGCTTATAGTTATTTTATATTTTTTATATATTTTATATATTAAGCTTTATTAAGCTTAAAACCTATTTACTTTAGAAATATATTAAATTTATTTTTATCGAGAGCTTTAGTAAAGCCGTTAGCTTTTTATTCTAAGGTATTAATATAGAATAGGTCTATTAAGCCTTTCTCTATTAACTTCCTAATATAATAGTATTTAACGTTTATATACTTAGTTTTTTTAGAATATAGGATTTTTCGAAAGTAATAAAGTACCGTTATTATTAGTATATAAAGGTAATATTTTTTGTTTATAAAATCCTAGTTCTTTTAATAGGTTTTTAATAAATATAGCTTTTTTACTAGTGGCGTTTATAGCGATTAATTCTATTTCTATAGTAGATTACGCTATTATAGTCTATAATTTAGACTTCTAGGCTATAAGGGCCTTCGGCTATATAGAATATATAGTCTATAGTAGATTTATAGGTCCTTATATCTCTAGTGTAATTAGTATCGTAATAGTTAGTAATATAATTACTATTTTAATTTTTATTACTATAAGTAATACTAATATTAATAATAGTTTTTAAATATTATATAATTCTAATAATTTAATTTATATATTCTTTAAAAAGATTTAAATAATAATAGAAAAGTTTAATAGTACTATATATTATATTAGGTCTAGTACCTAGGGTTAAGTATAGTAAACTACTGATTAAGCTTTAATATAATTTTATATCGTCTTTTAAAGCTTTTCTTATATTAGATTTTAGTTTAGTCTTAGAATCTAGAAAGGTATATATAGATAGAAAATTTTTTAAATTAAATTTTTTTATTATTTTTTCTATATATTTACTTTAATTTAAAACTATAGTATTATTATCAATATTATAATTAATTTTAATATTAAAATAATCTTTAATAAGATTTAATTCTTTAATTTTAAAGTATTATTTTATATCGTTAATAAACGATTTTATAGTATCTTTATTAGGACCTATAATAACTAGATCGTCTACGTATAGACAAATTATTAATTCTAGCTTTTTATTTATAAAAATATAAGGCTTTAAGTTTTAAGGCCGTAAAGCCTAGCTTATTAACTAGTATACTAGATAAGGTATTATACTAAATTCTAGCTTACTATTTTAGCCTATATAGTATTTTATTAAACTTAAATAATATTTTAGTATTATTATTTTTAATTAATCCTAAACTAACTAATAAATTAATTAAACTAATAAAAGGTTCTAAATATATAGATATATCTATATCCCTTTAAATAAAGATAGAAATTATATTTATTTTATATATATAATATTTATTTAATATACTAATAATAAATATTAGTTTCTAAGTTATTTATTTTACTATATTAGCGAAAAACTTTATATAGTCTATATTATATTATTATTCGAAGTCTTTAGTAATAAATCTAGCTTTAAATTTAATAGTATTATTTTTCTAAAATATTTTTAGTTTTATAAATCTATCTAGTTTTAATAGGTTTATTATAGTAATAAAAGTTTAATTTTAAATTAGATTTATTAATAATATTAAAAGTATTACTTTTTAATAAAGATTTTAATTTTTTAATTTAGCTTTTTATCCAATTATCCTTATATATATATTAATTATAGGCCTCTTTATTGTTTTTAAAATCTTTAATAGTATTAAAAGGTTTTTTAATTTTTAAATTAATTTTATTTAAATTAATATTTATATTATCAATTAATAGAGTTTAGTCTAAAAAAGACTTAGTACTAGTAGTAGTATTATAACTAATAGTATTGAAAACGTCGGGTTTCTTCTCTATTAAGGATTCTATATACGTTTGGCTCGCTAGTAAATAGTTTGCTTTTTTATCCTTAGTTTTTTTATAATTTATAGGGGTTTTTTCTCTTTAAATTCTTATTTAAAATTAATAGTTTTATAGTAGGTTTCTTATTATTATTACTATTATTTTGAATAGTATTTTGAGTAATCTTTTAAAAGGTTTTATTAATAGTATTTTTACTAGTAATAAAAATATCTTAGAATTAATATTCGTTTTCGTCGATTTCTTCGATTTCTATAATTTAATTATTATTTAAAATAAAGATATTATAATTATTACTTTTAATAATAGTAGTATTTTCGAAAATAAGAATTTATATCTATAATATTATTATAGTCTTATTTAATAATAGTATCTTTTTTATTATATATTAATTCTTTTTTAATTACTATATCCTTAGTATTTAAGATCTTTTTTATACTAGGTATATATATTAAAAAATTATTAGAAGATTTGTACCTTATAAAAATTCCTTTACTAGCCTTATTAATTAATTTATTTTGATTATTTTTATATTTATAATAATTAGAGTTACGAATATAGGCTAAAGAGCTAAAACTCTAAAATAATTAATAGTAGGTTTATTGTCTATAAGCTTAAAATATAGAGTAGTATTTATACTACTATTATAAGTATGATTTTTAACGTAAATTATAGCTTTAGTAATTATTAGCTAAAAAAAGATAGGTATATTTTTCTTTTTTATTATAGATATTAATCGTTTAATAATATATCTATTTAGTCGCTCGGTTATACTGTTTTAGGTAGATATATCGGGGCTAGTAAAATCAGCTATAATTCCTTTATTTTTAAAGAAGGTAATTAATTTACTAGACTTAAACTCCTTAGCGTTATTAAAGTAAAAAGCTTTTATAGAAGTATTAAATTAATTTTTAATTAAGTTATAAAACTTAATAATTATATTATAAACATTTAATTTTAACTTAATATTATATATTTAAACGATTCTAGTATTTTAGTCTATAAACGTAATAAAATAACGTTCTTCTTTTTATACTTATTGTCTTAAATAGACTAGTTATATTAAAGTTGAAATATATTAGTTTTTTAGTAAGGCTTAATAGTAGTTTATAACTCACTATTTCGTAAAATTTCCTAAATTAGTAAGCATCGCAATTGTTTAATTCTTTATTTTTAATAGTACTAGTAGTACTAGTATTCTTTTTATTTAAGCTATTTAAGCTTAATTATAAACTTTTAATTAAATAGTCTTTATTTAGATAATTTAACTTTTTATGGATTAAATTAAAGCTATTATTACTAGTAGTAGTATTATTAGTTACTATAGTATTTAATTAGATTTTAACGTTTATATAATAAGTATTATTAATCTAATTCGAAATAATATTAAGGTTAGCCTTACTATAACTTAATATAGCCTTATCGTTTTTAAAAATAATTTTTTAACCTTTATTCGTAAGCTCTTTACTACTAATTAAGGTAGTTTTAATAGAGAGTACGTAATTAACTTTTGTAATTAATAATTCTTAGTTATTTATTAATACTAGAATATCGCTAGTTCCTTCGATTTTAAGCTTTTCTCTATTTACTACTACTAATACTTTACTATTATTACTAGGTTTATAATTTAATAGCTAGTTTTTATTAGAAGTATAGTACTTACTAGCGCTAGAGTCTAATAGTAATTTACTACTAGTAGTAGTATTTATAGTACTAGTAAAGGCTAATATTACGACCTTAGGGCTTCCTTTTTTGAAGTTATTTTTATTTAAATTATTTAAGTTTTTTAAATTTTTATTTTTATTTAAATTAGTACTATTATTAGTATTATTATTCTTTAATTTGAAATATTTAACAAAATATTAATTATTTAAGTACTTATTTTTATTATAAAAGTTATAGTGTTTTTTAATATTAGTCTTTAATTTATAGGACTTAGTATAAGCCTTATTCTTTTCTAAATTAATAGATTTAATATAGCTTTCTTTAGATATAATTTTAGTTATTAAACGATTTAAATTGATATTATTAATATTTTTACTTAGTTTTTCGTATTTATAACTTATAAACAAGTCGAAGCTATTTAGTAATCCTTTAAATAATAACTAAAAAACTATACTATTAAGTATAGGAGCTTTTAACTCTTTTAAATAATAATAACTAGATTAAATATTATTAATATATTTGTCTATAGTAAAGTAATTACTATAATTATTATTAATAAGTTTATTAATATATTAACTAATAACTTTAAAATTAAACTTTTTAAAAGTATTCTTTATAGTGTTATATAGTTTTCGAGCTATATTATATTCTTTAAACCTATCTATAATATCTATAGATATAATAGTTTTAAGAGCTCCTAAGGCTTTACGGGAATTACGCTCGTATTCACTTGATTTTTCGTAATATTTTACGGCTAATTCTTTAGTTCTAGATTCTTCTTCTTTTTTACCTTTTAAATTAGTTCCTATTTCGTAATATAGCTCTTTTTAAAGAGTAATTTAGAACTGTCTATATATAGTATATAACCGTTTATTTCTAAAAAAAGGTTGGCGTTAGAAAACCATTCTATATAATTAGAACGACTAACTAGCTATTCCTTCTTTAAAGCTATTAAAAGCTATTTTATATACTTATGTATAAAAGTATAAAAGGTATAAAAAGTATAAAAATACTAATTTTAACTTAAATACTACTAATATACTAAAAGTATAAAAAATAAAAAAAGTATAAAAGTATAAAAAATATAAAAAGTATAAAAGTATAAAAACTCCTCGGGAAACTATTATAGTTCCGTTAGATATATAGCTTTTAAAGTATTAATTATAGTATATTTTCGTAAAAAACGTAAATTTACGTTATTACTATATTATAGTATTTATATAAAGATTTAGTTTTTTATTATAAAGTAATACTATAGATTTTAAAGTATAAATATAGAATATATAATATCTTTATAAAAAACAATATAATCCCTTTAATAATATATTATATAAATATAATAATAAAAAGGTATATTTATAGACTCGCCAGTCTATATACTAGAGTATTTCTCGAGAGGATACTAGCTTTAGTTTATTTTAAAAATCGTATATAAAGTAAATTAATCGCTATAGAGCGTATATAATTTCTAAATATAGCTTAGTTTTAGACTTTAAACGTTATACCTTTAATTATAAACTAGTCTCCTTATAGAAGAAAAGTCTAGCGAATAGAAGTATAGGCCTTCTAGTATATAGAAATATTTATAATACTTACTATAAATCGTATATCGTTTTTTATAAACTTTAGAGCTAATAGATTATTTACTTTCTATTAGTTAGCCGTAGGGACTTTTAGATTAATTAAGGTTTATAGTCTCTTATTAAATACTAAAAAAATTAGTTAAATAAGTAAGAAGGTTATTTAAATAAGTTATTTCGAAATAATAGCCTATTAATCTCTCTTTTCGTAGGAGTAGGATAGAAGTTTAGGTGTTCGGATACGGAATAAGGTAATTCCGTAGCTTCTAATTAGTTAAAAAATAGCGCTAGACTGTAATTAGTCTAGAGAAGCTTATAACCTATAAGTAGAGAAAAACCGTAAGTTAGGGAATGACCTGATCAGAAATAAAAGTCTAGGGTAAGCTAGATGTGAAGTGGAACTCTAGGGTAAGGTAGATGTGAAGGTAAATAAACTTGAATTAAACTTAATAAACTAGAGAGCTATTCTCTCTAGCTATATAGAACTATACTAAATGCCTAAGGCAGTAACTAAACTAGCGGTGTATAACTAAACTAGCGGTGTATAACTAAACTAGCGGTGTATAACTAAACTAGCGGTGTATAACTAAACTAGCGGTCTATATAGTGGCTTATAGCGGTGTATATAGCGGTGTATATAGTGGCTTATAGCGGTGTATATAGCGGTGTATATAGTGGCTTATAGCGGTGTACACGGTGGCTTATACTGTCTAACTAATAGTGGGGCTAATAATCAATAATACTATAGTAGTTTTATACTAACTATAATAGGAAATAAAAACTATAGTATATAAGCTTTAAAGCTAAATGTAACTATTTTAATATAATGGCTTATTTAAACCAATAATAAACGCCGCTAGTAAAGAAGCTATATTTATTAAAAACCTATTAGAAAAACTAGGATTTTATAAACAAAAAATATTACCTTTATATACTAATAATAACGGTACTTTATTACTTTCGAAAAATCCTATATTCTATCGAAAAAACTAAGTATATAAACGTTAAATACTATTATATTAAGGAGTTAATAGAGAAAGGCTTAATAGACCTACTCTATATTAATACTCTAGAATAAAAAGCTAACGGCTTTACTAAAGCTCTCGATAAAAATAAATTTAATATATTTCTAGAGTAAATAGGTTTTAAACTTAATAAAGCTTAATATATAAAATATATAAAAAATACGAAATAATTATAAGCTATAAAATTTTAGAATTTCTATATAAGTTCTTATTTAAAGGACGTATTAGTTTAAATAAACTATTATATTAAAATAGTTATATTTAACTTTAAAGCTTATATATTATAGTTTTTATTTCCTATTATAGTTAATATAAAACTACTATAGTATTATTGATTATTAGCCCTACTATTAGTTAGACAGTATAAGCCACCGTATACACCGCTATAAGCCACTATATACACCGCTACTTTAGTTATACACCGCTAGTTTAGTTACTGCCTTAGGTATTTAGTATAGTTCTATATAGCTAGAGAGAATAGCTCTCTAGTTTATTAAGTTCAATTCAAGTTTATTTGCCTTTACATCTACCTTACCCTAGACTTTCATATCTACCTTACCCTAGAGTTCCACTTTATATCTAGCTTACCCTAGACTTTTATTTCTGATCAGGTTATTCCCCGACCTACGGTTTTTCCCCGCTTACATTATTAGTACTAATAGATTTATCTTACCTAAAACTTATAATATATAAGATAATTATAAGATTTTAGATTAGTTAAGTTAGTTATAGACTACTTAATAGTAGTTAATTTAGCTACGGACCGCTTAGTAGTAGTTAAGTTAGTAGTAGACTACTTAATAATAATTAATTTAGCTACGGACTACTTAGTAGTAGTTAATTTAATAGTAGACTACTTAATAATAATTAATTTAGCTACGGACTACTTAGTAGTAGTTAATTTAATAGTAGACTATCTAATAGTAATTAATTTGACGGTAGACCGTCTAATAGTAGTTAATTTAATAGTAGACCGCTTAGTAGTAGTTAATTTAGCGGTAGACCGCTTAATAGTGGTTAATTTAGTAGTAGACCGCCTAATATAGTAGTTAATTTAGCGGTAGACTATC